>JAPFFP010000080.1:10725793-10744722 GCA_026153255.1 Solanum medicagineum
GTGCATTAAGAATGAGAAGGGTGAGGTGTTGGTGGATGAGAATTTCATAAAGATAAGGTGGCAAGCGTACTTTCATAAACTCTTAAATGAAAAAGGGGATATATATATTGAGTTGGGCAATTTGGCGCACTCTGAAAGTTATCGAGATTTTGGTTATGTAGGTGTTTTAGAGTTGAGGAAGCTAGACGTGTTGTTAGTAGGATGAACAGAGGGAGAGCAATCGAACCCGAAAATTTTGGTGGATTTCTGGAAGAGCGCGGTCAATGAGAGTATTGAGCGCTTGACTAGGTTATTTAATGCTATTATGAAGATCGCTAAGATGCCCGATGAATGGAGAAGAAGTACAATGGTTCCATTGTACAAGAACAAGGATGATATTCAAAGTTGTAACAATTGCAAGGGTATCAAGTTGCTACGCCACAATATAAAGATTTGGGAGAGAGTGGTGGAAACGAGGGTGAGGAAAGTAGTGTCTATTTCTGAGAACCAGTTCAAATTTAAGCCGGGACGATCAACTACTGAAGCAATCCATCTTGTTCGGAGATAAGTCGAGAAATATAGGGAGAGAATGAGGGACCTTCATATGGTGTTCATTAACTTGGAAAAGGCCTATGACAAAGTGTCGAGGGATGTTTTATGGAGATGCCTAGAGGCGAAAGGTGTTCCAATGGTGTACATTAGGGTGATAAAGGATATGTATGATGGAGCCAGAACTCGAGTAAAAATGGTGTGAGGAGACTCAGAGTACTTTCCTATTGAGATGGGACACCATCAAGGATCTGTGTTGAGCCTCTTTCTTTTTGCTTTGGTAATGGATGAGCTGACATGGTCTATCCAGGAAGGGGTGCCATGGTGTATGCTATTTGCAGATGGCATAGTACTGATTGATGAGACTCAGGCCAAAGTTAATGATAGATTGGAGGTTTAGAGGGATACTTTAGCATCCAAATGGTTCAAATTGAGCAGAATCAAAATAGAATACTTGGAGTGTAAATTTAGTGTTGCTAGAGATGTAGCAGACATGGAAGTGAAACTTGCCACTCAACCTATTCCTAATAGAGTAAGCTTTAAGTATCTTGGATCCATCATCTAGAGTAGTGGCAATATTGAAGATGATGTTACACACCGTATTAGGGCAGCATGGACAAAATGGAGGCTTGCCTCAGGAGTATTGTGTGATAAAAAGATAGCACCTAAGCTTAAAGACAAGTTTTACAGACGGTGATTAGACCATCTTTGTTATACGGGGTGGAGTGTTCGCCAATTAAAAACTCACATGTTCAGAAGATGCAGGTTATGGAGATGAGGATGTTGAGATGGATGTGTGGACATACCAAGAGTGACAGGATTGGGAATGAGATCATCCGAGAGAAGCTAGAGGTGGCCCCTGTGACTGACAAGATGAGGGAAGCGAGACTGCGTTGGTTTAGAAATGTGCAAAGAAGGAGTATCGAGGCTCCTGTTAGGAGGTGCAAGAGGTTGGATTTAGGGGATATGCGGAGGGATGGAGGTAGACCGAAGAAGCATTGCGGGAGGTGATCAGACAAGATATAACTAAATTTCATCTCTCCGAGGACATGACCTTAGATAGAAAAAAGTGGAGGTTGCGTATTAGAGTAAAGGGCTAATAGATTAGTAGGGGTAGGTCGTTTAAGGACTTGGTGATATAGTAGGTTAGTAGGAGTAGTGATGTCTTCACATCATATGTTGTCGATGTTGTCATTTTTTGTCTTATATTTGTTTACTTTTAGCGTATTTACATTGCGTGTATAGCTTGTGCTGTGATTTTCTATCTTGATATGTTAATTTTAGCATATTTTCATCATATCATGTGTTTTTTCTTTATTAGTCGTTCTTTCTGTTCCCTTTCTTTTCCTTTCCTTTTCCCATATTTATTATATTCTGCTTATGGATTTTGAGACGAGGATTCCTAGGAAACAACCTCTCTACCTCTATAAGGTAGTGATAAAGCCTGTGTACATTCTACCCTCCTCAAACTCCACTTGTAGGACTCCACTAGGTATGTTGTTGTTGTTGATAATTGGAGGAACATGGTGAAAAGATAAATTTGTCTAAAGCGAAGACTTTTAATGAAGCGTAAAAAATTCAAATAATATTTTTAAGAGTCTTCACACTTTTAATGTAGTATAGACGTGAATTATTTTATGAAAAAAGGTTTTAAAAAGCCTTCAAATTTCACAAAATATATTTTTAATAAAAAAATTGATAATAGTCTTCTATGACAGCACTAAGCATGGTCAGCTACCAAACTCACATCTGAACTTACAGAAATGATTGCATATAAAGATAAATAATTCCAGTCAAGCTGCTTAGTATTTGCCTAGTTACTACGTGGCTCCATATGGGCTATCCAAGTATCGACTCGCTATTAAATGTTCCACCCCAGTCCTTCCTGCTTAAATAGCGTCCTGCCATTTAATCGAAATTCTTGACTCTGCTAGTAAATCTACAGTTCATATTTCTAAAGAATCATTTAATTTTCTGTTTAAGGTTACGTATTTGATTAGGTCGCAGCCAGAATTATATGCACCAGACAGGAAACCAAAACATTAATTACACTAGAAAAACAATCACGCGGGATCAAACTATCAATAGCCAACAGCTAATGCAGAAGTGTCCATATCTTGCCTCACAGTCCACTGTCTAACCTAGTATTCTCGCAAACTATAAACGACTTATAAGAAGATCACTAATTGCCTCTATTAATAAAATGAAAGAGAGAAATGGATATTCTATCAAAGTGTTTTCATCAACGTAGTATATTCCCACTCCAAATCAGGCTAGCTAGCCCTACCTCTTCAAACATATCCTGCTCCCCTCCCAGTCCCAGCATCTGCTGCCTTCTGACAGACTACGAGTGGAATGATAAAAGCGTCCAATTAGTAAATGGGAAGAAAAGCCACCCTTGAATATTCTCCACACGGAAGAAGAAATAAACACCATTGGCATGTCAGTCTCAACAAACCAATGCCACACTCTCCTAGTCCAAGTTGATACCTTGAGGTAGCATAGCAGTTGTTTCCAGGATCGCCTCACTATCCTTATCAACTGCGAATTTGTTCCAACCTGGTCGTTGAGCAGATAATATTTTAGCCCGATCAAGACCTCCTCCTCGGAAGCCTGTTATTTTTGATGAAACCATGGGCATCACCAACACTGAAGATGCATGAAGCGAGTCTTCTCCAAAGCCTAGTGATACTGAGCATGCAGCCTGCGTGCAGGTATATTCTTTAGATATGTAAGCATGAAATATCCTTCACGGAATAAGTAAAATACGGACAACCATCAGAACCTTTGCCTTGACAATCATATTAGCAGCTTTCATCAGCATAACTCGTACAAATGATCTGATATCCTTGATTTGGGAGTCTTCCGATGGCATTAACAGCCTGAGTTGTGCATATTTACCAATAAAAAAGGCAAGAATCAGGGAACAACAGGTCATTCTGCTAAGCAGTTTTAACCATTAGGAATTAAAGACAAGATAAAAGCAAGAATTTACAACTCAAATCTCCAATAACCAATGTCTGCATAATAAGAGGTGGAAACGAAATACCTCTCCTCATCTTGCGACAAACTTGAAGTCGCTGAAACTAACGAACCATCCTTCACTTCACCTCCTGCAAATATTACTTTTAAGTCTTTCATGCCCTCGGCACACTATATTATCAAATACCTGTAATTTAAAATAATAATACCTTTTGATTCATCTGGAGCAAGTAAAGAAATGCCCACAAATACAGAAATCATTCCAAGAATAAACATTGTCGTTCTTAATGCATCAAAGACCTGTGTAAATTCAAAATATTAGGTTTTTAAACTGCGAACTCACTTGAAAATCAAAGTTCAAACAATTCTCATCCTAGATACAGCAGTCAACTAGACTAACAAAATGGAGACCACAGAGCTTTCTCCCAACTTTATCGTCGAGAATAAAGAGATTGTCAGTATAGCAAGAGCACGTTCCTTGTAAATATGGGAAGCTTTGGAGTACTAATAGTTCTGTACTTAGAACTGAGTTCTTGTTACAGGAAGAATCTATTATCTTAAAAAAGCAAAAAGCAAGATGTAGCAACCAGACCAAGAGCAATTGTGGAATATAAGTAATAGCTTTGGCCACATGCGAGCTTATATCCTAAAGAAAGTTCTTGAAGAATTGAGAGGTAGAGGAGGTGCACCAATCCAATTGATCTGTGACAATCAAGCTGCATTGTCCATTGCTTTAAACCCAATAATTCATGAGAAAACAAAGCATATAGAAGTAAATTGTCGTTCATTAAGCAAAAACTTGAGTCAAGGTACATTGCGACAAGTTTTATCAACCCCGGTGGTCAGTTAGCAGGCATTCTCAAAGTCACTGTCACTCCAGAGTTGAGTCTGTTTTAGTGGCATGTTGGAGCTAATAATATGTATGTTAGAATAGGAATAGGAATAGGAATAGGAATATACAAGGACTTAGAATAGGAATAGTAGGTTCTGTTTTACGAAAGCAAGGTCAAAGAGATAGCAAAAATCAGTCATTCACAACAGCCGATAAAAAGAACCCTCACCATCTCATCCTCTAGCTTAAACTTCCCGATCTCTAAAAGAGAGAACATCGCATGGGAATGGATGACCAACCACAACTGAGTAGAAAAGCAATAGAACTAGAATAAATAGTGCAATAGCAATAAATGCAAGATTATTTACTTTCATAATATCCTTGATTTTTTACTTCGCAATAACTAGAGAAGGAAATCCCGATTATACACTTCCTTCGTTCTATGAACCCTTGTTGATTTGATCTTCGTTTGTGAAGGAACCAAACTTAATTTTAAGTCATTAGTAAGTCCAATTGCACGAGTAGAAGGCAAAAGTCAAGATTACTTGCAACCAAGTGTAGCGTGTCAAAGGTCTAAGCATAGAAACTTTCATCAACTGATCAAATCAAGTATCGAGCAAGTATTTACTTAGAATAGATCTGTTTTGATAGATCCGTTTTGGCTTTCCCTAGCCACAATCTGTCTCTTCAACCTTAGAGTAGACCAAAGGCGGGACTCTCTATTGCCTAGGCAGAGAGGAAGGAATGTAAGACGAGACTGATTCAGAAGTCTTGGACAACAACAACAACAACATACCCAGTGGAATCCCACAAGTGGGATCTGGGGAAGGTAGAATGTATGTAGCCCTTACCACTACCTCATAGAGGTAAAGAGGTTGTTTCCTGGGAACCCTCGTCACAAAAACCCATAAGCAGAATAAACTAGATATGGAAAAAGGGCAGGAAGAGAAATGAAACAAAAAGAGCGACTAATAGCAAAAAGCACATGATAAAATGTAAATACGAGACACTTAACATATACAAGACAAACAATGACAACACCGGATAAAAAGACGCGACGAATCCTACTACCCTACTATATCCCACGGCCAGACATCAACCTACCCCTACTAACCTATTAGCCTACTACTCTAATTCGCGACCTCCACTCCTTCCTATCTAAGGTCATGTCTTCGGTGAGATCAAGTTTCACCATATCTTGTCTGATCACCTTCCCCCAATACTTCTTCAATCTGCATTTACCCCTTCAAGTAACTCCTAAGTCCAACCTCTCGCACTTCCTAATAGGAGCATCAGTACTCCTTCTCTGCACATGTCCAAACCATCGCAGTCTCGCTACTCTCATCTTGTCAGCCACAGAAGCTATCTCGAGCTTTTCCCGAATGGTCTCATTCCTAATCTTATCACTCCTAGTATGTTCGCACATCCATCTCAACATCCTCATCTCCGCGACCTGCATCTTCTGAACATGTGAGTTTTGATTGGCCAACACTTCACCCCATTCAGCAAAGATGGTCTAACCACCATCTAATAAGACTTACCTTTGAGTTTAGGTGGTATCTTCTTATCACACAATACTCCAGAGGCAAGCCTCTATTTCGTCCATGCCCTAATACGATGTGTGACAAAACCGCAGATCTCGCCACTACTCTGAATGATGGACCCAAGATATTTAAAGTTTTCTCTCCTGGGAATAGGTTGAGTGGCAAGCCTCACATCAACGTCTGCTTCATCCCTCGCACCACTAAATTTGCACTCCAAGTATTATGTTTTGGTCTGCTCAGTTTGAACCCTTTGAATTCCAAAGCGTGTCTCCAAACCTCCAGTCTATCATTAAATTTAGGCCAAGTCTCATCAATCAATACTATGTCGTCTGCAAATAGCATACACCATGCAACCTCCTCTTGAATAGACCGTGTCAGCTCATCCATCACCAAGGCGAAGAGAAAAGGGCTCAACACATATCCTTGATGAAGTCCCATCTCAACAGGAAAAACACCCTGAGTCTCCTCCCACCGCTCTTACCTGAGTCTTGGCTCTGTCATACATGTCTTTTATCGCCCTAATATACACCATTGGAACACCTTTCACTTCTAGACACCTTCATAGGACATCCCTCGGGACTTTGTCATAGGCCTTCTTGAGATCAATGAACATCATATGCAGGTCTTTCTTTCTTTCCCTATAATTCTCCACTAATCTCTGAACAAGATGGATAGCTTCAATAGTCGACCATCCCAGCATGAATCCAAACTGATTCTCCGAAATAGACACTACTTTTCTCACCCTCATCTCCACCACTCTCTCCCAGACCTTCATAGTGTGGCTTAACAACTTGATACCCCTGTAATTGTTACAATTGTGAATATCGCCCTTATTTTTGTACAATGAAACCATTGTATTCCTCCATTCATCGAGCATTTCGCAATCTTCATGATAGCATTGAACAGTCTAGTCAACCACTATATGCCATCCTTGACCATGTTCTTCCAGAAATCTACTAGTATCTCATCGGGTCCGATCGCCCTCCCTTTCTTCATCCTACTAATGACACGTCTAACCTCCTCAACTATGAACCGCCTGCAATAACCAAAGTCTCAATGACTTTCGAAGTGTGCCAACTCACCCAACTCAATATCTCTATCTCTTTTTTCGTTTAAGAGTTTATGAAAGTAAGCTTACCACCTTTGCTTAATGGAAGACTCATTCACCAACACCTCACCTTCCTCATCCTTGATGCACTTCACTTGGTCCAAGCCGCGCGCTTTCCTTTCTCTCTCTTTAGCGAGCCTATGCAGTCTCTTGTCTCTTCCTTTATCACTTAGCTCCACACAAAGGCTGGTCTTAGCACTTGTCACCACCATCTTTGCTTCTGTCTTTGCCGACTTATAGATCTCCTTAAGCTTTCGCTTTCATCCTCATCCCTACAATCCAACCATTTCGCATACGCAATCTTCTTAGCTTTTACTTTACCTTGGACTTTGTCATTCCACCACCAATCTCCTTGATGTCCACCAAAGGTCTCTCTCGAAACCCTAGTACCTCGGTAGCTACTTTTCTACTACAACTAGCAGTAGTGTCCCACATGTTGTTCACATCTCTGCCACTACTCCAGGCCTCTAAACTACTCAGCTTTTCTTCCATCTCTCGTGAAAAAACGGGAGTCAGGCCTCCCCATCTAGTCCTCAGTAGGGAATTAACAGCCTTCTTTTTCTTTTCTCTCTTAATCTCTAAATCCATCACTAGAAGCCTATGTTGGGTGAAAATATTTTCACTCAGAATAGCCTTGTAATTCTTACAAAGGCTTCTACCGTACTATGAAAGGTAATTAAGTGATTTTCCTTCTCTGGAAACATGAGTTAGCAATAACTAACTCATAGGCTTTGGCAACGTCCAAGAGAGATGTCCCACCTCCATTCCTCTCTCCAAAACCAAAGCCTCCATGAATATCTTCAAACCCGCTAGTGGTTGCTCCGATATGCCCATTAAAATCACCCCCAATGAAGATTTTTCCAGTCTCTGGTATGCCTCTCACAACCTCATCCAACTCTTCCCAAAAGCGCTTTTTGACTTCCTCATCTAAGCCTATTTGAGGCGCATAGACACTAGCTACGTACACTACATGCCTACCAACCACAAGTTTGATAGACATCACCCTGTCATTAAACCTCCTAACCTCCACCACATACTCCCTAAGGTCCTCGTCTACTAGATAACTACACCATTTCCATCCCTAGAACCACCCGAGTACCATAACTTAAACCTGTCTAGGTCCCGAGCTTTGGTACCTACCCATATGGTCTCCTAAATACACGCTATATTAATATGTCTCCTCTTAAGACACTTCACACGCTATTCAAGAGTCTTAGATGGATTAATTAATTAGTTTTCTCAATGAGGAAAGGGAATGTATGTTTGTAACTGTGATAATGAGAGTGTAGTGTCATCTATTTATAGGAGTAAAGTGAGCACTGATTAGATAAAGAAAAGGTAGGGAAGGGGAATGGTTGCATATGGTGACAAATTCGTTAGGGACGGAGAATACTACTCTATCAATAACAAGAAAAAAGTAGCAATCCCATTTCAAATGGTTTGAGCTTAGAAGCTCCAACAATCAAGTAACTAGCACTGGTTATTCCAGCAAGAGCTCTTAGTCTAACAAAAATAGTACCAAGCCTATCCTAAGCAACGGGTCAAGACCCGATTGTCATCTTTGTCTTTGTGTGTGTCTGAGTAGGACCTTTCCTCGTGAAATATCCTTCTTTGAGCCCCAAAAAGAACCCCCACCCTTCGGACTCTATATAACTTTTCACTTTATATATGTGGGCACTTGTTGATATCCATGGAAGTTCACCCACCCTGGTTACAACCTTCCTTTCTATTGCGCCTGAACTCTCTATTTCTACCAATATTTCACGTGTTTCTATTTATGGTTTTTATGGAGCAATATTGCAATAAATCTTCCTAATCTGCAGCATTGCTTCTATGATCTTAGGAGCACTGGCTGACATGGCCCAAACGAAAGTAAAAAGGTCGTGTTCTCTAAAACCCGATTAATAAACTGGCCAAATTCCCCTGCAACATACCCTTTCTTATAACAAAATTCCAATTCTAATTTTGAGGTTGAGTACCATCAAAGTAAGTCTCCTACAATTCAAAGTTAGTGTTCAAGCTATTCAAGTTAGGGATCCCCATTCATTCTTAGATTCCTGTCACCACGGACTTATTACATTTGAATCATACGATCTTGAGGATTTTGTTTTTCACATTCATCCTACAGGACCAGAACGAGGCCTTTCCTCGCTATAGAACTGAGCTATTCATTTCACTAACGCACACCATTCAGTGCTTGTTCACTCATTCATTCCGTTCATTAGAGAATTCTCACTCTTATTTTGTTTAGAAGGTGATCATTCCTATCGGAAAGAAGATCCGGTGTGCAATAACTATACTAGCTTTGTGGCTTCTATTTCATGAGTCCTATAAACTATGTCACGAACACTACCAATAAAAAGTCATAGAATGATTTTTCCAGAAAACCAAAGCATTTCTGGTCATAAAAACAGAAGACATGAATTGTGCTATTGCTTTTGGTTTTCATATCATGGATCTTGGTTCATAGGGTGTTTAATCAATTTCTTTACATTTGTACCTGTTAAAAATTCCAATTCAATTCAATTTAAGGAGAAAATTCTTCTTGCTTTTCTGGAACTCCCCGCAGCTTTTCTTGGTCGATTACCTGATTGCACTAGTCTCATAGCCATCTCTTTAGCTTCCCGCCATTCTTTCTTGTTAACACAGAAAATCTAACTCATTCTAAAATAGAGCTCTTAAAGTCCTGCATCCGTCAACGTAGGAAGGCCAACACTAGTAAAAGAATGAAACCTTAAAGAGCCCATGGTTAACAAGCCAACTGAGGAAGAACAATCTCCCCAGAAATACCGATCCTCCTAGTTCAATCAGAATCAAGAACCACAGAGAGGTTCTATTCAAACGTGAATGGCGCTTGGGCATAATGGAGGCAGGATATGTTTGATGAATGTTTGCTTTACATATGATGGGTACTTGGGAGCTTGTCTTCCTTCAGGCAGGTAAATCTACT
This sequence comes from Solanum medicagineum, assembly GCA_026153255.1. NCBI lineage: Eukaryota > Viridiplantae > Streptophyta > Magnoliopsida > Solanales > Solanaceae > Solanum > Solanum medicagineum. The sequence goes on from JAPFFP010000080.1 coordinate 10,735,738, forward strand.
GTTGGTTGCCGTTGGGTTATACGGTCAAAATTGGTCCAGATGGTCAAGTTGATAGGCTTAAGGCTTGCCGTGTTGTCAAAGGGTATACTAAGATATTTAAGCTCGATTAGAGTGATACTTTTGCTCTCGTTGCTAAAATAGCATCAGTCTATCTTTTTCTATCTATGGTGGACATCAAGAATATTTTTCTGCATGGTGATCCTGTAATAGAAGTCCACATGAAGCAACTACCTAAAATTTTGCGTCACTTAATGGTCAAAAACAGTCTCCTGGACTTGGTTAGAAAAATTCCGCACAGTAATTCAAGAGTTCAGCATGACTCATAGTGAAGCTGATCACGTAGTGTTTTATCGACATTCTGCACCAAATCTGTGTATTTATTTGATTGTTATGTGAATGATATTGTTATCATTGGCAATGATCAAGATGGTATTACTAATTTGAAGCAACATCTCTTTAAGCATTTCTAGACTAAAGACCTCGGTGGACTAAAGTATTTTCTAGGTATTAAGGTTGCTCATTCTAGATCAAGTATTGTTATTTTTCAACGCAAGTATGCCTTAAATATTCTTGTAGAGACGGGAATGATGGGATGTAGGCCCACTGACACTCCTATCGATTCGAATGTTAAACTCCTTCACAGTAATCCTGAAAGGTATAGACGACTGGTCGAGAAGTTGAATTATCTCATAGTGACTAAGCCTGACATCACTTTTCTTATGAGTGTTGACTTTTCTTATGAGTGTTATAAGTCAGTTATGACCTCCCCTTGTTATTGGGATGCAGTTTTTCATATTCTATGATATATATAATCAGCTTGTGCTAAAGGACTACTTTTCGAAGATAAACGCCATTAGCATATGACCATATATACAGACACTGATGGGCAAGATCACCCTCTGATACACTCTACATCAAGATATTATGTTTTAGCAAGAGGTAATTTGGTGTAATGGAAGAGTAAGAAACAATGTGTTGCTCAATCTAGTGCAGAAGTAGAATATCAAGCAATGTGTGACGACCGGCCACTGAAGTCCGTGACAAATGGCTGCAGCAACTTGTGAACTAGTTTGGATCAAACAGTTGCTAAGAGAGCTAAAAGTTAGCGAAATCAGTCAGATGAAACTTGTGTGCGATAATCAAGCAGCCTTTTATATCGCATCAAATCCAAACATTGAGATTGTCACTTTACAACAGCATACCTAGTGAAATCCTACAAATGGGGTTTGGGGAAGGTAGAATGTACGCAGACCTTACCACTACCTCCTACAGATAGAAAGTTTGTTTTCGGAAGGTTCTCAACTCAAATATATCAGTCCCAAAAGTAGAAAAATACTAGATAAAAAATAACGACGAGAATAAAAAGCAATTGATAGTATTATAAATACACTAAAAGTAGCAAAAATAAATGACGGACAATGCAACGACCCTCAAGTCGTTTTGAGAATTAGAGCTTTTTATTCCCATAAAAAAAGGTCTTTTTGGACTAGTTAATAACTTCGGCTACTTAGTTGAGGAGTAACTTTAAAAAATTAATTTAATTAATAGGTTAAAGAGGATATTATTTAAAAAATTTGTATTATCCTATATTAATTAAGATAAGTAGTAGGGTTGTGAATTAGTGCACATAACTATTTTAGAAGAAAAACAAAAGAAGAGGGAGGCGAGAGAAGGGTTTGGCAACCCATCTTCGTCGCCCCTGCACTTAGTGCTCAGGTAAGTCTTTTACCTTGTTTTCATCATTAATTATTAGATTAGATGGAAGTATATATATATTATTATTAAAACTAATCAAACGTAGCCTAACCCATGCAACATAGTCATAATTAAGTATAAGAAGTTGGTAAATAAACAAAGTGAAATCTCTCTTTGACTAAATTTTCTTACCAATGATATGTTGCCCATTGTGTGCGTGTGTCAGGTGAAAAGCGGATAAACACTAACATAACAAATTAATTTTCCTAGCTATTGTTAGTGAATGTTAACATAACTAATTGTATTATATGGGCAATACAGGAGTAAGTGGTAGTAGCCATTGATGGTTTTAAGTTAACGTGCAGCTTTCGTATGTCATTACTATAATATTGTGTTTTAATGTATAATTTTGTTTAGTTATCACATTATAAATCAAGTTTTGATATATTAAGATAGGTAATTAGATATTAGGTGTATTGTATTATATGAATATCATTATATTTTTAATATTGGAGGAATTAAGACTTAGCCCTAGCCTTGAAATTTAGAAAATTAATTATAGAATTGAATGAATTTGTGGGTCTAAGCTAGATATATAGGTATATGGGTGTCTATGGACTCGTGTTCTTATATTATTATATATCTGATAGATTCGAAAGGTCCTGAGGCATTGAGGAAGGAAAAAGCAGTGGTGAACTAGCTTGGCTTTGATTTTTTGGTTTGAGGTAGGTTATGGTTTGTTCTATCTAATGAAGAGACTCTCAATAGCGATTGATAGTCATTGAGTAAAGCTGTGATATGATCTGCAATCCCAAGACCATGAAACTCATAATCCTGAACTTGATCTCTCAAAGTGATGCCTTGAATAAAGAAGGCTTTATGAAACATTGATATTGAAGTAAGAAGTAATGATAAAGAATAATGAATTATATATATTGGATCGGGTGTCACGTTTGACGCATACATATTATAGGATCGGGTGTCACGTCTGACGCATATATTAATATATATATATATTGGATGGGGTGCCACATTCCGGCACGATAATACGAAGGAAAACATGTGAAAATAATTTAATATACTCAATTTCAAAGAACCCACCTCCCAAAATAAGTGTGATGTGGAGGCCTGAGTCCTCATGTGTATTATTGATATTGTTGATTGGTTGTTTACTTGTTCTTGCCGTTGCTACCTATTAAGTGTTATAGTTGATTTCCTGCTGTTAATTTATGCATATTAATTTCTATTTGGAGTCGGCCGATGATACCTACTCAATACACGTGACTCGTACTGACTCCTACTTGTATTTTTCTTTGTTTTGCTTTTGTGGAGTGCAGCGCGAGTATTTCATCGATTTCGACTCGCCATCAGCTCTAGCCAATCATTGGTATAGCAGATCTTAGGGTGAGCTAGCTTTCTAGCTCGTGTTGGATTCTATTAGTTATAACATGATGCATGTCCTTAGTTTTCGGACATAAACTATTTTGTTTATCTATCTTGATGTTGCTACTCTTAGACTTAGTATTGGAGAATAGATGTCCTTGATGTGATGACTTTCAGGTTTTGGGAAATATTATGTAATAGAAATTGTGGATTTTGTTATTCTTGTATTTTATAAGTTGAACAGCTTCATAGGTTGGGATTTGTATCTTTGGTTCGCCCACCTAGGAGGGTAAGTGTGGGTGCCACTCATGGCCTATTTTGGGTTGTGACAGACAATAACACAATACATAAAGACACAGTTAATCCTACTAACCTACTACATCGCAAGGCAAGACAACATCTCATCCCCACTAGCCTATTAATATTCAACCCTAATATGTGGCCTCCATTCCTTTCTATATAAGGTCACGTACTTGGTGATATGAAGCTGCATCATATCCTGTCTAATCACCTCTCCATACTTTTTTGGTAAACCTCTATCCCTCCGCATAACCCCTAAATCCACCCTCTCGCACCCCTTAACAGGAGCTTTAGCGTTGCTCTTCTACACATGCTCAAACCATCTTAGTCTCACTTCTCTCGTCTTGTCCGCCACAAAGGTCACCCTAACTTCTCTCGAATGATCTCATTCCTAATCTTATCACACTTGGTATGTCAACACATCCATCTCAACATCTTCATCTCCGCAACCTGCATCTTCTGAACATGCGAGTTTTTGACTGGTCAGCACTCCACCCCATAAAGCAAAGGTAGTCCACTATTTTGTAAAATTTACCTTTGAGTTTATATGGTATCTTCTTATCACATAAAACTCCAAAGGCAAGCCTCCATTTCATCCATGTTGCCCCAATACGATGTGTGACATCACCATTGATATCACCACTACTATGGATGATAGACCCAAGATATTTAAAGCTTTCTCTTTTGGAAATAGCTTGAATGACAAGCCTCACTTCGATGTTCGCTTCATCCCTTGCAATACTGAATCTGCACTCCAGGTATTTTGTTTTGTTCCGACTCAATTTAAACCTTTTGGACTCCAAAGTATGTCTCTAAACCTCCGACCTATCAATAATTTTAAATCACTTTGTACAATGTCATCCGCAAATAATATACTCCATGGAAACTCTTCCTGAATAGATCGTGTCAACTCATCCATCACTAAGGCAAAAAGAAAAGGGCTTAACACCGATCCATGATGAAGTCCCATCTCAACAAGAAAATACTCCGAGTCTCCTACCGTTCTTATCTGAGTTTTGACTCCGAGATTGTCACTTTGTCAGAAAAAAAAATACTCTCAAGAGATATTGTTACAAAATTTGTGAAATCAAGTTATCAACTTACAGATATATTCACCAAGTCCCTCACCGATCCTCGTATTAATTATATTTGTAACAAGCTGGGCGCATATGATTTGTAAGTACTAGTTTGAGGGGGAATGTTAGAATAGAAATAGGAATACACAATCCTACTTAGAATAGAAATAGCAGTAGTATAGAGTATCCTTCTTGGAAAAAGAACAGAAATAGCAGCAGTATAAAGAATCCTTCTTAGAAAAGAATTGTATAGTAATGCCTATAAATAGGGTCTCTTCCTAATAATGTAGATATACAACTCGAAAATATTTTTCTCCTATATTTCTCAAAATATACATTCCCCCTCAAGGGAGACTGTTACAACTGAAAAAATTAGTAATATGAGAAGAGCTTACTTTGTAAATATAGGAAAACTTTAGAATATTTATATTTGTGTAACCAAAATTAGGAAATATTTCCCTTTCCTCTTTAGGACTACTTGTAAACGCTATTTAAACCCAAACATGTTTGAGGAAATAATCAAGCAATCACATCAATTTCAGAAAAGGAAAAGATGAGGACATGAACATGCCCTGCCGGAGACATGGAGAACGAGCAAACCTGGTATTCCTGAAAGTACACAAATCCTGTACAAATGGAGAAAAACGTCCAAGTGATTTGAAACATAGGGACAATAAGAATTGCATCAAAGAACGAAAGTCCTTCATTTAACCTTGCCATCTGCGACGATGATAAATTCAAGAACAGAATCAGTTGAATTACACATGTTTCAAGTATTCTATTTTACAAAAATTGTACGACAACGCAATGAATGAGTCCATCTCTATTACCCAAAATCCAGCTGTACTGAGAAACAGCAGGAGCATGGAATACGTGAACCAGCTATGCAATGGATAACCACTTGATATGGACAATCTTAACATGTTTGAACTGAAAAAAAGAACAGTAACCAGTGTCAAATGTGTAAAATCCAGTTCTTCCATAGAAGGCAAAGAACCATAAATTCCACTTACAGAGACTTTGCAAACAATACCGAACATGATCCAACAGCACCTGAAACAACTGCATACGAAAATGGAAGCAGCATGTGCCAATATGGCTTACTTTCATTCATCGGGACAGCAAGCATTAGTTCTCCTCTCCTGCATGATTGACAGTAAAATATGCAAGAACTACCGAGATAAGCATCTTGTCTCTCCAATACAGATCTATAGAAATATGACAAAATAATGATTTGTTATTTTTCACACATATCATTGTGCTCTCTGCTGCTGCAATATTTAGAAGAATATCCAATTTTTATTTTTATTTTTGGATATAAATTTACACATTTAGAAATTATATAAAAAGTATTATAGGTCAACAGTTCAAAATACTCAAAGAATTTTAAAAAATTATGGTCAAAGAAAGCATCTTTTGACTCTCCAATTAGTAACTTGGACACATAAAGTGGCACTGCTGCACAGAGAGCACAATAAATTTCACCAATGAATGGCAAAAACCACTCATATACAAACATTATGCCAAAAAAAAACTTGCAAAAAGATATAATCCCTACAATGACACCAATCATCTAACATTACCAATTGGATGTGGTATGTTGAGGAATATCATCAAGGATTGGGTAGATTTTTTTCATGACATATTCTTTATGGTAGGGGATGGGATAAGAGCTACAATGACATTCCAAGAATTACATGCTACCTTGTCAAAATGGAGGCTGTATCCAGCAAATTAGGGGGACAAAAGGAGAATATACGTTCTAGAATTTGTGGTTTAGGATGGAGTTCCAAGATTGGGAGGTGTAAACAAATTTCAAGGATTGTTAGCTTTGCTCCATCAGCATTCTGAGCCATTCAAAAGACCCAATACCATGAGATGGAAGTTGTGGTGTTTTCTCTATCAAGTCCTTCTATGAGAAGCTTTTGGTAAGGGTGGAGGAGGATTTTCATGAAAAGTAGATTTTGGATTCCTAAGGTGCCAAGGAAGGTGTTGGTTCTTCACATGGTTAGCTTTAGGTTTTTGATTCCAAACCTCCATCGGCCTTGGGTTGAATTACAGTTTGCCATTTAACTAGGGAAAATTTGTGGGTAAAAGCATTGCCCGCCCATAGGAATCTTCTTCTTAGCCTATCAATCTGTTTTAGAACTGAACATGGTATGGAAAACAGTGGCACACAAGGTGGGGATGTTGTCTAGTACATACACTGTTGATAAGAGTAAGTCTACCTCCCATAGACAGGTATTGCTTCTTCCATGTGGCTAATCTTAGTATTGCTTCTTCCATGTAGCTCCATTTTTCCAATGACTCAACTCCATATCTTACTTGATTTAGATTAAGCACCCAAAGGAATTCCGAAATAAGTGGCTGGTAGAGAGCCCCTTTTGCAGCTAAGAATGTTAGGTAGTTCCTCTAGATTGGTCACTTCATTCACCGGATATATAGTACGTTCAAGCATATTATATGAAGGCCTGAGATGAATTCAAGTACCGTAAGAGTGCTGTTGAGGTTTGAAAACATGCTGGCCGTCAGCACCACAAAATATCAAGGCGTCATCTGCATAGAGCAAATGTGGAACAGATATTGTGGTGGAGGGAGATGAACCAACTTGAATCCTTGAATCCGATGAAGTTCTTTAGGCTTAGCTGACAACTTCGAGAGTCCTTCCATGGCAAGGAGAAAGAGGAAACAGGAAAGGGGATCACCCTGCCTAAGTCCCTTTTGAGAGGAGAAAAATTCAACTGGACTCCTATTTACCAAAATTGAGAACTTCACTGTTGAGATGCAAAAATAAATCCACCTTTCCCCAAAAAAGTCCATTTGTTTCAACATGTTAACTATAGATAGGCCCAATTTATTGATCAAAAGCCTTCTCAATATCTAGTTTACACAAGACCCCAGAATCTCCACTTCTTTTGGGGGAGGGGGGTGTAAAGTAATTAAAAGATATTAGTAAGCATCAAGAAGATGCAAAGTTACAAAAGCACAGTGTGCAAGAAAGCTGCTCCAAACATAAACATATGGAGCTAGCTTAGCAAAGCCTGAGAAACAGACAAAAGGAAACCGTACTGCTATACTACACTAGGGATAGGGAACTAACAAACTCCAAAGAGTAATCCACACTGTTTAAATTAGCAAAAAAGTTCCAGCTAAATAAACTGACTAGACATTTGGCTTTAAGAGTGCAGAAAGAGGTTGAAATTCCATTATAACATCTGTTGGTGCTCGCTTTCCATAGGCTCAAAAAAATGGTAGCTGGGATCATTCTCTAGATCTTTCTAATGTATTTGTCAACTCTCCACAATATCCAGCTGGCATAAGCATCCTTGATGTTGTAAGGCATTACCCATTGTAGGCCAAAGCATGGAGTAGAAAATACCATAGGCTAGCTGTTGAAGGACAGTGCAAAAAAAAGGTAATTAACGCTCTCATTGGTCTGCTTGCACATGACATGTCTGTTGATGAGAATTACACCTCTTTTCCTGAGGTTGTCTAGTGTAAGGCATGCTTCCTTAGGGTTCTTCATCAAGAATTCTAAAGATTTTAAGTCAAGGATTGAGGAATCAAAGAGAAGCCCTTCAATCAATGTTTTTCCAAGTTCTTCCCCTCTAAAAGAACTACATAAGAGATTTTCTCAAGAACAAGCATCAAGGTTCCCAGATCAAAGATTTTATCCAAGAAAGCTAGTGTTCTTCAAATTTCGATTGTAATATCAACTTTTCAGGTATGTAAGGCTAACACAATGTTGGACTGAGTTCATCCAGGTGCCCCTTCATCTCCATTGATTCAAGTTGAGTTGAGTTTGAGCTTTTTTTTAATTTCTTGAATTAAATTCTTGAGTTATCTATTGTCTTATTGAGTTCCTTATATATAAAAATGTGTTGTTGTTTGTGAGTTAAAAATTCGATTTGGATGCATGTTCATGAACCCTAATTGAGGATTCTATTTGATTTTATGCATTATTTTGAATTGAGATTGAAAGTCGTTTTTGTATGTTGAACAAAGATGATTTTTGATGATATCTTTTAGCATAAACAATGATTTAAGAAAGAGCCTTGACGAGATGTAAATGATATTTGAAGCATGTTTTAAATGAAAGCACATAATGTTTTGAGAAAGGATTTTAATGAATTTTGAAAGTATATATTCCTTTGTTTTAAAGGAAAGATTTGATGATTCAGATGAGATTGAACTGATGAGAGTCCAATGAGACTAGATGAGATATTTTGAGAAATCCATTCACTTGATAGATATGAGCACATGTTACCGGAGTAGTATTGAGCACCAACTTGGGTAAGAGTAAATGACAACTCAAACCCCATAAACTGCGTAGCCAGCGTAAGATAGAGGTTATGCCTCGTATGTCCCAAAAAGTTGGACATTGATTGATTGTGGATCTAGATTGGTTTGATCTTCCCTTACCTTGGCAAGTATTGGACGGCTATGGCAACGACGGTGCAAAAGTTGTATCATCACTCGCTCATATGGTGATGGTTGTTGGTAAGAGAAACTCCCACTTACTGATTGGTGT
>JAPFFP010000080.1:10753153-10764919 GCA_026153255.1 Solanum medicagineum
CAGGGGACCCTCGTCACAAAACCCGTAAGTAAGAACGAACTAGATATGCCAAAAAGAAGGGAAGGGAACAAAAAAGATGAATGAATAATACATTAACTAATTAAAATATAAATAATAAACAAGTACAGAGATAACAGATGAATGAATAGAATAAAAGGAACTATTTGTGTTCTGTTTTTTCTTGGGTACAATTTGTATTCTATTGCTATTACGCAGGAAAAGAAGACCAAAAGTTAAAGTGAACATTTAAAAAATTGAGTTTATAATGTTAGATCCAATCCTTCAAAAGTAGTTCTCTAATATATGTCCACACATCCATGACTCCATTTAAGAGAATGGAGCAAAATCCACTTGGGGGGGGGGGGATCCCTTTCCTTTTGAAGTGTGTTGGGGAGACCAGGTCAAAATTTGTCTCTATCCTTATAAAGTTTGTGCAGGCAGGATCGCAGAACCTATTTTGTTTCTCTATGATAAGATCTAGGACATGTTGCTGTCTTTTCTGTATGTCTCTGTGTGCTGTGCCAGAATTATGCTTATTACTCATGTCCATCTTCAGGTTGTTGAGAATGTAAAAATAAACTTAATGCACCTTGTCCTGCAATATTTGACTTTGAGGCTTGATATCTTTTACAGAACTATCTGGCATAGATTTGTTTATGGCTGATATCAAAGCATTGGAGACATATCTTAATTATTTCTACTGCATATCAAAGCAATGGACAAAGCCACTTCCTGAAATATATGATCCGGAGCTAGTTTCGGAATATTTCAATATAAGACCCCATGTAGTGGCTCTTCGTCTGCTTGAGGTAATTGAGATAATATATTATGACACTTAACTGTGATTATTGTTCATCATTTCTGTTCAATCAGTCAAATTTTGGTTGATGGTCAACAACCTATTAGGATTTCGCCACACTGTAAGTCCAACTGAGTTTTGGGCACAATTATCGCGCATCTGGTGTCCTATCTTTAGAAAGATATGTTTCAGATCCACACAGAAACTCAATTTAGAATCCTTGTGGGAGCAATTTGGCATGAATTGGAAGTTATTGTTTTTGGTTCAGTCTTTGGGACCAGGGGTACCTGGAAGTTATCCTAGAGTTGTTTTCAAGTCTGGACCTCAAAATATACGTATATACCTCATATCATCTGATTAATTCATAGTCTATTTCAAAAAAATAAAAATAAAAATAAAAATCATTGCCATCAGTTCTTTTATTGCATGCACATCTGAATATTTGGTTATCTTTACCATTTATTAAGCTCTAGCCTCTTGGAGTTACTTCATTGGTCTCCCATAACTACCTTGGTCATATATTAACATTCAGATCCTAAAGTCTCTCCACTTTCGTACTACTAGTTTGAGTTGTGATACGGCTAGACTGGTTACTGCACTATGTTCCTCTTCCTTGATATTGGCTGTTGTCAACCCAATAGTGTCTTAATTTATACTAGCCATTTTAAACTTGAAGTTTAGTACTCCCTCTGTCCCATTTTATGTGGCACCATTTCCTTTTTGGTCCATCCCAAAGAGAATGTTACCTGACTTTAATTGGAAACTATTTATCTTTAAAATTCTCTTTTTACCCTTAATGAAATGATTCTTAACCAACACAAATATCTAAGAATGATTTTAGACCACAAATTTTAAAAGTCCTTTTTTTTCCTTACCGTGCCAAGTCAAAGATGTCATATAAAATGGGGTGGAGGGAGTAATTTATATTTTTTAATCATGTCCTCAAAGGGACTAGCAATTTGCATTTGGCAATAACTAAATAAACAGTAGTTAGCAGAAGGTATGTAACACACATACTGTGTGCCTCAATTGGAGTTGACGATAAAAACTGTTATACATTCAAGCAGGTCGAACCAGGAACACCTATCTGGTGTAGGTTTTATGACTTTTTTTATTGACTATATAATAGTTTGCTACTAATATCATGGTAAAAATGATGGAGAGGCAATAACTTGGACTCATGGCTTATGTCTAGTTTTGGGCATATCCTCCACTTGTATTCTTTTCTTACAGATCATTTGTCCATGAAACATTTCTTAGTAACTTAATAAACAGTTCTTAGTCCTCAAAGGGACTAGCAATTTGCATTTGGCAATAACTAAATAAACAGTAGTTAGCAGAAGGTATGTAACACACATACTGTGTGCCTCAATTGGAGTTGACGATAAAAACTGTTATACATTCAAGCAGGTCGAACCAGGAACACCTATCTGGTGTAGGTTTTATGACTTTTTTTATTGACTATATAATAGTTTGCTACTAATATCATGGTAAAAATGATGGAGAGGCAATAACTTGGACTCATGGCTTATGTCTAGTTTTGGGCATATCCTCCACTTGTATTCTTTTCTTACAGATCATCTGTCCATGAAACATTTCTTAGTAACTTATCTGATTCCTCTACATAAGAGCTGCTAACAAGGTTAATCCGTATAATTGCAATCTTATGGGGCTTTATGTTTTGTAGGTGTTTGTTGCCTTCACTTCTGCTGCAATCCAAATTAGAATATCTGGACTTCTCCCCTCTTCTTCAAATGAAGATGTCAAGAAGGAAATGTCAAGCTACATTCTCGGGAAGGTTTTAAAGGAAACGATGCTAAACCTTGGTCCTACTTTTATCAAGAGTAAGTAGTAAGGACTACCTTAATTTTAGGTTTGGTACTGTTTAGGGCTCTCAATGAACTGCTGTTGTCTCTTTTTCTTGTTTGAAGTTGTTAGAATTGAAATAGGAATAGTATATTATTTCCTACTTGTACTTGGATTATATTGTAATGTCTATAAATAGGCTCTCTATGTAGTAATGTAAATACACAAGTTAATAATATTTTTCTTCAATATTTCTCACATGGTATCCGAGCATCAGTGAGGAAACAAAAGAAAGGTCACTGTGCATCGACTGATTTGTCACTTTCGTTTCTGTGGGTGTTGTACGAAAACCAACACCATCACTACGCTCAGGAAGCTCGGGCGACCATAACCCAACTGGAACCACCAAAAGATAGTCCCTCACGCGCCGCTTGAAGGTGGCTGTTTTCCAGCGAGATCTAGGTCACGCGCCGACGCATGTGGCTTCTCGGGTGATTTTTTTCGACTTTTCTTTTGCTAGGGTCGGCCAGTAATTCTGACGAAACCCCAGTCATTTTTTTCTAGATCCGATTGCCGAAATTAGGGTTCCAGTGATTTCAAGCAATTTCTGGCAACTTTGTCAGTGTTTCCAGGCAGTTTCCGGTCAGTTTTTTGAAGTTTTTTTTCCCTCAGTAAGGTCGCCTCTGCATTTTGAGGCAGACCACATATATTCTTTTATTTTTTGACTAGTTTCTGGTGGACAAATCTGATTTCTGGTGACTAGTTTTTATTTTTTGACCAGTTTTTTACTACAAAAGTTTGATTTCACAAGGTGTCCTTTGGGATCGATATTGTTGGCTCCAAAAGTACAGGAATATGAAGTTTAAATCCTATGATCACTTTAGGACCATTAATGGGTAGTTCTAACTACTAAGGCATGGGCTTCCTCGGTTGAATTATAGTGCAAAGGTCAAGGTGTCCACGATCACTTAACAACCAATTCTTATGTGGTAGATGAAAAGAGAAAACTAATGAGGAATTTGCAACAGCCAAAGCACAATGGGAGAAGGTTGATGCTTAATTGTGTAGTCAGTCTCTTATGGCGATCTATTGATTCCAAGTTGATGCCCTTGTTTCACCCATTCCAAACATGTTATTCAGTTTGAGAAAGGGCTCGTGCTTTATATACCAATGACATATCTCGTTTCTATGATGTGGTATCTCAGTGACCAACTTAAAGAAACAAGAATCCGATATGTCTACATACTTGGGACAAGTTCTCACAGTCATGGAGGAATTTGAAACGTTGATGCCAGTCATTGCGAACGTGACAACACAACAAGAGCACAGGCAGACATTGTTTTTAGTCCTTACACTTGCTGGACTTCTTGCTTATCATGAATCTGTACGTGATCAGATCTTAGCAAGTCCTACCATCCTTACAATAAATGAATTATTCTCTCGTTTACTTCATCTTGCTACGCCTGCCAGCCATAAAGTAGTTTCATCACCCATCGTTGACTCCTCTATTCTTGCATCTCAAACTATTGATAAATGCACATCACTATGGAGAATCGACGAGGAGGTCGGGAAATTTGCAATGAAAGATCTCGCTCTAAGTGCAGTTATTGTCACAAGTCTGGACACACTCGCGACATATGTTGCAGTTATGATCCTATTGTTATAAATGAATACAATGAATCCCTTTGAAATCGCACAAATAAGCAAACATCCTTACAAGTAGCACCTGTTGCTCAACCTAATGTTTCTGTTGCTCTGCCTGACCAATCATCCAATAATGCTCATATTGCTCAGACAGAATATGATAAGTTCCTTTAATATCGAGCAAGTAAGCAAATGTCTCTCCACTAGTAGCATCAGCTCCTCAACCTACTGTTCCTGTTGCTGGTAATTCTTTTACCTGTGTTTCAGAGTCTAGTACTCTTGGATCATAGGTTGTGGACTCAGGCACTTCTGATCATATTTCTGGTAACAAATCAGTTTTGTCTGATATTGTTTATTCACAATCTCTTCCTGCTATTACTTTAGCCAATAGGTTCCAAACAAAACTAAAAAGGGTTGGAAAAGCCCAACCTTTCTTTCTATCACCTTAGATTCTATTCTTTATGTTCCCGGTTCTCCTTTTAATTTGGCATCTATTAGTCGTTTGACGTGAGCCTTACATTGTGGCATTTATTATGCAGGATCGCAGTACGGAACAGATGATTGGCACACAATATGAATCACAAGGCCTTTACTATCTTACCTCTTCAAATTCCTTTAAAACATGCTCCTTTACAAATCCTCCGGACCTAATTCCCAAATGTTTGTGGAGATTTGAGTGTATCTAAACTGCGAAAGATGCTGCCTAGTTTGTCTAGTTTATCCTCATTAGATTGTGAATCATGTCAACTTGCGAGACACACTCGTGCTACCTTTCCCATAGCATTGAGGGTCATTTTGCATCTATTTTTTCTTTAGTTCATTATGATTTTGGGGTCCTAGTCGAGTTAGTTCGACCATAGGATTTCGTTATTTTGTTAGCTTCATTGATGATTATTCAAGATGTACTGGGTTTTTGTTAATGAAAGATCAACAACAACAACAACAACAACATACCCCAGTGCCTCAAAAGGCTCCCGCTCATTGCGGGGTGAGCGGGGGTCGAATGTACGCAGCCTAACCCCTATGTTTATAAACATAAAGCGGCTGTTTCCAGATGACCCATGAGGAGCGTCGAAAGTTGCATTGACTAACTGCTACTTCACAAATGAAAAAAGTGCAGATAATTTAAAGAGCCATTTTGCTTTATTCCATCATACTCCAAGGCCAAAAAATAGTCAATCTTTGGTTCCATCCGAGATTGATGGAAATTTCTTAATGAAAGATCATTCAGAGTTATTTTCTATATTTAAAAGTTTTTTTGCTGAAATACAAAACTAGTTTGGTGTTTCCATTCGTGCTTTTCGTAGTGATAACGCATTAGAATACATGTCCTCTCAATTTCAGGAGTTTTTGACTCACCAAGGAATTATTCACCAGACATCTTGTTAGTACACCCCTCAGCAGAATGGTGTAGCAGAACGAAGGAATAGGCATCTTATTGAAACTGCCCGCACTCTTCTCATTGAGTCCCATGTTCCACTGCATTTTTGGGGCGATGCTGTCCTTGCCTCTTGTTATTTAATTAATAAAATGCCCTCATCTTCTATTCAGAATTAGGTTCCACATTCTATACTATTTCCTTCGTAACATCTCCATTTTGTACCTCCTTGTGTCCTTGGGAGCACATGCTTTGTTCATAACTTAGCTCCAGGGAAAGATAAATTAGCCCCTTGTGCTCTCAAAATATGTCTTTCTTGGTTACACTCGAGTTCAAAAAGGGTATCGTTGTTATTCCCCTGACCTTAATCGATATCTTATGTCCGTCAACGTCACATTCTTTGAATCTCAACCTTACTATACACCATCTAATCGCCTTGTTATCTCTGAGGTCTTATCTCTACCTCAGGTCCTACCTGTACCAACTTTTGAGGGATCTCCAATTGTAGTGCCACCTTGACAAAACCCAACAAACCTCCACCTCTCTTGACTTATCAACGTCGTCAACATCCGGCACCAGTTCCAGTTGATTCATGTTATGCGCCATACCCTGCTCCTATTGTTGTCTTGCCTACTCCTAGCCAACAGAGTGCATTTCAAAAGGTTTACATTCCACTCGAAATGCTAACCCACATTATACTTTCTTGAGTTATCATCGTCTCACGTTATCCTATTATGTTTTTGTTTCATCTTTAACCTCTATTTCCCTTTCTAAGACTACAGGTGAAACACTTTCGCATTCTGGATGGAGGCAGGCTATGATTAATGATATGTCTACATTACATAGGAGTGGTAGTTGGGAACTTGTCCCCCTTCCTGCAGGTAAATTCACTGTTGGTTGCCGTTGGGTTTATGCAGTAAAAGTTGGTCTAGATGGTCAGGTTGATCGGCTTAAGGCTCACCTTGTTGCCAAAGGATATAATCAGATATTAAGGCTAGATTTTAGTGATACGTTTGCTCCCGTGGCTAAAATAGCATCTGTTCGTCTTCTATCTATGGCTGTCGTTCGTCATTGGCCTCTTCATTAGTTGGACATTAGGAATGCTTTTCTACATGGTGATCTTGCGAAAGAACTCTATATGGAACAACCACCTGGTTTTGTTGCTTATGGGGAGTCTAATAGACTTGTAGGCCGATTGCGTAAGTCACTTTATGGTCTGAAACTATCTCCTCGAGCCTGGTTTGGAAGTTCAGCACAGTGATTCAGGAGTTCGGCATGACTCGTAGTGGAGATGATCACTCTGTATTTTATTGCATTCTGCACCAAATCTGTATATTTGTGTAGTTGTTTATGTCGATGATATTGTTATAACTGGCAGTGATAAAGATGGTATCACTAGTTTGAAGCAACATCTCTTTAAGCATTTTCAGACTGAAGGCCTTGACGGATTAAAGTATTTTCTAGGTATTGACGTTGCTCAGTCTGGATCAGGTATTGTTATTTATCAACGCAAGTATGCCTTAGATATTCTTGAAGAGGCAGGAATGATGGGATGTAGACCCATTGACAGTCCTATGGATCTGAATATTAAACTGCTTCCTGGATACGGGGAGCCACTCAGTAATCCTAAAAGGTATAGACGGCTAGTGGGAAAGTTTAATTATCTCATAGTGACTAGACCTGACATCTCGTTTCTTGTGAGTGTTGTAAGTCAGTTTATGATTTACCCTTGTGATAATCATTGGGATACAAATGTTCGTATTTTGCGACATATAAAGTCAACACTCGAAAATGGACTATTCTTCGAAGATGAAGGCCATGAGCATATCACGGGATATATAGATGCCAATTGGGTAGGATCACCCTCTGATAGACGATTTATATCCGGATATTGTGTATTAGTAGGAGGTAATTTTGTGTCATGGAAAAGCAAGGAACAAAATGTGGTTGCTTGGTCAAGTGCATAGGCAGAATATCAAGCAATGGCTGTAGCAACTTGTGAGCTTATTTGGATGAAATAGTTATTGAGGGTGCTAAAATTTGGTGAAATTGATCAGGTGGAACTTGTGTGTGATAATCAAGCGCTCCTTGCATCAAATCCAGTGTTTCATGAAAGGACCAAGCACGTTGAGATTGATCGTTACTTTGTCAGAGAAAAGATACTCTTAAGATACATTGCTACAAAGTTTGTGAAGTCAAGTGATTAGCTTGCAGATATCTTCACCAAGTCCCTCACTGGTCCTTGTATTAATTATATCTGGAACAAACTAGGTGCTTATGGTTTGTATGCACCAGCTTGAGGGGGAGTATTAGAATTGGAATAGGAATAGTATGTTGTTTCCTACTTGTACTTGGATTATATTGTAGTGTCTATAAATAGGGTCTCGATGTAGTAATGTAAGTACATGAGTCAATAATATTTTTCTTCAATATTTCTCACAGAAGTCATTCAATGACTTGCATATTTAAGTGTATTTCATTCCTAATCAATATTTACCAGTTTAATATATTTTCTTATTGTGCAGTTGGTCAGTCTCTCTCAACAAGGCCCGATATAATTGGTTCTGAAATTACAGAGGTTGGTTGATGCACATGCCATCTATACTACTTTTTTCACCATTCTATCAAGCTTCATTTTTCTATGCATTATTTACTACGTCTAGTGTATAGGATTTGTTGGTTGGACTCTCTCTCGCTCTTGCTACTGTTGTTATATGTAATCTTTATCTGTATCATCCAACTGAATTGACGTCACAGATAATCTTACATTTATAAGTATGACGAACTAAAAAAGGTAGAAAGATAAGCTATGAAGAAAGTTTAAGGCTCAAGAGAAATCATTCATGTGGACAAGAGAATAGCCTTAGTAATAGGGACACTTCACCTTAAATCATAAGGATGGGGGTTTGAGTCATCAAAGGAGCAAAAGTGTGAAATGGCCACTGTTTAACTCCTGACTCATAGGGTGGATTTATCATACAAGAAAAAAGAAACTATACATGTGGGAGGATAGTTAGGATAGATAGTATACTGACTGAAGATCACTTATCAAAAAAAGATGATTATAAAAATCTGAAAGTTGGTTCCAAATAGCAGGCAAGTATCTAGAGGAACTGAAATTTCTTAGAACAGAATCTGTAGGATAATGGTTTATCCATTTTTTTTCCTTTGAGAATGGTAACATTCGTACTGAGAGCACTAGGACAGTGCTAAAGCCATATATGCGAGGACAGATCCAAAAACCAGCAAAAAAAATTAGCCAATTACAAAAGCTCCATCTGATGTGAAAGGGGCTTGGGAATTCAAAGAAAATTGAAGATGAGTTTTTAAACCCCACAAGAACCCAAGAACAATTATGAAAAACAACAAAAGGTTAGGAAGATTAAGGCAATTATTGGGGTAAACACACACATAAGTAACACACACATAAGTAATTAATTACCTAAACATATGTAAATGCAGCCAATAGTGTTAAATCTAGGGTAGATAGAAAAAAGGGTTAATCTGCAATTGAAATGCAGTGATTAACTCAAAGAATCAATAGAGACTAATAAGACAAATCGCCAACTCTCAAAGAGAATTACTTAAAAGTCATAATTGGAAATAATCCCCTTCTAAATAAAGACATAATAGCCTATGTATGCTAGGGTTCATTATCTAAGCAAAAAATACCTAAATACCCTTTAACTTAGGGATCGGTTGTCATACAATGAATGTAGTTAGTACCTATGCACCTCAAGTGGGCCTAGATGAGGAAGTTAAAAAGCTCTTTTGGGAGGATTTGAATGAGGTTGTGGGAGATGTACCAGACACAACAAAAATTTTCAGTGGGGAAGATTTAATGGGCATATTGGTGCAACTTTTAGTGGTTTTGATAATGTTCATGGAGGCTTTGGTGTTGGGGAGAGGAATTAAGGTGGGAAATCTCTATTGGATTTTGCTAAAGCCTTTGAATTGGTTATTGCTAACTCCTGTTTCCGAAGAGGGAAAATCACTTGATTAGCTTTCGTAGTACGGTAGCTAAGACTCAGATTGATTACTTACTCCTCTAGAAGGGTGATAGAAGCCTTTGTAAGAATTGAAAGGTGTTTCTGAGTGCAAATATTTCCACTCAACATAGGCTTCTAGTGAAGGATTTAGAGATTAAGAGGGATAAAAGGAAAAAGGCTATTTATGCCCAACCAAGGATTACATGGAGGCTTGACTCCTGTCCTTTCTTGGTAGATGGGGAAAAGTTGAGTAGTTTGGGGGCTTGGAGTAGTAGCAGAGATGTGAAAATCATGTGGGTCAGTACGGCTGGTTGCATTAGAAAAGTAGCTACCGAGGTACTAGGGGTTTTGAGAGGGACCTTTGGTGGACGTCAAAGTGATTGGTGGTAGAATGGAGAAGTTCAAGACAAAGTAAAAGCTTAAGAAGATTGCCTATACAAAGTGGTTGGAGTGTATGGATGAGGATAATAAACGAAGGCTTAAGGATATCTATAAGACGATGAAGATAGACGCGAAGATGGGTATCACGAGTGCTACGACAACAACGTTTGAGCGCTTGTATATTGATCTAGGTGAAAAAGGCAGGGACAAGAGATTGTATAGGCTCGCGAAAGAGAGAGAGAAGCTCGCGACTTGGACCTAGTGAAGTGCATCAAGGATGAGGAGGGTGAGGTGTTTGGCGGATGACAGTTCTATTAAGCAAAGGTGGCTAGCTTACTTTCAAACTCTTAAACTAAAAAGGGGATATTGATATTGAGCTGGGTGATTTGGCACACTCCGATAGTCATCGAGATTTTGGTTTTCGCAGGCATTTCAAAGATGAGGAGGTTAGACGTTCTCTTAGTAGGATGAACAGAGGGAGAGCGATTTGACCCGATGAGATTCCAGTAGATTTTGGAAGAGCATGGTCAAGGATGGTATGGAGTGGTTGACTAAGTTGTTTAATGTTATTTTGAAGACGCTAAGATGCCCGATG
This sequence comes from Solanum medicagineum, assembly GCA_026153255.1. Taxonomy (NCBI): domain Eukaryota; kingdom Viridiplantae; phylum Streptophyta; class Magnoliopsida; order Solanales; family Solanaceae; genus Solanum; species Solanum medicagineum. Next base: position 10,763,746 of record JAPFFP010000080.1, read on the forward strand.
AATGGAGGAAGGGTACTATGGTTCCATTGTAAAAGAACAAGGGTGATATTCAAAACTGTAACAATTATAGGGGTATCAAGTTGCTAAGCCATACTATGAAGGTCTGGGAGAGTGGTGGAGATGAGGGTGAGAAAAGGAGTGTATTTTAGAGAATCAGTTCGGATTCATGCCAGGGCGGTCGACTACTGAAACAATTCATCCTGTTCGGAGATTAGTGGAGAAATATAAAGAAAGAAAGAGGGATCTTCAGATTTTGTGCATTCTTTAGATAGTGGAAAGTAACTATAATTTTAAATTGCATATTTAAAGTGGCTAGAATTAAAAAAAAAGTGTAAATTAAAAAAACTGTTAATTCGGGATGAAAGTAGTACACTTGTCAATAATATATTTTTAGATGTTATATTATATTAAAAAATAATTAATTTATGATCTTTATAAGTAAAATAATTTTGAATTACATATTTAAAGTGACGAAAGTTTTTTTCAAATAACAAAATAGAAAGATTATTAATTCGTGATGAAAGTAGTATATTTGTTAGTAATATATTTTTAGATGTTAGATTACATTTTGGAACATAATATATGGTCTTATATAATAGAAATAATATTTTTTTGAGACTGGTAACTTTAGTATATTTATCCACAAGCATACTACAAAAAAGTGCAGTTCCCCTTCATATTATAGAAATAATATTAAAATGATCAAAAAGCGAAATAGAGGGTATGAATAGTAGTTCTTCAAATTTGGAGAACTATTATGCAACTCTCTCTATATAGAGAATAGAGAGCAATTTACAGTGTGATTGGAGGGCCAACTCTCTATATTATTCTCCAAATATAGAGAATAGAGAGTTAAATAGAGTGTGATTGGAGATGGTCTTATTAAAATGATCCTTAATTAGAGACCCACAACATAAAGATCTCTAAAAAATAAAATAAAAGTTGCAGTAGCCAATTGAAAAGAGTTACTGTATAATTGCCGTTAATAAGTGTTGAGACGAAAAGTCCCATGTTGGGCCCCCGAAAAAATTGTCCACGCACTAGATGCTAAGCACTGGGCGTGAGGGGGGGTGTTGAGACGAAAAGTCCCACATTGATGGTTAATGAGATGGGTGGACTCCTTATAAGGCTTAGGTAATCCTCCTCCCTTTGAGCTAGCTTTTGGGGTGTGAGT
>JAPFFP010000080.1:10799995-10815039 GCA_026153255.1 Solanum medicagineum
TAGAGACTTGAGGGATGTGTATTGGTGGGGAGGCATGAAGAGGGACATTGCCAAATTCATTTCCGGTTGCCATAGTTGTCGACAAGTTAGTGCCGAACATCAAAGTTCAGGTGGCCTAACCCAAGACATAGATATTCCCACTTGGAAGTGGGAGGTGATTAATATGGATTTTTTTCATTGGGATGCCCAAGACTAGGAAAAGTTTTGATTCCATTTGGGTGGTGGTTGATTAGATGACGAAATCAGCTCACTTTCTACCAGTTAAGACCACATATGGGGCTGAAGAGTATGCAAGGTTGTACATCGACGAGTTAGTAAGGTTTCATGGGGTTCCTTTGTCCATCATCTCGAATCGTGGTTAACAATTCACTTAACACTTTTGGGAGGTCTTTTCAAAGGGGTCTTGGAACAAAAGTTCAACTTAGTACGGTCTTCCACCCTCAAATGGATGGCCAAGCCGAAAGGATAATTCAAACCCTTGAGGACATGGTAAGGGCTTGTGTATTGGAGTTGAGGGGTATTTGGGATAACCATCTTCCTTTGATTGAGTTTGCCTAGAATAATAGGTATCGCTCTAGCATCGGTATGGCTCCTTTTGAGGCTCTTTATGGGAGACGTTGTAGATCACTAGTCGGTTGGTTTGAGGTTGGAGAGGTGGCCTTATTGGGACCGGATCTGGTTATGGATGCCCTTGAGAAGGTTAGGATGATTAGGGAAAGGTTTCGAATAGACCAAATTCGTCAAAAATCTTATGTCGATGTGAGAAGAAGAGACCTTGAATTCAAAGTGGGTGATTGGATTTATTTGAAAGTTTCTCCAATGAAAGGTGTGGTCCGTTTTGGGTAAAAAGGGAAGTTGAGTCCAAGATATGTTAGTCCTTATGAGGACTTGAGGAGGGTATGCAAGGTAGCTTGTGAATTGAAGTTACCTAGTGAAACAAAATTTGGTTCATCCGGTGTTCCATGTCTCAATGTTGAGGAAATGTGTTGGTGATCCTAATGCTATTGTGCTTCTTGATGTTGTGTGTGTTGTTGAGGATAACTTGAATTATAAGGAGGTTCCGGTTCAGATCCTAGGTAGGCAAGTAAAGAGATTGAGGAACAAGGAGGTGGCATCCGTTAAGGTCCTTTGGAGGAACCAACAAATCGAAAGTGCTACTTGGGAGGTCGAAGGGACATGCAAAAATGGTATCCTTATCTTTTCCACTCCACTCAAGCCTAAGGTACTATTTTAAGTCCCCTATGTGATTTCAAGTCTTATGTTATAGACCATATGATTAAGTTGGCAAGTTTATGATGATTTTACACTTACATTGAGATTTTGAAAATTATCTTTTAAATGTAATGTTGCACTTTAGTTGGGGCTAGTTTGTTTATGATCGTTCTTGCCTTGTAAGTCTCTTTTACATTCGGGGATGAATGTTCCAAAGGGGGGAGATATTGAAACGACCCCGAAAAGTGCCCTAAAATGTGCTTTGGAATGCCCAGAATTTTAAATTCCATACATCTCAAAATCCATTTGCTATTTCAAAAATCCGACTTCATATTCTTATTCAAGGGGTCCAAATTAGGTGAAAAAGGGTCTAACCTCTATTTAAGAGAGAAAGATTAGCAATTATGAAATTCCAAGAATGCAAATTCTAGTGGGGTTTCCGCGTTGCCCTCGCGATGTGCGCCAGTACATTTTGGGGACTATTTTTTTTAGCTCGGTCCAAGACATCTAAGTCTTGGGCCTAAGTGTTCCCAAACGTGTTTTTACCTATACTTAGCAAAATTTCACCCACATATTATCTTAAACATTTCCCAATACTCACTCAAAAACTTAGTCATATTTTCACTCCCTAAACTCAAGTCCCAAACCCTCATCACAAGCTAAGGTTCTACTTCAAGGTTATTCATCAAGCATTCAAGTCTCCATATTCAATCTTCACCAAGTTCATCTCTAAGCTAAGGTATGTGGGTTTATTTCATGGGTTCCTTTAATCCATGATACTCAAGCCTCCTTTTACTCAAATGGGATGATTTAAAGTTAATTTACAAATGGGTCTTGATTATTAAGAAATTCACTGTACACTATGTTAAAGGTATGTAAAGTTGTGACTGTTTTGCTATGTTTTGAGCTATAAATCTTTAATCTATTGTAAGATTTGATGAGGAATTTTGATGTATATTTCTAGACGGTGTTGCAAGGTGTTGATTGATGGTTTTATAATGGATTTTCATGCATGATTTGATCTCTATATTTCATTGTTTTATACTACACAACCTCTAAGTGTTTGATAAAATGTCTGGATGTGGTTTCTTGAGGAGTTAACGGTCCAAAGCATGAGATATGATATGATTGACTATATGATTATGAAATGACCTTATGTATACGATATATTCTATATAAAGTATTGCATTAGACCATGCACGATCCGGGTGACCTAGTTGAGAGGTCAATATCTCAACCACTAGGGTGATGGGTGCTATCATCACTAACCTTGATGAGGGATTTATATCTCACACGGTAGGGTAATGGGTGCTATGATCACTAACCTTGATGAGGGGTTTGTTCCTCACACACTAGGGTGATGGGTGCTATCATCACTAACCTTGATGAGGGGTTTGTACCTCACACACTAAGGTGATGGGTGCTATCATCACTATCCTACCAAGGGGTTTGTACTTTAATTTGGAAATCTAGTTTGGTATCTTCTACAAATATGATATTTTCTATGAGCATGAATTACTTAAGCATGTTTTACTTGTACATTGATCATACATGTCATATTATTATAAGTATGCCTATTGCCTATTGTTATGCATTTTTATTATGATGCTCAATTCTTGTTTATATTGCATTCGACATACTTAGTACATTCAAACATACTAACGCATACTTTATGCCTACATGAGTCACCATGTAGGAACCAGTGCCCAAGTTGATCATCCTCCTCCTCCACGTGGCTAGTTCTGTGCTATTCAAGCTAGTTGGTGAGTCCTCCACTCCAGGGACCTTAGTCTATGATTCTCCTATTATGTATTGAGACATTCCTCTTTATTATATATTTTGACCATGAGGATGATCCCAATTACTTTGTTTTCGCCCCGTTCTTATCTATGCATAGAGGTGTTTGTTGGCCATATTGTGTATCTATGCTAATAGCATTAACTCTATGTTCTTGATGTCTATGATACGATCTTTTCTCTTGTCTCTTGATTATGATGACGTGCAAGCTTTCACCTAGTCTCGTTGCCCCTATTCTTATTCTTTTATGTTGTATCTATTGCTTCCGCGACCAAGGATGTGTAATGATGTTCTAAGAGGCCTGCTTGGGGGCCCTTTTGGTTCCCCTTGTGTCGTGTCACATCTAGGCCCTAGGCTTGGGTCATGACATTAGGCTTATCAGAGTACATCTTTTACCAACTCCTTTATTTCATCCTCAACATGACTCACACTCCCCATAGACATCCTACTAAGAGCATCTGTCACAATACTTTCCTTACCCGAATGATATAACGCACTGATATCATATCCTTTAAGCAATTCTAGTCATCTTCTTTGCCTAAGGTCCAAACCCGTTTGGCTAAACACATATTACAAGTTCATATGGTCGGCAAATATATCAACATACACCCTATAACGACAGTGACAGCCTATTTTCAATTCAAATACAATGGCTAAAAACTCAAGATCATGTGTCGGGTAGTTCCATTCATGAACCTTCAATTGCCTTGAAGCATAGGTAATGACCTTGCTATGTTGCATCCACACATAACCTAGTCCAACATGTGAAGCATCATAATAAAACAAAGGTAATGTCTAAATTAGAGTTGTCAATACGGGCGTGCCCACCCCATCTGGGCTAGTCTTTACAGGCTTTGGAATTTGATAGGTCAGGCCGGGCTAGCCCTTTTTTTATATGGGCTAGAAAATATCTAGCCTAGCCCATTTATATGTAGGCCACAGGCCTTTCCGGGCCCCCACATTTTTATTTCTTACTTTTTTTAATAAATTTTTAAATTAAATTATAATTTAAACATATTACAATAAATAGCAAAATGACAATATTACATAGTATTAGTGTTACTATTACTCCCTCCATCCATCTTTTCTATTCCACTATACTATTTTGAGACATCAAACAATACTTGTCCACTTTATAAAATCAAAAGATAATTTCGAACTTAATGTTTAGTTTAGCCTTATTATTGATTATAGTAGTTATTTTCTTGTTACATTTCCAAAATATTGTAACTGTTATATTCAAAAGTGATTTAGTAAATTGCTCATATTATTTACTGTTTCTTAATCCTGTGCCAAGTTGATAAAAGACAAGTAAAGATGGACAGAGGGAGTACATATTTAAACATAATTTGTATCGAAGTTTTAATATTTAAAAATTTTAAATGAAGTTTGAGTTTGGATTCTTATTATTTTTAATACTCTATTTTATTTTTAATTATTTTTTAATTTGACCTAGGGGTCGATCCAACCCATATTGCAAAAGTCCCACAAATTAGCAGACTTATTTAGGCTGGGCTAGAGCGCTCATGTTTTAGATAGGCTCCAAAAATCGTAGTCCAGCCTTGCTAAATCACGGGTTAAGCCAGGTTGCCCCAACTGGCCTAGCCCATATTGATGGCTCTAGTCTAAATAGGGGCCGAAGTAAGACAATCTTTCAATGTTTGAAAACTTTTCTCACATTCATCTGACTATTGAAATTTCACCTTTTTTTGGGTCCACCTAGTCAAAGACGATGCAATAGTGGAGAATCCTTCAATTAATCTCTTATAATATCCGGTCAAACCCAAGAAACTCTTAATATTTGAAGGAGACAATGGTCAAGGCCAATTCTTTACCACCTCCATTTTTTTAGATCAACTATAACACCATTACCGGACATAATATGACCAAGGAATGACACCACACTCAACAAAAAGTTATACTTGCTAAATTTGGCAAACAATTGCTTATCTCTCAAGATTTGCAACGCAATTCTGAAGTGACTCATTTGTTCCTCTTCACTCTGGGAGTATATCAATATATCATCAATGAAGACTACCACAAACATGTCTAGATAGGGCTTGAAGATTCGATTCATTAAATCCATAAATATAGCATGAGTATTTATAATGTCCATCACTTGTATGAAATGTCGTCTTGGGAATATCACTCTTCTTCACCCTCAACTAGTGATACTCGGACCGAAAACCAATTTTGGAGAAATAACTTGTACTTTGTAATTGGTCAAATAGGCCATCAATCATTGGAGTGGATACTTGTTTTTAATGGTCACCTTATTCAATTGTTGATAATCCACACACATCCTAAGTGAACCATCCTTCTTCCTTACAAACAATACGGGAGAACCACATAGAGACACACTAGGCCTTATAAACCTTTCTCAAGCAAATCCCTTAATTTCTCCTTTAATATCTTCAATTCCACCGAGGCCATGAGGAAAATTCTACATTCGGTACTTAACAGCTTTATACATTTGGTCTCTAGTCATACTGCAGTTGACCTTAATGGCTTTCCCAAGACATATTAAGAATCATATATGGTGTTCACCAAGCTTATTCTGTTTACTGCTTTATCCAGTAGTTGGCTTATGGATGAAATTTTGTTGACTTAATTATCTCATATCTAATCAGGGAAAAATTAACTTGAGTAACTTTGGCATGAAAGTAAATGATTTTTTTTACAGTGAAGTGGGTGAAGGTTTTTTTTCTTGAACCCTCATCTTGTACTCCTTGATACTTTTATTGGAACCTGCTTCATGCTTATCTTTTCTTGGGAATTTCTTCTCCTTTTTCTGTTATACAAAAAGTTTTCAATTTTTACTGATAGAATGATAATGTTAACAAATAGATGACATTTAGGATCACCCTTTTCTTCAATGTTATCTTTCTGTTTCCTATTCAGGTGGTATTAAACAGAAAGAAAGAATTTCAATGGCAAAAGCTAGCTCTTTTCCTAAGAGTGTCGGCAACTAGGTAAAGTGACATAGTCCTTTGTTCATTGTACACTTGTTTTTGTTTTTTCTATTCAGCAAATTTTTAAGTGTTCTAAATGCTTCTCGTTTGACATCCTCTTCTGTTACTTTTGCATAAAGGAAGAAACTGACAAACTTTTCAATAGATATAAGGGCCCACCACTGCTCATCTTTGCTACCTGACCTTTTCATTATCTTTTATAATGTCTTTCTACTTTGTTTTTTCAGTTCTTCATATCTTGTTTTATATGAGGCTAGAGGCTGCTTCTCTTTCTTGTTTAGCTGCTTCCTCAAAGGATGTAAAAACTGTTATTTCATGTATCCAGATGGTGAAAGGCAGTCAGTGTTGTTGGCTGTTGTAGGGACTGGAGAGCAGTATTGTGTTTGAGTGGATGGAAATATTTTAGCAAGCAGAATGGGTGGGGGGAGAAGGAAATGAGCCATTTTGTCTTTTCCTTTCATTCTCTAACGAGGAATGACAAGCTAGTCTATTGACGATCTTTTTAAGAAGCGTGAGGAATGGGACAGTGGACTAATGGCAAATTAGTTTCCCTTTTTACGTCTCCCCAACCAATATTAGGAGAAATGCACATTTCATACAGCATTCAATTAAAATTTTGATGCATTCTCTATTCAGTGAGGAAGTCTGAAAGAATAGACTTGATGGGCCAGTTTGCTACTGCATTTGGTTGCATCTTTTAGCTTCTCTTTCAGACATTATGGCTATTAGAAGCTTTTTCTCCTTGTGCGTATTGGATGTTGACTGCTAATTTTCCAGGAAAGGGTTGAACACTATCATGGCACCAAATCCTCAAGCATCTCTTGCTTGTTCTTCTGATGGAGCTTCTGGTATATTTGATGTTGCAAACTTGGTCTTGAGAATACTACCATCTAAAGATGGTATTGTGCTAAGAAGATTGCTGATGACAGCAGTGAGTACCTTTGCCTGATTGCCTTTGACCTGATATTTTTTACTGTTACTTGAAATATTACAACCTGTTTTTTCCAAAAGAATCGAAGGTTGGCAAACTTTGGCCTTAAATGGGATCCAGAGAGGGGCTGGGGGTTGGAAGTAGGTTCTTGCATTGAGCCATGTGGTTTGTTCAAGTATCTATGCCATGTGGTTTGTTTAAGCATCTGAATTCAGAGATGGAAAATTCCTTCTCATTCCATGTATTTAAAGGTAAAAAATTATAAGTATTTGGAGGTAAAAAATAATGTTGGCCTAGTATTCTCTTTTTTACATTCAGAAAAACTAGCCAATATCTACATACTAAGTTGCTTGGAGTCTTCACTTTCGGTGGCACACCCGTGTCAACACGACGTCGGTGTGGGATCCATAACGGATTTGGTCAAAAAAATTTTTTTGAGTGAAAGGTAACATTTTGGTCAATTTATTTTGGGTACTTTGAGCAAAATCATTGGAGAAATTTGGGACAAGTACAATAATTTCTGTAATCAAAATAAAAAGTAGGGTGAAATTGAAGAAAATAGAGTACCTTGTATATAGAAATTTATATGCCAATCCCTTTCCTTATATCATCTTCAAGGATTATTCTCTTGATCAATATTTTCTCCTCATAACACCTTTTAAGATTTCGACATAATATCTTATATAACTTAATCTTAGATATTTGAATTATACTTTGCCTAATAGTTTTTTACAGGATCCCTATCTACCAAAGTAACTTCTTGTTCCTGCGAAGAAAAATCCCCGCACCTGTATACGTACTTTGGATCAGTATCTGTGAATCTTAAAATTTAGATCATGAAGGGCCCGACCTCTAGATCGGCACCCATATCGGACACCCACTCCGAGTCCAACAAACTTAGTTTACAAGTGCCGCAACTTGATATCCATTTCTCTGTTGTAGGATGGTGCTTCAATAGTTAAAGCATTTATTTCCGAGGAGGCAAAGTTCTTTCGTCAACACCTTTGCAGAATTGTTGCCGATATTCTGTCCCAGTGGTTATTTGAAGTACTTGGAAGTAATGCAATTAGTTCCCAAGTGCAGCTAACTGGTGCACCCAATGTAATGCTAGGATCGTCTTCGGCTGTGTTCTCATGGGACTATGATTGTAAGTCGACCCTCAGAGATCGCCGGCTTAAACTGATTCTGTTCAAGGTGTTAGGTGATGCAAGAAAAAGTCCAATACTGATGATGAAGTTTTTCTGCTCGTCATGTCTGATTTTTATCAAAGCATCAGCTTTGGCTTGTCATCGGTTTTTGGTTTGTCTCTCTATGGCTTACCTGGATCGTGCATCACTTGCTCCGCGGGAAGTTGTAGTTGGTGCATAAAGTTTTGGTTGGACTACAGGCAGTTGAGTTATTCAATATCCTCGTCTACAATTTCGATTGAAGGAGATTGTAACAAATCACCTCTTGCGGACGCCTGGAATACCAGAATAGAGTAGCCTAGCAAAATTAATTTTTTTACTTGCTTGAATCTAAAAAAGAAGTTAGCACTTGCAATAACTACTTGATGTACAGTTTAACGTGATCCACTATCCTTGAAGCACTCAAACGACTCGCACTTTGCAAGTTGCAACAGAGGACTACCCTTGGCTCTCTATGGTTGACGTTATAGTAAGTTTTATAGGACAGGTAGTTTTAAACTTGTAATCTCGTTGTGTATGTATGTACATCCTCGTTCTTATCCTTGCTGGTTCTTTAAGATTTGTATAGGCTAAGAAAAACAAGAACGCTTCTTGTACTATATCATAAACGAATGTGCGGGTTCTTTTATGCGAAGAATACATAGTTCGGCATCCAGACTCAGGAATGTTCATTTTGGAAATCACTGTGTATTTATTACTTGACCAAGGAATTACACGACAATAGCAACTAAATGACCTGTTTGTTGGCACAGCATAATTGAAGTGTAATTTTGAGTGTCACGTTTGGTTGCACAGATGTAATTATGTATTTTGATTCTTTTATTCTAAACTAAGTTTTTGCGTGAATGTCGTGCTATGCTTATAAATGAAATAATAAAGTATTGTTATAAAATAAATCTAGAATAAATTTATGGAGGGATAAAATCTGAAAATTAAAGAAGAGAAAGTGAGAAATATTATTGCTCTGTTCTTGCTTCGTTTGTGTGTATATCAATGTTCTTACACAGCATTTAAAGACCTATTTATAGCACTAAAAAGTATAAGCATTCATGACCTACATGGGACCCACCATGCACTCGTTTCCTCTTTTCCTAATTCACCATCATTTTGTTGGACAATTAGTGCTTCCAACACTCCCCCTTAATTGTTCAAGAAGAAGGAAGACTTTATGTGATCTTAATATGTATCAGCTGTCGCATTAAAAACCTTGTTAGGAAAAATCCAGTGGGAACAAAAACTTTGGCTAAGGGAAAAAGAGTACAACATGTATTTTCTCCCCCGATGAAAGTTTCATTTGATATTTTGGAGACAGCACGTTCCAATCTTATATCTTAACTTCTCGAATGTTGACGTTGGTAATGCCTTAGTGAATAATTTGCAAGATTATTAATTGAACGAATTTGTTGTACATCAATTTCACCTTTTCTTCTGAAGATCATGTGTGAAAAATAATTTTGGTGAAATGTATTTCGTTCTGTCTTCTTTTATAAAACCACCTTTCAATTGAGCTATACACGCGACATTGTCTTCAAATTATGACCATGGGTACTTCGACATCATTTTTCAGTCCATATTTCTCTTGGATGGAATGTATCATCGATCTCAACCACACACATTCTCTACTTGCTTCATGAATTGTTATTATTTCAGAATGATTTGAAGAAGTAACAACAATGGACTGCTTTGTATATTGCCATGATATAATAGTTCCTCCATATATAAGTAGATAGCCTGTTTGAGATCAAACTTTATGTGGATCTAATAAATAACCTGCATCTGCATAACCAACAAGATTTGCACAGTCTTTGTTAGTATAAAACAAACCCATATCAATTGTACCTTTCAAGTATTACAAAAATATGCTTGATATAGTTTCAATGCCTTCGCGTTGGGAAGAACTATACCTTGCTAGCAAATTAACAAAAAATGTTATATTTTGTCTAGTTGAGTTAGCAAGATACATAAGTGCTCCAATAGCACTGAGATATGGTACTTCAGGACCAAGGAGTTCTTCATCCATTTCTGGAGGACGGAAAGGATCTTTATTCGCTTCAAGCGATCTAACATCCATTGGAGTACTTAACAGATGTGCTTTGTCCATATAGAATCGTTTTAAGATTTTCTCAGTATAGGCAGATTGATGGAAAAAAATTCTGTCTGCTAAATGTTCAATTTGCAGACCCAGACAAAGTTTTGTCTTTTCGAGATCTTTCATCTCAAATAATTCTTTCCTTAAATATTCAACTGCTTTTTGGACCTCTTTAGGAGTTCCAATGAAATTTATATCATCAACATAAACAGCGAGTATTACAAAATCTAATCCCGATTTCTTAATAAAGATACATGGACAAATAACATCATTTATATATCCTTCATTTATCAAGTATTCACTAAGGCGATTTGTACATATACGCCCTGATTGTTTCAGACCATATAATGATCTTTGCAATTTGACTAAGAATATTTCTCGAAACTTATTACATGTTTCAGGCAATTTAATTCCTTCTGAAATTTTAATATTTCACTGTCAAGTGAATCATATAGGTAAGCTGTAACTACATCCATTACATGTATTTCAAGATTTTCATGTACAACTAAACTGATGAAATATCGAAAAGTTATTGCATCCATAACAAGTGAATATGTTTCATCATAAATTGACATTGGGTCTTTGAGAGAAGCCTTGTGCAACAAGGCGTGCTTTACATCTTACAATTTCATTTCTCTCGTTTTGCTTTCGTACTAAAATCCATTTATAGCCAACTAGTTTTACACTATCAAGTGTTTGGACTACAAGTTCAAATACATCATGCTTAGAGAGTGAATTCAACTCAAATTGAATTGCTTCTTCCATTTAGGCCAATTATCTCTACGTCGACATTCTTCGATGGATTTAGGCTCAACATCCTCACTTTTTGCATGAGGTTAAGTGCAATACTATATGCAAAAACATTATCCCTGTAACTATCGATCGATCAAAATTTATCTCTGTAACTATCGATCGATCAAAATTTTATCTCGTCACCAGTAGAACTTATAGGAAGTTCTTCATTTGCTTGAGTCTCGAGTTCACTCATATCTTCAGGAATATCAGGATTTCTCAAGTCTTGACCTTCTTCAGGAGGTTCTTTTGTAGTATCATCTTTATTTTTATGCTTCTTTTTCTGGGATTTTTATCCTTTGAACACAATGGTCTACCACGCTTCAGGCGTGTTTGGGATTTAGAAGCTGTGATACTAGCAGATGGTCCCTTTGGGATACCAATCCGGATAGGCACATTCACTGCAAGGATATGTGACTTAGTTATCCGTTTCAAATCAGTAAACGCATTTGACATTAGATTTGTTATTGTCTGCAAGTGGATGATCTTCTGGACTTCCTATTCACATATGCGTGTTCGTGGATCAAAATGAGATAGTGATGAGACTTTCCACGCAATTTCTTTAATTTCTTTTTGGGGTTCCTTTTTCTCTCCCCCTAATTGCAGGAAAATTATTTCATCAAATCGACAATCTACAAATCTAGCAACAAATAAATCTCCTGTCAATGGTTCAAGGTATCGAATTATAGAGGGTGAGTCAAACCCAACATATATACCTAACCTCCGTTGAGGGCCCATCTTAGTACGTTGTGGTGGTGCTACAGGCACGTATACCGCACAATCGAAAATTTGTAGATGAGCTATATTTGGTTCATGACCAAATACTAATTGTGACAGAGAATATCTATTATAACTGGTCGGTCTGAGACGTATAAGTGCTGCTGCATGTAAGATAGCATGACCCTATACGGTAGCGGGTAATTTTGATTTCATAAGCAGTGGTCTTGTTATCAATTGTAGGTGTTTAATAAATGACTCTGCAAGGCCATTTTGAGTATGAATATGAGCTACCGGATGTTTAATTTTTATCTCAATTGTTGTGTAGTAATCATCAAAATCTTGAGATGTAAATTCACTATCATTATCTAGACGAATAGATTTAATTGGAATGGGAATTGCGCCCTTAATCTTATTAATTGTGTCAGTAGCCTCACAAACGCCAGGTTGCGGGATGATAAAAGACACACATCAGACCATGTTGATGATGCATCTATTAGGACCATAAAATATCTAAACACTCCACTATGTGGGTGAATCGGTCCATATATGTCCCCATGTATATGTTCCAAAAATCTCAGGGATTTGATGCTGACCTTCAAGGTTGATGGTCTGGCAATTAATTTTTCCTTGATAGCAAGCAACACATGAAAATTGTCATTCGCAAGAATCTTCAGGTTCTTTAGCAGATGATCAGTGGCATTTTCAATAATTTGTCTCATCATTATTGATCCAGGATGACCTACTAGTCATGCCATAGCACAAATTTTTTTTTGGATCAGTAAACTTCTGGTTCACGATCGAATGTACTTCACTGGGATAAATTTCCACATAACATAGGCCATACAATAAAATCGATAATTTTTCCAAAATATATTTCTGTCCCGAGACACTCTTGGTTATACCAAGGTATTTAACATTCATTTTATTTAGTGTTTCAACATGATATCCATTTCTGCGGATATCTTTAAAATTTAGTAGATTTCTATGGGATTTAGAAGAGAACAATGCATTTTCTATAATTATTTTTTGTCCCCTTAGGCAGAAATATAGTAGTTCTTCCGGAGCCTTCAATTATATTTTTTTTGCATTACCAAATATTATAGAAACATTTGCCTTTCTTTTAAGTAAAGTAGAAAAATTCTCGTCTTTAAGAATTGCATGAGTTGTTCCACTATCAATTAAACAAATATTTTCGCGATTGATTATTGATCCAAACAAAATTTGATGCATATCCATTCCTTTTAAAGGAAAAAAGTAATTAAGTAAGTATTCATTTTAGGCCTCATTCGTTTTAATGAAAAAGTTTGCATAAATATCATAATAAAAAAGACAGGATTTTATTTATTTTACATGAGTTATGAAAATACAAATTCAAACATAAAAATAGAAGTGAAACAATCAGATAAAATTATTTTAAATATTATCAGGCTTATTAATGTCCATATTTCCATCAATATTAAAAATTTCTTCAGGTAAATTTAAGTAGTCCGTTACATCCAGATGCATAGGTTCTTTATTATTTTCAGACATTAAGTTTATCTCTAGATTTTTGGCTCTTTTAATGATATCTGATATAGCTGAACAAGGCGTTTAGATGACCGACATATCTTTGATCAATCTCCACATTTGTGACATATGCTTTTTGAATTTTTGTTTGGAAAAGCTTCTGCTTTTCTTTCCTTCCTTTTAAATTGCTGATCGTGTCTCTGTACGAGACAACTATCATGATACTTCATTAACAATTCATTGTGTCTTTTAGCAATAAGAAGGTGAGAAAACAATTTAAAATATTTAGTAAATCCCATACTGGTGATATTGCTATTGCAGGAGCATATTTACGGACGGAATGTGGAGTATCTTTTTTTTTTCAAGCTTATCTTACCTAGTGATTTCTTCTCCGCATAAATTCAGCTCTGATATAATTTTGAATATTGCTGAATTATATTCAGCTTTATATTTGAAATCTAATAATCTTAGATTTAACCAATCATGATGTGCTTGTGAAAGGACGACCAACTTCAGGTGGCCGCATCATTATTTAAGATTCTCTCATAGTTTTAGTGTATTTGTGGAAGGACGACCAACTTTAGGTGGCCGTATCATTCTTTAAGATTCTTCCACTATTTTAGGGGATCTTTTATTATAATATATTGTAATTTTAACCCTTCGTCAAAATGGTTGCGGAGAAATATCAAAGTTTTGGCTAGATTTTGACTGGATGCTTTATTGTCATCTTTATGCTGTCTGCCAGACCCATTGATATTAAATATAGTTCAGCATCTAGTGCCCTTAATAAATAATTTGTTCCAGAAATATTAAGAATAATAAATTCAACTTGAAATATTAGATATTTAATAAAATGAAATTCTTACCTCCTTTGTTACCTGTTTAAAACTGTTTGAAATGGGCAGACCTTGGTGCTAATAACGTTTTATAAAATAAATCTAGTTATTAACTAGAATAAATTTATAAAATTTGAAAATTAAAGAAGAGAAAGTGAGAAATTTTATTGCTCTGTTCTTGCTTCGTGTGTGTGTATATCAATGTTCTTACACAACATTTAAAGGCCTATTATAGCACTAAAAGGTATAAGCATTCATGACCTGCATGAGACCCACCATGCACTCATTTCCTCTTTTCCTAATTCACCATCATTTTGTTGGACAAATATTGCTTCCAACAAGTATAAGTTTCTATGAATAATTTTCTTATGATCATTACCAATGTGCATATTGGAAGTTGTGAAATCAATATTTGTATATTTACTTATTTATTTATAATACAAAGCTAGACATGGATAAGGTGATGGTGGTGACTCTCTACGTTCTTCAATTATATTTATACTTTTTCTCATTTTAAAATTAATTGTGATAGGTAAAAATTTTAAAAGTCACTCATGAAATCTCTTAGTTACACCTCTTAAATATAGTTTCTCCTCCATTCCAACAATTCATTGCTTAGTTTTATTATATTAGAGTTCTTGTGTAATTTAAATAATATAAATATAAAATAAATAGAAGATATACTAAATTTTAATGTTTTTATTTGGGTGCATTATAGTAATTTAACATCTAAGTTAAGGGGTGTTCAAATTCTACTAAACTTTGAACCCACTCAATTGCTATAAATCACACTTGAGTTTTTTTAAGATGAGAAGAATAGGAACCCTAGGAAATATATAGTATAAAAATGTGAGGAAACACCTTCATTCATAGCCAACAAAGGGTGATATGAACAGATTTTTATATATGGTGCCTTGCAAGAAAAATCACAACCTTTGAAGAAAGTAACAATTCTTCGGAAAGGTCACAGCTCATCAGAAAAGTCATAAACCTTTAAAAAAA
>JAPFFP010000080.1:10815139-10831882 GCA_026153255.1 Solanum medicagineum
TATACCATAACAACATGGAGGAGGGGCTTTATAACAAATCATAGCCTTCTTAGGAATTCAATGCATTTCAAAACATACTTGATAAACCTCATCATTCATCATGTTCATAACTTGCATCATTTGCAATAAACCATTCATCAACATAAGAAGCTTTATCATGTAAACTTATTCAAAACATGGTGGGTCTATGAATGGAGACTTAAAATCATGTGATACAAGAGTATTAAAAACATGAATGAAGTAAAATAAGATCATTTAGGAACCATTCAAATCAACCCATCATCATTATAGCAAAATCCTTAGTTTGGGTATCATGAAATTATCTCAAAATCCATATTTTAGCAACCCACATTGAGATTCAAAAAAACATAATAGATTAAGATAGGAAATTATCTATAACCCATCAATTTAAATCATCCTAAACAACCCATCACAAACATTCATATCATCATTTCAAACATAGATGTGGGAACATGAAATTAGTATTGTAAAACTATCAACTCCTCAACACTTCATGGTATCATAACATTCATAACATTGAATATCATAAAATAGTTCATATTAGAAAACCCTTGAAATCAATTTATTTAGTTGCATTCAATAGTTGAATATTCTCAACATAAATCATGCTTAATAGGAGTAATAAGAAGTACCCATAAGAATCAACCATTAATTTTGAAGGATTTCAACAAAAGGGTTTTGGGATTTCATAGGTGGAAGAACCCATGAATGAAGAGACCCACATACCTTAAACTTGTTATTTCTTGAAGGAAAATTGAGGAAGATTTGGGGCTTCACTTGTATTCTTGAGTTCTAATAAAAGTTTCTTAAAGTGTTGAGATTGAATGAAAGGTTTTGGGGAGGATTTGGAAGAGGATTAGGGCTATAATGGCTTACAAGAGTGTATGAGAGTAAATTGGTTCATAATCCTATCTTGAAAAAGTAAAAATATCATCAGAAGGTCAACAATGATGTTTTGAAATGTCCTGTCGACAAAATCGGTGGTCTAGAGGTCCCATCGCAGAACCATTGGGCGATATGCTAAAAGGGACCTTCAGATTGCCCTTTTTGACAGTTTTAGAAACTTTCCAAAGTGATTCAGTGACCTATTCGGCGATGCATCGAATGCATTAGGTGGTCAAACTAACCGTCGCCCTTTTTGATAGCTCAGATAAACTTCAGTAAAATGGTCATTACTTCTTACTCCAAACTCAGAAAGAGATGAAACTGGATGCATTGGAAAGCTAATTCAAAGACCTACAATTTGGTAGGGAGTGAGTCACCTAATTAATTATGTACTAAGAGATATGATCTTTTGAAGTTGACCCTTACATGAACTCACACCGAAACTTAGCCGAACTGAATCCTTTGGTCATGGCTCGATGTAAGAGATGCCCTATTACCCGAAACCAGTTGTAATCCACTTAGAAAACCTAATAATTGATACTACCACATTAGAAATCATCAAGTTAAGCCTATACGCATATGAGAAAGAACTTGAGTCTTAGCTTAAGATCTAGGGTGTTATAGTTGTGACACTACCAGCACCCTCGGTGCCCTAAATAGCTGCCTGGACTGGCCTACCCTAGTATCCTTGATTGCGCTGGCCCCGATGATCTTTGCTTCTATATGAATGACTACCAAATTGACCATGGTAACAAAACATCTTCCCACTACCCTTCCTCACAAGTCTAATACCCTCAATTATTCTTGCATGGTCAATGATACTCTAAAAGAAACCACCAAATAACATTAGAGAAGTTGTAGCCTCTTTAACATAACTAGTGAAGCCCTTCGCTAGCCTACGAATCCTCTCAAAGATAAGCAACAAACCCCTTCACTAGCCTATGAACCTTCTCACACTTAGTGGGAATACTGTACATAGCACAATGGGATAGCTCATAAAAGCGGGCCTCATACTCAAACATCGTCATAGAACCCTACTCTAGCTTGTGAAACTTATTTCGGCATCAGTCACAAGGGTTGTAAGGCATAAATCTCTTATTAAATAGCTTTGTGAATTGGTTCTAACCTATGATAGGAGTATCGAATATGATACATTCTAAAATTGATCCTCACCACTTCCTAGCCATACAGGTGAACTGATAAGATGTGTATTCCACACCATGAACCTCTAGGATGCACAAAATATACAATCGATCCTAGCACTCTGTCAAGAAGGCATAAACTCTATCTCCTAATGTACCATCAAACTTAGATGGATCCAATCTCATAAACTTTCGAAGCTCTCCTACTCAGACAGTGACATAGTAGCATTAGGAAAAATCGATGGGGCTGAGAGTCCCAGTGTTGCAATAGAGGGCACAAAAAATGATCCTATAGTCTGAAATGCAACACTAGGTCCCAGAATAGGCTAGGAGGGACCAACAAACATGAGAGGAGCTGAAGTACCCGAAAGAACACTTGTGGTAAAGATTCCCTCCAACCTCACTAATAGTCGAACCAGTAGCTCCTAAAGTGCTTGTGTAGTATCTGGAACTATAAGGGACAGAACTAGATCTTTGGGCTACTCTTTATGCTTAGGAATGCTCCTAGCAATAGGATCAAGAGACGCCTCTCCAGTCTGTCCTCATGATTGTGCTACTCCTCTAACTCGATCTCAGACTCTAACTCTCCCACAACCCTTACTTTGCCTGCAGGTTGGGCTCAATAGGAGGTATAGGCCTATCATCCACATCTCTAGGTATAGTCCTCGGCATCTATGCAAAAAGAGTGGATTAGAAGTATCCAAATATTTTGATATGAAAAAAATGCACTAAGAGAACCAACCAAAGAAGTTCATCTTAACAAGCATCCTGTAGGTCTTAAATATAGGTACCAACGTCTACATACTGATACGCGAGACTCTATTAGAAACTCTACTTTTTAATTCATGAGATCGATAAAGCTAGAGCTCCGATAACAACTTTATCATGACCAAGAAATGGGGTTATTACTTAGAGACACTTAAAACCCTACTAAACAATAAAAGTAAACTCGAATAAAGATAACTGGGTAGATAAATAGATAAGTAACCAAAGCCACAAAACACAATTCATATCACAAAACTTGGTGTCATGAGTTTAAAGAGCATATATCATAACACTGGATTTAATAGGTACATCTTAGTCTCCAATAATTAAATAAAGACTACAAAACTAAGGATAGTGTCTAGTGGGAACTCAAAGCCTTGAGTCTCACTACTAGATCTGAGAAGGACCAACTGCATAATCGATCAACTGCTTCGGGAGAATCCCTGACTAGAATCTGCGAAAGGAGAAAAGTAGGGGGAGTACAAATAATATGTACCCAGGAGGTTTGACCGACTAGGTATTAGGGATTAAGTAAACTATGCAATGAAACAGAAACATTTTCATCAGCATAAAAAAATCCTAGTCGGGTAATGGTGCCGCCAATTTATATAGAACAATGTAAATAAAAGTAAACATATAACCTCAGGTAGAGCAAGTCAATCAATATCAAGTAGTGCAATGAGATGGTATGCAATATAAGATGGAATTAAGATTGTTGTACAACTTTTGATATACACCTCCACCAAGTGAAGGCTCCAGAGACTAAGGGGACCTGAGGGGTCTCTTATTCACAAACCATATCCCTCACACACAATCTTAATATATCCATCACCTTGCCTCCCAGATGTGGTCAAGAGTTTTTAAAGGTGTCATGTTTTCTTTCAGAAAGGCAATTCACCACAAAAAGTCTCCGCAGTAAAAATGCATTAGAATGAGTACAAGTAAACTTTATAAATAGTTTGAAGTTCAATATATATATATAAATGAATAAGTCTCTATAGCTCAATCATTAAAAGGTTTCTCTTTTTAATTCTGGAAATTATGACATAAGTTATAATTGAACTTAAAAGTTCATTTCTCAGTATGTGACATGCCTCAACATATGTCTTTTGACAACCCATCATAGTTCTTAATAAATTTAATGAGTGTCTCAATAATATCAATTATGTAATAGAGAGGTCACAATCAAAAGTGTAGATCAATTTCACAATTGGTATGCCAACAAGTATAAATACTTCATGGATATCATAATATTACACCTAACCAACATGTCATGATTTTATCTCATAGTAAAATATACATACGAGTACTCAATTACCCAACTCCAATCCCAAGAAAAATTAGTCAAACCTACTTCAAGGTCGAACTACACACAAAACTTTAACCAGACGAATAAATCACAAAAGCAACTCCCAAATACATCATAAAGAGTCTATCCATGCCTATATCATAATAGTTAAGAACTGGGTGCAAAATCATTCAAAAATTAATTAATTTTGAAAAATATTGAATCTAAAAATTGAGATTAAAATTAGGTTCTAATGAAAAATATAACTCATGGTTGAAAAACCTATAAAATTTGACTGAAAAATGAGTTAGAAACTGTCGGACCTCAAGTTTAAGTTCATTGAAAAAGACCCAAAAATCAAGTTAAAAACCAAAAAATTAAGTTGAAATCACAAAATATTTTATGGAAATTAAAGGCCTTGAAATGCCCCAAAAATGTGCCTCGAAAATGTCCATATTTATAATTTCCATAAATCTCTCAAAATTCGTGCGTGATATCGAAAATACGACTTCATATTCTTGATCAGGGGGCAAAATTGAGTGGAAATAGGTATAATACCGATTTTAAAAGACCCATAGCGAAATTCCATTTTCACAAAATTTGTAATTAACAGTGCGCATCTGCGTTAGCTCCGCGACGCGGACACATCGCGGAGTAGTGTTATCACTTTCTTAATTTTTCAGTTTCGGCCTAACACATTGGGATCTTGGCCCCATTCTCTTATATGCATAAAAATACCTATACTTAGCCATTTTTCAACTCTATATCACTCAAGGCACTCTCAAAACCCTCTCTAACACTTAACTAAATATTTCATCCAAATTCAAGTGTTCTAAGCTTAATTCCGGATCTGAAGAACTTTATTCAATCTTCAGGTTCTCATTCAAATCTACATCAAGGAAAACTCCAATTTGAGGTATATGGGTTCCAACCATTGGGTCCTTTCATCCATGGTGCCCAACGCTCTTTTTTATGAAATTTGCATGTTTCCAAGTTGTATTACTTATGGGTATTACTTATTATGAATTATGATTACAAATTACGTTGGGTTTTATGAAATGTTGATTGAAAACACATGTCTACCTATTTAAAGTTTATGGTTTATCTATTGTGACTATGCATGTTTTGGGCTATGAAACTATGATCTACTATGAGATTTGATGATGGATTTCAAGGTTTCTTACATGAGGGTTTTACTATGTGTTGGTGGGTTGATTTACATTATGTTTTCTGACATTATTTCACTCTTGAATTACATGATTTTGAACTAGCATTGCACACCCACCTAATACTTGATAAAATGTCTTGACAAGGATTCTTGAGTTATTGATGATCTATTGCGTGGATTATGAATCAAGTGACTATAAGATGATTAAGGGGTTGTATTTGTGTATTGAATTCATGAAAGTATCTATAGTGTTGCAAGTTGACCACACCTTATTGGGGGATGGCATGCCCAACCACCTTGTTGAGGGCGTGTCAAGCCTCAACCATTATGATGGGGGTGGCATGCCCATCTACCTTGTTGAGGGGTATGTACGTTGACCACTATGACGGGGGGTGGTATGCCCATCCACCTTGTTGAGGGATATGTATTTCAATCACCTTCCAAGGAGGTGGCATGCCTTGGAGTTCAAGTAAAGCTTACTTCGGCTATGTGGATATGGTCTCTTCCTACACATGTATTATGTTCTATATAAGCATATTACTTACAAACATGTTTTGCTTCAAGCATTGATCATGCATGCCATGTTTATATTATACTCATCCATTGCTTATGATTATGCATTTTGACTATATTGGCTTATGTCTTGTTGCATTGCATACTACATACTTAGTACATTCAAACGTACTAATGCATGCTCTATGCCTACATGATGTTACCATGCTGAAACCGGAGCTTCTCATCATCATCCTCCACGAGGCTAGTTTTGACATCTTGAAGATAAGATTTTGGTGAGTCCTCAAGTTCGGGGACACTAGCTATGCTGCTCTTGCTTTCGTTATCTCTTTATGTTGAATATTTGATACTATGAAGGTGAAACCGGAAAGTTTCTTGGCCCCCGCTCAATCTATATTTAGAGGTGTTTTTGGAACAATTGATATATCTATGCTTTGAGCTTTGACTCTATATGCTTTATAAATGTCAAGACTTTCCCTTAGTTCCTTTTTCCCTTGTTTATATTCTTCTTGTTGTTTACTTTGCTTCCACGATCAAGGATGTGTAATTGATATGCTAAGAGGCTTTTTTGGGCCCTAGGCTTGGGTCGTGACAGGCTTTAGGTCGAAAACCACTTACCTAATGAAGTTCCTTGAAAGTATTTTTCAAAAATCACCCCTTGCAGCTCCAAAATTCGAAAATGGGTGAAAGTGGGGTGTTTCCCGATCAAACATTGTTCTGGCACTAATTTTTCCTTTATAATTGTGGGTCACTATTCTCCGCGATCTCGAAGCACACTAGTCCTAACAGATAGGATTGCGAGCCCTAGCTCAGTAATCGCAAAGCTATAAAAAAAAAGATCATCACAATTACGGGATCCTTGATCGTGATAGCGAAGCACAAAAGAGAAACCATCACGAATGGGGGACCCATGCCTGCGATCGCGAAGAACAATACAAAGGCACCAGATATCAGATTTCGAAAAATTAGCGAAGTCTCCAATCAGACCTTTGGGCTTTGTTTGGAGCCCTTACACATAATCCATATATGCTAACCTATTATGTTTAGGACTTAATGGAGTCGTTGAAAATTGAATCTACGGTCTCCTTGACTCAAAATCTGATAAAGTGCAACTACACTAATTAAAAATTCAAAAAGATCAAAATGCCCTTAGGATTTTTAAAAAATATGACGATGCTTTCACTGTGGCTAAATTCACCTCCTTAATTCAATGGAACCATCAAAAATTCAATTCGAGCATCTGAAGTCAAAATATTGATCAAAGTCACACCTTTTTCGACTTTGACTACACTTTCAACTTTGGACCTCAAATCCACAAACCAGTCTCAAAACTGAAAATGAAGTCACTTCTAAACTAATTTTGACATTTCCAAACTAATGGAACTGTCCGAATTCTATTCCGAGATCTGAAACTCCAAATGGTTTCAAAGCTCACTTTTGGAACACTTAAACCTTCATAATTCAAAAATTACCACACCTTTCAAATTTTCAAAAATGCCAAAATCAACCTCACAAATGGAGTATTTAAGCCTTGGGGCCACTAGGGGAAGGGGCATAACTGTAATGTTGCAAGAACTTTCCAAAAATGACTGTTAAGATCAACACAAATAAGAAGCCTAAAGTAATATTGTTTTTATCACTCTTAAGTCAGTAAAATATTATGTGTCTTCCTTTTTAAACAATAGACAGTTATGCGTCAAAGGAGTACCACCAAACATGTCTTTTATGTGAGTGTATAGATTATGGTTTTTTTCCTTTTCAATACTTCCTCTTAGTTGAGTGACTTATTTGGTTTTTTGACAACTTCTCCATTCAATATATTGATACGTGGGTTTTCACTTAGGAATATTTGAAAGTATGTGGTGTTGAACATTCTTATACTTATGGTTTGTCTCTTTTAAAATTTTTTCTTTTAAAAGAGAAGAGCTCATTGTATTAATATGAATAGTAGTTCTTTTAATTAAATTCAAATGCTTAAACTCTTTGCATGAATGTGACATTTTCAATATTAACTTTTGATGATTCGATTAATTATTCCATTTCAAAATAAGACTTTACTCAATATTTCTTTATCTTATATATTTATATAGATTAATTTTCTAACTCGCTTATCTTAGGCAAGAGGGCGCAATTTTATTATAGATCACAAATTCACCATAAATATGATGACATTTCAACTGGCGTTCAAGTTAATATATCACATTCTATTAATATGTAAATAGAATGTATATAAGTATTTTATGATCTGTGAATTCGGTAAAACTTGGCTCCTTAACAAGCTTACATCAAGCTGTTAATATATGTACAATATGGTTGTCTTTTCAATATTCATATTTTTTTATTTTACCACTCAAAATTTTAAAAATAACTAAAATGCATATCTAAGTTTCTATGCATCCATGAATTATTTGCTTCTTAATTTAGAGGCCAATTTTGCTAATAAAAATGATTATATAACCTCTAAATCTAGGGATAATTACACTCACAAGCCACTGAGAAAAATTATTTACACAAAAAATAACTCATTTTTTTAATTACGAAAAGTAGCCATTCGATTGACCGTTGGTTATTTGTTACAATTTTGGGCATTCAGCCCTCGTCGTACAGGCATGTATAGTCAGTACATATTTGTGTATTATAATGTATATTTTGTGTATAGCTCATATATAAGTAATATACATTGTATAGTAGTGTATACTTTCTATAATTTTGACCAACTATATCGTATAGCCATCTATAATTTTACTGATTTTGGGCTATTTTTTATGTAAATAAAACATGAGTTACTTTTTTCGTAAATTTTTTACTTTTTGTGTGTGTGTGTGTATATATATGTGTGTGTGTATATATATATGTGTATATATTTCCCCTTAAATCTATTCTATAATGGCCCCATGTTGACAAGTGTCACACACCTCTGGTAATAAGATACCGAAAAATTCAAATGAAAGGTATTTAACTAAATAGGGAGAACCTAAAGGAACTCAAACCGTTCAGATATTGGCATGTAAGCGGGAAGAAATACGGGTACAAAGTTTATTATTGTCCTAAAAGTTTTAGGAAAGAAAAAGTACAAATTTTGTTATCAAATTTTGTTATCTTCCTATAAAAGTTATAGGAAAGAAAGGGCTGATACACCTGAGGAAAAGATGCTATAAATTTGAAAATTTCCTTAAAATTTATTGGTTTAAAAATTGGAGTTAAAAGAAATATATATATATTATAAGATTCTAGATAATTTACAATTCCAATCTCACAAAACATAAATTATGAAGGAAATAACGGTCATTTGACATTTGAGGGATTTTTTCGTCAATCAATATTTATTATCATGCTTTTGTGATATATAGATAGATGATATGATTCATTTAAAATAATTATGTTTTAGCTTCCCTTGCATTTCATAGAAGGTCAGTTTAGCTCATTAGTGTCGTGCTGACATCAAGGATTTATTTGGGATTAGTCATGATTCTGAGTGCCGGTCATAACTACTATGTAGACTTGAATTATGACAGGGCTTTATTTGTATTTTTTAAAGCATTAAGAAATTTTGAATGTTACGTTTAATGAGGCTTTGGCCTTGCATAATCAAAGTAATTTTAAACACTTATTTTTTTACTCTATACTCTTTTTTCTTCAAAAACCTCCCATTATAAAACTAGGCGGATTGTCAATATACTTGGCCCCAAATTTATAAATCTTGTCATCTTCACATGCCAAAAAAAAAAACTAGGAAGTGTTATGAATATAAATAAAAGGCAGAAAAATATAGAGGAAGAGAACAAGGGAGAATATATTATATGGTACGTATTCTCTGCAAAATGCATACATTCACTGCAATTCTTATGGCCTTTTATAGCAAAAATACAAGAGGAATAGGGAGACAAAATCATTATAGGTGGGGCCCATAAACCATCACTTATTCTTCCTTTCAACATGTCAACCCATACTTTCATTACATGATCAATTATTTTATCCCCTTAATTGTTCATGTAAAAGGAAGGTTTTATGTGACCTTAATATGCATTATTAGCTGCCTCGTTAAAAACCTTGCCAGGAAAACTCAGTAGGATAAAACCTTGGCTAAGGAAAAAAGAGTACAACGTATATTATCTCCCCCTGATAACAACTTCATTTGACAATTTGAAGATGGCACATTCCAAATTTGTATCTTAACTTAGAAAAATGTTGATGTTGGTAATACTTTAGTGAATAAATCTGCAAGAATATCACTTGAACGAATTTGTTGTATATCAATTTCACCTTTATTCTGAAGATCAAGTGTGAAAAATAATTTTGGTGAAATGTATTTCATCTATCTCCCTTTATGAAGCCACCTTTCAACTGAGTTATGCACGCAACATTCTCTTCAAATATGACCGTGGGTACCTCGACATCATTTTTTATTCCACACTTCTCTTGGATAGAATGTATCATCGATCTCAACCACACACATTCTCTACTTTCTTCATGAATTGTTATTATTTCAGCATGATTTGAAGAAGTAGCAACTATGGACTGTTTTGTTGATCGCCATGATATAACAGTTCCTTCGTACATAAACAGATAGCTTATTTGTGATCTAGCTTTATGTGTATCTGATAAATAACCTGCATCTGTATAACAAATAAGGTCTACAACACCTTTTTTAGTATAAAAAAACCATATCTATTGTAGCCTTTAGGTATTGCAAAATATGTTCGATGCCATTGCAATGCCTTCCCATTAGGGAAGAACTGTACCTTGCAAGATATTAACAAGGAATGATATATCAGGTCTAGTTGAGTTAGCGAGATACACAAGTGTTCCAAGAGATATGGTACTTCCGGACCAAGGAGTTTTTCATCCTCTACTGGGAGACGAAATGGATCTTTATTTGCTTCAAGTGATCTAAAATCCATTGGAGTACTTAACGGATATGTTTGTCCATATATAATTGTTTTAAGATTTTCTCAGTGTAGCCTGATTGATAAACAAAAATTTCATCTACTAAATGTTCTATTTGCAGACCTGGATAAAGTTTTGTCTTTTCGAGATCTTTCATCTCAAATTCTTTCTTTAAATACTCAATTGCCTTTTGGACCTCTTCAGGAGTTCCAAAGAGATTTATATCATCAACATAAACAGCGAGTATTACAAATTCTGATCCCGTTTTCGTAATGAAAACACATGGACAAATGACATCATTTATATTTCCTTTATTTATCAAGTACTCACTGAGACGATTATACCACATTTGCCCTGATTGTTTCAGACCATATAATGATCTTTGTAATTTAACCAAGTACATTTCTCGAGATTTATTACATGTTTCAGGCAATTTGAATACTTCTGGGGGATTTTCATGTAAATTTCACTATCAAGTGAGCCATAAAGGTAAGTTGTAACTACATCCATTAGATGTATTTCAAGATTTTCATGTACAATCAAACTGATGAGATATCGAAATGTTATCCATCCATAATAGGTGAATAAGTTTCTTCATAATTGACACCAGGTCATTGAGAAAATCCTTGTGCAACAAGGCATGCCTTGTATCTTACGATTTTATTTTTATCATTTCGCTTTCGCGCAAAAATCCATTTATAGCCAACTGATTTTACACCATCAGGAGTTTGGACTATAGGTCTAAAAACCTCACGCTTAGAGAGTGAATCAACTCAGATTGAATTGCTTATTTCCATTTAGACCAATCATCTCTGCGTCGACACTCTTCGATGGATTTAGGCTCATGATCCTCACAGTCTTGCATGAGGTTAAGTGCAACATTATTCGCAAAAAAATTATCCACTATTACGTTCGATGGATCTAAATTTATCTCATCACCAAAAGAACTTATAGGAAGTTCTTCATTCCCTTGAGTCTCGAGTTCACTGATTTCTTAAGGAATATCAACATTTCTCAAGTCTTGACCTTCTCCAAGAAGCTTTCTTGTAGTATTATCTTTATTATTCCTTATGCTTCTCTTTGTAGGATTTTTATCCTTTTATCCTAATGCTCTACCACGTTTCATGCGTGTTTGGGATTCAGAAGTTGTGATACTAGCAGAAGGGCCCTTTGGGACATCAATCCAAATAGGCACATTCACTACAAGGATATGTGACTTAGTTATCCGTTTCAAATCAGTAAATGCATCTGGCATTTGATTTGCTATTTTATACAAGTGAATAATCTTTTGTACTTCTTGCTCACAAATAGAAGTACGCCGATCAAGATGAGACAAAGATGAATTTTTCGACAAAATTTCTCTTTTAATTTCACTGCTTTCTCCCCCTAATTTTGGGAAATGTGTCTCATTAAACTAACAATCTGCAAAATGTGCAGTGAACATATCTCTAATCAGTGGATCAAGATACTGAATAATGGAGGGTGACTGAAACCCAACATATATTCCTAACCTTCTTTGAGGTCCCATCTTAGTGAGGCATCTTGGTGCTATAGGCACATACGCAGCGTACACAAAAACTCTTAAATGAGGCATATTAGGTTCTTAACCAAAAACCAACTGCAATGGATAAAATTTATGATAATGTGTCGGTCTGAGATGAACCAGAGTTGCCGCATGCAAAATTGTATGACCCCAAACAGGAGTAGGTAACATAGTTTTCATAAGCAAAGATCTTGCTATCAACTGCAATCTTTTAATTAATGACTCAGCAAGGCCATTTTGAGTGTGAACATGAGCTACGGGATGTTCAACTCTTATCCCAATTGATAAGCAATAATCATTAAATGTTTGGGATATAAATTCTGTAGCATTGTCAAGACGAATTGTTCTAATTTTATTATCAGGGAACTGTGCCTGTAATCATATAATTTGTGCTAACAATTTTGTAAATGCCAAGTTGCGAGATGATAGCAAACATACATGAAACCATCTTGAAGATGCATCTATTAGCACCATAAAGTACATAAACGACCCACTAGGTGGGTGAATAGATCCACAAGTATCTTCATGTATACGTTACAAGAACACAGGGGACTCACTTCCCACCTTTGTTTGTGGTGGTCTCATAATTAACTTGTCTTGATAACAAGCAGTACAAGAGAATTCATTGTTTAAAAGAATCTTCATATTCTTTAACGGATGACCATTTGAATTATCTATAATCCGTCTCATTATTATGGATCCAGGCGTCCCAGATGATTGTGCCAAAATATAAAACTATTGGAATAGAATGTACTTCAATTACATTGATCTTTATCCAATACAACCCAGAAGATAATGTTGGGAACTTTTCAATAGCACATGTCTGCCCAGAGACATTTTTGGCTATGACAAGATATTCAAGACTCATTTCATCAATTGTCTTGATATGAAAATCATTTTCACGAATATCTTTAAAACTCAACAAACTTCTCTGAGATTGAGGAGAAAACATAACATTACTTATTGTGAGTTTTCTTCCTTTGGGCAAAATTATAATGGCTTTCCCAAAGCCCTCAATCAAACTTGTACTACCAAAAATTGTAGTAACATTTATACGGCCCATACTCAAATGAGAAAATATTTCTCATTTTGAATATTGTGTGCATTGTGCCAGAATCAATCAAGCAAATGTCTTCATAATTAGATAGCTTGTTTTGAAAATTATCCATATCTTCAAAGAATAAAAATAAAATATTTTTTAATTAAAAAAAATACATTGTCATATACAACATAAAAAAAATTATGATCCTAAACATTAGTGTGTAAATATATGTATATTAACATTGAGCGTATGTTGATGAACTATTTTGTCAATTATAAGAGAATGGAAAAGTTGTCAACCATATTTGACCAAAGAACAATTTGTTCACAACGTTTAATTAATATCTAACTTAAGTTATCTATATATACAGTGAATGAATATTAAACGAAGATATTTCATTTGTTTATTGAATTATATATTAATTTCTAGTTAAACAAGTCACTTTCTGACTCTTGCTTTCTAAGTCCTATGGCCTTTTGGAAAGCAAGAGTTGGTGAAAATTTACAAGTTGTGCATGCAATGATGAAAGAAAAATTTATGTGCACAATAATTGAAAATCATCTTATTACAATAGTTCATTTTGTTATTATTTTGCATGAACCAACAAATTAAAAGTTCATATTTTCATATATATTGCTAAAGTGACTTCATGAGCATACACATAGAGTTTAGAAAAATTTATTTTATAAGTAATAAAAAGACAACAAATATTATAAGTAGCACAAAGATAACAAATATTAAAAGACAACAAATATTATAAGTAGCACAAAGATAACAAATATTAAAAGTAATACAACGATAATAATAACATCGTCATTGATAAATATTAAACATCACTATTTTATTCTTCCATATTCATGGAGCCATCATCAATCAAGTCGTTTATCTTTCCTTCAGGATTTTCAAAGAAATTCACCACATCTAAGTGTGCCCAATCAACACAGTCGTCGGCTACAAAGTTAGCATCAGGATTTTTATTCTTCTTTCTTAGTGATTCCTAATAAAGGTCAACCAAGTGTTTGATCTATCTGCATAGTGGTTTCTTCTACCACATTGAAAAATGTTTGATCTAACTGTTTCACGTCTTCCATCTTTTTCTTTTTCCTGTCTATATTGATTTTTCTTTTGGTGGATGATTAACACCAGGGAAAGAATTTTATTTTTGGTCATAATTGCGATCATGACCACGTCCAAGTCTGCGTCCACGTCCACGACTAAGACTACGACCTCTTCCATGCCCAGCGTGGTAGCCCTCCACCTGATTTATTTCAGGTAATGGTTCCGAACCAATCGGTTGTTTCTCGTGATTTTTCATCAATAAATCATTATTTTATTCAGCCACGAGAAGATGGAAAATCAGTTCAGAGTACTTAAAAAAAAATTCTCGATATTGTTGTTGTAACAGCACATTTGAGGCATGAAATGTGGAGAATATTTTTTCCAACATATCATCATCACTAATAGTATCTCCGCATAGTTTCAATTGAGAAGTAATTCTGAACATAGCAGAATTATACTCGTGAATAGATTTGAAGTTTTGTAGCCTTAGATGTATCTAATCATATGGTGCCTTTGGATGTATCACCATCTTTAGGTGGTCATATCTTTCTTTCAAGTTATTCCACAAAACAAGTGGATCTTTGACTCTGAAATATTACATTTTTAGAACTTCGTCAATATGATGACGCAAGAATATCATTGTTTTAGCACAGTCTTGTTTGGATGCTTTATTATTATTTTTCATAGTGTCTCCAAGACCCACTGCATCCAAATGAATCTCCGCATGAGTACCCATGAAAGATAGTTTTTGCCAGAACTTTGAAGTGCAACAAATTCAAGTTTAGCAAAGTTAGACATAAATATAATCAAAATAATAATATCTTAACCTTCAAATGGTAGAGTCTCATGCTGATAACGTGTTATGAATATAAATAAAAGGCATGAAAATACAGAGGAAGAGAACAAGGGAGAATATATTATATGGTACGTATTCTCTGCAAAATGCATACATTCACTGCAATTCTTATGGCCTTTTATAGCCAAACATACAAGAGGAATAGGAAGACAAAATCATTATAGGTGTAGCCAACAAACCATCACTTATTCTTCCTTTCAACATGTCAACCCATATTTTCATTACATGATCAATTATTTTATTTCCAACAGGAAGAAAATATAGATAGAATTATTTCTCTTGCATAATATCAAGGGACAACTTTATTTTTCCACGAGTGTGGAGGATTGGGAAACTGGGTTTAAAAGACAATGATTCCAGCATATTATTATCAAACTAATTCTTGTTTACAATTCAGAATATCAAGAACTCAATTAAGTGAACATCCACTAGAACTGTTATCCAGAAGTCTACTGGCTCACCTCCTCCACCATAAGGTTAAAGGCTATTTACAAATTAGAATGCAAATATTATTTGATAATCTACCTTTGATCACTCAATCAACTATGCTTCAATCCCAAATCAATTGAGTTTTAGAACTCTCTGCCCTTGGAATCTCACCAAAGTTGAACACAATATACAAAAAAGTCACAGTATGCTGTGATAAGCTTCAATGGCGTCGAGGCCCGAGCTTTCGATCGTTCTACTCTGAATTATTTATGGTACTGGTTGACTAAAATTATTCATCCCCTGATCCTGCACATTAAAGAGGCTTCAGCTCCACCTCTAAAAGAGAACTAAAAGTTAAAAGCAAGAAAATTTAACCTGGTAGCACTTCTCTTTTCCTTGCACCAACAATATACAAACATTTATGTACTTGATTGTTTTTCTTGTGAAGAATATGGAGTTGAAACACTTTTTGAGCTTAATCCAGAATTCCCTCGAGGGTCGCTTGATATTTCCTGCTAACCATGCTCATAATGTATTACAACTTGGTTGCTTGGTCACAGATCACTAACAAATATTACCACTAGGATATGTATAGTAAACGAATGTTAATATGTCACACTTAACTAGATATTGTTCATTCTCAAACTAGTTTTAACAATTAGATGGTCAAATATTCCTACCTCAACAACCAAACCAATACATTCCTACAAATAAATAATGAAATTAAGATATAGAAGAATTTATTCATTGACCAACTTGCCTGTGATATAGACGCTTGGCTGTGGCTGGGAGCACTTCCACCAATTACCAAGGGACCCATATTTTCTTCCGCCAATGCTCTCAATCGGTTAAGCTCAGGCAAGATGATTTTGCCCAGGTCTGGCCTATCCTTCCGCCTCAGTTCTGCACATTGGAGTGCTAGCTTTGCAAAATTCAAGGTCTCTTCTATTGGCCAATCAGGAACCGAAGGAT
Source organism: Solanum medicagineum (assembly GCA_026153255.1). Classification (NCBI taxonomy): domain Eukaryota; kingdom Viridiplantae; phylum Streptophyta; class Magnoliopsida; order Solanales; family Solanaceae; genus Solanum; species Solanum medicagineum. The sequence continues at coordinate 10,831,710 of JAPFFP010000080.1, forward strand.
CTAATACCTCTTTAAGCTCTTCCCCATTCTCAATGCATCGAGAAACATAATGTGTTATGCCCATTGCTTGCTTGGCTGTTATCAATTGCAGAAGGAGAATTCCTAAGGAATAAACATCAGATTTCACCCCAAGCATGCCTGTTTGTTGATACTCTGGATCGATATAGCAAAAG
>JAPFFP010000080.1:10834854-10845045 GCA_026153255.1 Solanum medicagineum
GGCTTTTCTGTGGAGGAGAAGAAATCTGCCTGCACTAGATTTCAGCTAACCGACAATGCTAAGTCCACTTTCCTTACTCAGAATAAACCCCTAAACTCATCCAAACTCAGAATTTGACATACTAAATATGTGTGCATACCAAAAACAACTATTCGAACTCACGCAGAATCATCAGAAATTAGTTTCATGACTTACTTGCCACATTTACCAGTGCAAGTTGAGAAAACTAGTTTAAAATTTAAAATATCAAAATTGTCCTTGGCCAGTTCAAAAATTATTCTGAGACCATTTCTACCATTAGTTTCACCATAACAAACTAGTGAAACTGCTAGAATTTTGATCCTATTTGTCGAACTCCAAATATTGACCAAAGTCAGACTTTGGTTCCGAAAATGACAAAAATCACAACTTTAGGCCTGAAAATCTCATTTTATCTATAAATTCTATTTTTTAAGTTCTCATAGTTCAGTATCGGCATTCTAGAGCTAATGGAATCAAGGATGCACGATCTGACCTCTGAAACTCAGAATGACACAAAACTAACTTTTTCAATAACTTAAGCCTCCAAAAATGCAAAAATTCATATTTTTAACTTTTATAACTAAAAATTTCAATTTCAACTATTCAAATAGTTCAAAATAGACTGAAGCAACTTAAAAAGGATAAAATAAATTTTTTTACAGATAATGCCAAAAATAACCAACAAGGTCATTACATTTAAAATGCCAAAATGTATGGTCTTTTGAAGAGAATATTGTGGAATTGTCAAAATCACATTTGGCATATCATTTGAGGTATTGTTTTTGTTGTTTTGTTGTTGTATATTGAGTGTGATTATTTGAATCTTCGAGAAGTGATTAATTAGATTTTGAAATGGATTTTAGTGAACTTCGGGTTGATTTTGTGTCTTTTTTGGGACGCATGTTGTTTTGTTGTCTGAATCATTTGATTTGAGCTGCATGTGAGGTGAAATTTCTATTGAACATGCTGCCTATTCTAGTTTTTTGAATGAAAGTGTCATTTTTATATTGGACTGATTTGAATTTATTAAGCATCAAATTGAGTCCTAATTTAATGTACAAGCTCCGGTAGTTATAAGAATCATAGTACAAGGTTCTTTTTGATATTTCATTTACAAGGCCCATTTTCCTCACTTTTTAGCCCAAGATTGGTCAATGTTTGTTTCTCATAATTTTGGTGTTAAAATAACCATATTAATGTTGTGATCTTATTTTTTACAGTTGGCAGCATTTAGAGGTCGCTCAAAAGGGTAAAGTGATTGTAGAGTGATTGGAGCACGCATGATCGACGTTCAGGTAGGCTAGTGTCTCTTTTCTTTTAGACTGAGTTAGAATGTATAAATCCTATACAGATAGCATGAATATTTGGTAGATGCTTTTGTAAGACAGCACATGACGAGACTTGCTATACTATTGAATATTTAGGGCCCTGAGGCTAACTACATGATATGTTGAGATTACTTGTGATTGATATAGTGATTATCTACTGCATTTCTGACTATCTGATGATTGTTGGTCCTTAGATAATTTCTAACGATGACGAATACCTATGCTCTTCAAGATCCGTAATTTGCTATATAATCATCCAGTGTGACTTCAGAGGTGCAAATCATTGTAGACTAGACCAAAAGACATGAGTCTGAGGAGTTAAGCCTTGGTTACGACAAGATGAGGCGAGAACCTGATTTTCTATATGATTTGCTGGCTGTTTTGAGATGTTCCCCTAATACATTGACTTTTTCTAGGATATAGCGGTGATCGATGATGCCTTTATTGGATTTTTCAGTAGGGACTTGAAGAGTTAATGGATCAAGCATTTTCCATAATTGGTCATGTATCCTCCCACTAGGATGTGTGTAAACGTAGATCAATTATAGTCTACATACCCCTCTTAAAGGCTATATAGTAAAGGGTTTATCGTAAAGGTGATGCCTCTAGTAAAGGCTATATCATAAAGGCGATATCATTGGAGGGTATGTTAGACTAGTCCAAGGCTTAAGGGCTAGGTCAAATTATTGGACATATCTAATCATAGCCTGAAGTGAATTTAAGGTCATAGGTAAGTTGAAGTCCAAGTCGTAGCCTAGGTTGAAGGCCAAGTCGGGGTACACAGTCTAGGTCAAGGGCCGGGACCTATTTTTCTATCAGATTTTTTATTACGCGTACATCATTTAGCTACAAGATTAGTTGAGACATTACACTGTGAACCTTAGACTTGCATGTCATCTTTAACATTAACAATGTGTGTAGGTGTACTTTGGGTTTATGGGGACCTAGATTGGGTATAAGCATAGTCAACAGGGCCTTGCACCCTTGTGTATCACTACATTGTTGCCCAGTGCTGGTTACCCCAGTACTTGCTAGCATACTTACTTGATTTACTTAATTAGACACTTGTGTGGTTGTATTCTAGCTTATCCCAATTTTATTTATTTTTCTTAGTAACATGGCCTATGATTTCTATTGGGTATCATATTTTTGGTACTGATACTACATTCTTTATCTATTTTATGATGCATGACCCGACACGAGTGAACAATGTTGATTCCTTCTGTAATTATTGTGATATTTGGAGACTGATAATGAGCACTGGGAGTTCTTAGAACCTTTCGATCTCTATCTATATACGTGCCAGTTCCATTTTATTTATGGCTAGTTTGTTTGGTTATTTTTGTCAGGTTATCTTTGGCCCTCACACTTGCTACTAGAAGTTTTAGATTATGGGTTGGCTTGCCTATTGGAGGGTTAAGATATGCGCCATCATGATCTATTAAGTCGAGTTGTGACAATTTTCTAAAATAAATTACAATTATTGAATTGTTAATATAACAAGTGTGTCAATCTTAAGGTTGACCAGAGGAAATGGTGAAGTTGTTTCTCTAAAATGAGCCAAAGCTTAAAAATTATACTATTGATTTTTCCTCGTGGATTGATAGTTCATACTAGGAGATTAATTTTATACAAATATGAAGGAAATGAAAATACTATTCATAATATAAATTTTAGACTGAACATTTTAAGAAGAAGATATACAAGCAACTCCGTCAGCCAACTGATCTTTGATGAGCATTAAGATGTCAAATACCTAAAGTAAAAATACACAAATAAATAAAATAATAAAAATAATGAATATATAATGTTATGTTTGAGTTGTTGTTGACCTGAAAGTGGCAAGACAATGTAGTTGAATTTTTATCTAGAACAATATATATATTTTTAAGAAGATGCAAAAGTTTCTCCACTTGATCCCCTAGCAAATCCACCTGTACAAACATCAATTTGATAGGTATCAATCAAGATTTTAGCTATGTCAATTTATTTTTAATTAAGTAATACATAGATACCTCAGTTTCAGCCAATTTCAGATCTTGACATCTTGCTAAGAAAGCCTTTTTGTAAAGTAATTTTTTCTCCTTTAATAAGACAATTTGTTCAGCCATTAAGTTGTAAAATTGATGTTTCAAACCCTCTATCCTGAAAAGAAGTAATAGTATTATCAGTACTACCTAGATATATCTATTATGAGATTATTCAAATGAACTAAGTCTTGAATACCTCAATGATAGCATGTCTAAATTTTGAACTACATTAACTTCAAATTCTTGAATCATTTGATAAAAATTGCATAGCTGGACCAAGATCAAAACACTCAATGGATTCTTATGTGTCATTGTGTTGTCATCTGTCTTTGCAATAGACTCTTGTGAGGGTATTTGAGTTTCAACAACAAGACTAGAGTTTGTGTATACACAATCATCACTAGTGTTTAAATCATAAGTTGAAATATCATGACTTTGATCCAAATCAATCAATAATTCTTTGCATGTATACAGTTGGTCTATTTCTAAACATGGTTTCACTATCAGATCTTTTTCAATCTTGGGACATTTTGACATAAAATTAAGCTCTTGAATTTTGATTTCCTCTGCTCCATCAATTTCCACCTTCTTATAAGTAAGACTCAAATACTTTAAAATTTTTGTATAGACATCTTTCACAACTTCACCCATTATTAACTTATATAAATCGTCTCTTATTTGAACCTCCATGTAAAAATCATCTCTTTCATCCTTCCATGTCTTGAACATTTCCATGTATACAACCTCTTTCAATAGACTTCCTGTTGTCTCTGGTAGAATGCTTTCATCTCTAAAATATTCAATAAATGTTTTTGAATTGCCATATTCTATATCAAATTGGCCTAACAATAAAGTAGTAATGCTTTCAATTGGATCAAAATAAGCAACATTGTAGTCCTTGAATGCACCTTCATAAATGATCACATAAATCTCTTCCAAGATCAGTAACTGCAAATTTACATTATCCAACTCTTCTTTTAGTCTTCCCATACTATCCTTTATGATTTCGCAAGAACAATCACTTGCTAGCACTTTATCCCCCATGGTAGGCATGAATACATTTTTCATATTAAAGTTCTCTTTGCATTTCATATATTTTTCATCAATTGACTTAAGGCTCTGTGAGCTTATATGATCTAATCTTGTGATAAACCTTTTTATGATTATGTTCAAGAAATCAAGTTCCTCCTGTTTCTTGTGTAATGTTGATCTCTCTCCTCTATATACCTCTTTATTCATATAATTTTGACCTTCTAGCTGCTTTCTCAGAACATTATCATTATTCTTAATCAGCATAGCAACAATATTATTTCCACTAAATTCTTGATCATTCTCTTGATCAACATTTGGCAAAGGCTCACTCCATGTTCGTCGTATTTTATCCAAAGTGCCTAAAAAATCTTCATTTCTAATACTTTTGTTTTCATCATCATGTCTATTATAAAATGCCTCTATTTCCTTGTGTAACATTGTTATCTCACCAATAAATTCTACCATGTTGCCATTTGAAAATTCTAGTGGAAATTGATCACCTAAAAGGTTTCTCAACTCTAACTCAAACCTTTGTTGAATATCCCTAATAAAACCTCTTATTAAGACATATAATATGTCTTTCTCAGTTGTACACCTCAGTTGTTTCTCAGAAACAACTATTTCAACATTACGTTGTAATGTAACATCCAATTTTTTTTTAAAAGTGTATTCAAATCTTTGTCTGATATCATGAATGAAGTCTTTTACAAAGATATATAGTATATCTTTCTCAATAAGACACCTCCATTGCTTCTCTATAGGAACCATCTCACCATTATCTCTTCTACCAAATGCAAAATCTAATGTTTCGTTTAAGATGTCTATATCAGAACTCATTTGTCGAATTACATTGTTTTGTTCAGGTTTCATTGAATCAACCATTGGCTTACTTTTAGGAATATAATGGTAACTTTCATAAAATGTATGTTGTTGGAATCTTTCCTCATTTAGAAGCTCTGTATCTGATTTTGAGTCGCTAGTTTTTCCTTCTAAGTTAGCTTCATTCTTGACTAGTAACAAAATATCAAGGGAGTTGTCACTCATTGTTCTCTGGTTCTCCAACTTATTACGAAAGAAAATGACTTCTTTATCTTTAGATTCCAAAACTTGTCTAAGCTTTAATTCATTTTTTGTCCTCTCTATTAATTCTCTATCTTTCTCACTGATTAAGAGCTTCATTACCTTTATCCTTCCAACGAGCCAATGCCTCATTTCTGTTAAATCTGACATGAGCTTTTCACGATTGCTTTCAAGGATATCAGTCTCTTCTTGAATAATGCTTAGGCCTGATTCTACAAGGATCACTGCCAATTCATAAAACATTGATCTCTCATGAAGAAACTCAATTGATCCAGTTTCAGACTGCACCTTTTCATGTGCTTTATCCATTGCAAATCTGAGAATTCTCATCACTATACTATCTAACTTTGATCTACAATCTATTTCACAAAACAAATTATCCATTTCTAAATGGAGAAATAAAACAGACTTTTATATGTATATTTTTTTGCCTTAATGTGATTTGTAGAAAATAAAGTAGACTATTGTATATGCATGCACATACAAAGAGAAATAAATGTGGAAAACAATTGAAATCAACAAGGACATAGTCCTGAAGATACGCATGAAATGTGCGTGGCTTTGAGTGACTTGTTCTAAATTCTCAAGATGTCCAAGTAATTTTCAATGAATGCGGTAGAAGAATTATATTTTATTAGTATTTAAGTTATATTAAATAGCATAAACATATTTGAAATATCAAAATAAGTGTAGTAATGAATGACGAGCCTATTTAATCAATATTAATCATCAATACAAAGCACAATAATGTAGAAAAAAGTATTTTACAGTGATTTAAGTAGCAATGTTCTAACGAATCGATATAGTAATAAAATTATTTTAATGTATCAAGCATTCAAGTTGATAATTCTTTATTTTTATGTTTCAATAACAAATATTTTAAGTATAATTACTTGCAATATTGTGCATCACATATTTTTTCTTCTTTTGAAAAAAATTGTAGACTTTTCCTTTTTATAGTCTCATACACATTTAAAATTGTTGTTTAATGAAAAATGTATTCAGAGGTCGTACTAGAATTCAACCAATACATGGATTTCTTTAAATAACTAGTAAATTATGTTCAATTTCATTAATTACACCTGAACAAATATTGTAATAATTTGCGATAAAAATATTAATCATTTCTAAAATATTTAATTGATCTTATAAATCATATATATATATTTGCCTAATTTCAATCAATGAGTTCTATCTTATGTGAATTTGACCAAAAAAAAATCTCATTTTCCTAGATGGTAAGTATGCATATAATTTTATTAATAAAGTACAACACAGTCTATGCCAAATGTTGTCAGTTTCATGCTTTAGTATATCATGAAAAGCTCAACAATTTTATTTTGTTTAAACAAAAGTTTATTTATTTAAGATATAGATACACCATAGTAAATTGTAGTATGTTAAAAAGTTAGCTTGTTCTCTTGTTAGAATGTCACAATCAGAAATTTACAATGGCATCTACTATAATCCTCTAGTAGGGTCAAAACCTAAAACTAATGCAAAAGTAAACACCAAACATGCATCATGCATAATTGAAAAACTAGAAGGGATGAATAGGTCACCGTGCACATATACATTTAATGGATACACAATATACAACACGTGCTGTAATAACCAAAAAGATAATATATGCGTAAAAGATACCATCAATACTTGGTATCACTAGTACAAGAGTGTAATGATGCTTTAGGTCCTTTTTTCCACCTTATAAACTATTCAGTTTTTATGCTTTTTAGAGTGATTCGAAGTCATTTATGACTTGATAGCATTGAAGGATTGGTTGCTTGATCATGCTTTGAGTTTTATGCTAGTTTTCATATTTGAGACCTTCTAGGACTTGGATAATACACGTTGGTCAAAAGTTTGGGTAAATAGCCTCGAAGCGTAACTTTGATGGTTCAATCATCTCAATAAGGATCATTTTATACTAATAGCATGGTTAACTCAGGTCCTGAAATTATCGAAACGAGTTGGTACCATTAGGCATTTTTGCCTTTAAACTCGAACATAATTTTGATTCTGGTCAATATTATTATAAATTGTGCTAGTATGAGAAACTATCATCGCAGTTGGCTTTGAAACATTGATTTAGTTAGGAACGAACTTACGTGAATATCCCAAGGCTTTCATTCTTATTCTGAGCCTTTGTGTAGATGTACACAAAAAATTAAATGAAACTTGGGCATGACACATACTTTTGTCGAGACGACCTCTGTTGAAAATTTTAATTGAACTTTCGAGTCCAAAATGGCTAATTTGATAGGGTGGCATAGTTCATTTCAAGCATACTGTTCCGAGCAAATCTGAGCTCCCCATCAGAGAACTGCTCAACCTAGAAAATCTATCTAATACGACTCAGCTAGTGCAGGTGTAAATGAACTTTGCATTTTTAAGTCCTAGGGGATCATGTTCGCAAAGCACAATTGACAAGACCTCCATGATCATGTGGGCTAGGGCCACGATCATGAGGTTGAGCAGTCCTATTCTCTACAATTGTAGGGAGCTCTAATGCATTTGTGATTCTTTATCCTTGAGTGTGCTGCAATCGAGCCTTAGGCTCTACGTTCATAAAGAGCATTTTGACTAGCCTTTAAATAAGACCATTCCTACACAAACTTGTACTCCATTCAATCATTTTGCAATTTTCAGGGTTGTAGACCTCCATTTTTAGTGATTCATAGTTTGTTGGATTCGTATTGATCATAGGTTCATGGTGAAGTGTTCTAGAGACTATGAAAAGCATTGTGTGGAGGTAGTTTTTCCATAAGGGATGCCTTGTGCTAGCTTCTTATCATTATTGAAAATTTTATTGTATCAAGCACAAGTTATGCCCTATTTTGGAATACAAGCTCAGTAAATTATTTAGAAATATTTACAAAGATTATTTCGGGATTTTCGTGGCTAGTCCCACAATCTCATTTTAGACCTTATTTTGGGTCTAACTCCAATTATCGCAATTTTAGTGTCAAAATGTCCACATTGATATGGTGATCAATATTTTAAATGGAAGCCATAGGAGGAAATTTGAAGGTGGATGACTCCCATTAGTGGATTTTAGCTCACCTGATCGGCTTTAAGGTAGGAAACACTCTCCTTCTTGACTAAGATTTATTAGACAATGTTTGGTATGAATTTTATTTCAACTAAGATTGTATTTGGCTAATATTTATTTCCATCAATTCTATTCCATTTTCTTGACTCCCGATTGAACCTTAGACTACCATAGCAATTTGAAAACATTAGTTTAGGCTTGTGCTCTTTTTTTAGTTTCATTTAGAATTAATTTCTTTATGGAGTTATATGGGTGACTGATACTCCCAAATTACGCCCCTCTAAAAAAGTAGAAAGTGTTCATTGCCAAGTATAGACACTCATAAGGGTTAGGGTAGAATCCATGATGAATATTGTTTAAACTTAGCTTAATTTATGCGAATTTGAACTATTAATTAGCTTACTTTCACAGAGGGATTTTATAAACTATATAAATAACTATAGATAATGACCTATAATTAAGATTGAGTTCATTGCAAGTGTTTGAGAATCTATGAGAAGACGTAACTAGGGTATTGTGCTATGATGAATCCATAATACAGTATAATCTTGTAATAGTAACCTTTTCTAGTGTGTATCATGTAGAACTAGTAAGTTATATTCACCTAATCTTTGATCCACCAAGTAGATGAATTACACTGATCCTAGATTCAACTCTCCTTGGCTTCATTCAAGATAATTAGATCAGTGTAAAATGTGAAATTTTTTGTTGTTTTGACTCTTTTCCATTCATTATCTTCTTGGTCCGGCAAGTAAGAATATGAAAATTCCTAAATTCACGAAAGTTAAAAAAGCAATGAAAACGAAGAATAATACATGCATGCACCTATCAACGATAACTAATTGTTATGTTTTACTTTGTTAATTATTCTTGGTTTCTACAATTCTTTGTTATGGATTTAATTACTCATTTTTGTAAAGTAATGATCAATAATTAGTAAATTAAGCGTAATCAGGAACTTACAATTGGAATAGATTAAATTTGAAATCTATTATTGATGATAAAAAATCAAAATTATCAAGAACACAATGTCTTAAGTCACCAAAATATATGAACAATCAAAACTATGAAGCACACAATAATACACAATGTTCTTGTCTGTCTAAACTGAAAAATGTGGCATAAGAAATAAGAAAAGAACATAGAATTCTATATGTAGATATCAAAAATACAGTAAGAAACAACATAGGAACCTAGATTCTGCAACTTCCACGAGCCAATATATGCATCAAAGATATAACTATGGCTCGTGGTCTTCGTTCGTAGATTTCAATTTTGTAGGCAAGGGAGACTTTCCACGGACCATGTCTATGGTCGTGGAATCTTCTACGGCTTGTGGTATATCTTTGTTAAAGCCAAAAATAATTTTTCTTCGCTATAGTGTCTTGACCACGACACTCTAATTGACAACTCATACAAATTTTATGGCTTGTAGAATTTACCTCATAAAAGTCAGACAAAATTTTAATGTTTCAGAAGCTTGACCATGATCTCACTTCCACGAGTCATAATTGTTATTATAGCTCATGAAAGTTGAACACTTTTTTCCTAGCCTCTAAATGTCACCACCCAAGCTATACCTAGGTGTAACACATCGAATGAGATCCCTAAAGGAACCATAAACTGGCCTTCATAGCATATCATAAAC
>JAPFFP010000080.1:10850791-10895345 GCA_026153255.1 Solanum medicagineum
GTAAGGTCTGCGTACATTTTACCCTCCCCAGACCCCACTTGTGGGATTACACTGGGTATGTTGTTGTTGTTGTATTTCTACACTAAAAATATATACATAATCTCATAAAAATTTAATAAAAATTTGAGATGAAAATTCTAATTTTTCCTCTCTTCTTTTTCCTTCTTTTTCCTCCATCTTCCTTTTTCTCTTCTGCCTTTCTCGTTTGTGTTGTGCACTCTTTTCCCCAATTTTTTTTTCTTTTCATACGGCTGCTACAAGCAGCCTTTTTACCCTTGTTCTTTTTTTCTTTTTTTTTTCTTTTATAAACCTATTATATATTAAAAGAGATAAAATTCTTTTAATTTTATTTTAATAATAATATAGGATCAGGGGTATAAAATATTAACTAAATTATTAATTTAATCCATCAATTGAATTAGTTATCTAAAATTATTTTTCAACTTTAGTTATCCAATAATCTAAAATACTCATTAAAATTTTACAAAATAAATTCTTTATGGAATAAAAATTTTTAGTACTCAAAACGACCTAATGGGTCATTACACTTAATCATTAAAATATAGTTTTCTCTTGCTATACTTTTAATTATTAATTTTCGTAACATATCTTACCTCATATTTTTCTCTCCTCATATATTTGAGACTTCTTATTTAAAAATATATTTTTCTTTTATCATATATTTTAGAACTCTATTTTAAATATTTCAAATATAATCAAATAATAATTTGAGAAAAATAGTAAATGATAATCTTTTACTGCAAAATCTTTTAATGAAGAGCAAAAAATTCAATTAACATTTCTAAATACCTTCATATTTTTAAAATAATATTAATTTAGTATATGTGTATTGTACGTGTATTATATGTTACTAATAAAAATATATACAAAAAAAATATACTGCGTCTACTTCAACGTTTTCCTCCCACAAAAGGATAATATTAAAGACACTTTTCTCATTAATAAGACTCAGAAAATTAATTCTATAAAAATATTTTCAAGCCTTTTTTCTTCTTTTGGTGAATACTCATATGATAAAATTGACTTTAACTTTTGTGTAGTTGACTTTTTTTTTTATTAACATGTTTTTATATAATATAAAGATAATATAATTCTTCAGATGACAATTTTGTATTGACAAACATAATATAAACTTTTAATTATTATTGATCTATAGCTTTTTTTTCTTAATATAGGCAAATTATATACTATTTTAATATATTCCAAGTGTATTTCTATTTTAACAATACAAATTTGTAATGAACAGTGAAAATTAAAAATAAAATGATACACTTAGATATATTTTAGGAATAAATTTTTTTCCAAAGAATTGTTGGGTTCAACTTCTATTAGTAGGTTTGTTCTAACTGAAAATAATAAATTGATATTGGATGTTGCTTACTTTCTCCAAGCATAAGTGTTAGTTTGAACGACTGTCTTCCCTACTTTATGTGGTACTTTTTTTTACGACATTTGAATTAGAAACATGAAATTAATCTGTTAAGAGAAAACTCAAGTACATATAGTTATTTAAAATTTAAATAATTACTTGTAGTAAGATAGATACTTCAATAATAAATACTATTAATCCAAATTTGATATAAAAAATGAATGCATTACTCACCAACACGATAAATAATCAATTGTCACCGCCAACTCTTTTTCTATTTTTCTCGAAAAGGTAGAGTTCATGAATTATGTCATGAACGCTGCAAAATAAACTAAAATCACGTCATTAGAATATAAATGACCAAGATAGATAAATACAAAATACGACAACATGAAAAAAAAAATTAAACAACGTGAAATGTATAGAGGTAAAAATTTCAAAAGAAAAAACACTACAAATTATATGTAAAATAACAATAAAATTCTATTCAACTTTTTGTTTGTTTATTTATTTATAAAGGTCATATATATAGAAATTCTATCACCAATTAAAACCTATGGTAAATTAGGATTTTCCTCAGCGGCTCCAGAATTTCTTGATTCAAATAAAAAGGAAGTAGAAATCTATCAAATAAAAAATATTTTAAGAATCTTTTCACAGTTAAAAGTCCTTATTATCACTTTCCATATATTTTAGAAGTCAATATTATAAATATAATTAAATAATAATTTAAAGAAAAATTGGTGAAAAGACAATTTTATCTAAAGTATAGTCTTTAAATGAAGGACAAAAAGTTAAATCAACATTTCTAAATTGAAAGCAAAAATAAGTACCGCTCTCGGTGCATAATAGCATAGCCTGCTAACCTGCACCCACATACCAGAATTGCCACGAGGAAGGAAGAAGATAGAGATTGCTCAGCTGGTGGTATCACCAAATGTTACAATAGGCACAGATCCAAGAGAAGCACAAGAATCTAGAGTAGAATATGGAAGTGAATTAATGGAACAATGGCCTGCCTTATCTGCAAAAGAAATGACACCCAAAAGCAACTCAACTACTAGCATTAGTGTTGAACCAGGAACAAAGGAAAAAGAAGCTGAGGAAAATAAGCAAGCAGAGGGAATCAAGCAAAAGGATGAAGACTTTAATGAGGAACCGAAACAAAAATTGGTCAATTTTTTTGATACAAACAGGTTATCAGCTAAAGGAATGGGTCTTAACTTTGTAGCTCTTGTAATAAAGAATAGGGAAAAGGTCATTGAACTGAATAAACAAGAGATTGATAAATCTATGGAGGAACAATCCCTAATCATGTATGTAATTGAAGATTCACCCACTATTATCGCAGTGAAAAGGTACATAGCTCATCAGATGAACACAATCAGTAAACCAAAAGTATACTATCATAATGATGGCTACTTTCTGGTGAGATTTATAAGTATGGATGACAGGAATGATGTATTATAATCAGGGTCTCATATGTTGAATAATAGACCCATCATTGTTAAAGTTTGGAATTCTGATTTTAATTTCAACAAAGTAGTGTTACAATATATACCTATTTGGGTGAAATTCCCAAATTTACTTTTGAATTGTTGGAACATGGACTCACTAAGTCGAATCAGTAGTGATTTAGAAGTACCCCTATATGCTGATGAATGCACTACTAAAGTGGATCAAATATCATTTGCTAAAGTCCTAGTTGAAATGGATGTAGCTAGGAAATTGCCAAAGAAGCTGAAAGCACAGGATCCAAATGGAAGACTCTTTGATCAAATTGTACAATATGAATGAGTGAAGAGTATTGTGAGAAGGGCTTGCAGGTGGGACATAAATATGGCAAAGAAGGAACTAGACCACTAGCACCTAAAAAGATAATAAGTACATAGATAAGGAAGCTAGAGGTAACAACAAATGAGGCTGTAAAGAAGCAAGGATCAAAGGAACCAAATGAGACAACACAAAAGGAAGTATGGCAACAACCAGAAGTTGTGGCCAAAATTGTAGCACAACAGCAGGCTGAAGTGTAAGTAATCAATGATTTCAACATTCTAAGTGAACATGAACATGGAAGTACAAGTGTTGTTATGTAAATATGAAGGGAACTATAAGATGACCGAAAAAAGTAGAATATGCATTCTGTGGGATTGCCAGTATGTGGAATGTGTAGTAGTGAGTAAGACTGATCAGTTTTACAGACAAAAGTGAGGATAAAAAATAATGATCTGCAGTTTGTTTTTGTTGCAATATATGACCTACAAACCATCCATGACAAAGTACAGATGTGGGAGGACCAGAGAGGTGTGATTAATACTACCCAAGAACCAGTGCTTTTGTATGAGGGACTACAATGCAATTCTTCAAGTTGAAGATAAGAGTCAAAGAAAGTCAAGTGCAGGACAATGAGATTAAAGACTTCAGTGACTTCATGGTAGACACTGGGATGCATGAGCTGAAAACAACAGGAAGATCCTATACTTGGACTAGTGGACATGTATGCAATAAAGTAGACAAGGCCATAGTGAATGCTGAATGGATGCTACACATGCCCTATATGGAAGTCCATATTCTAAGACCAGGGGTGTCTGATCATTCTTCTCTCAACATAACAATGGATAAGATATTTAAAGCTAGGACCAGGGCATTCAAATTCTTTAATTATATTGCAGATTATCCAGATTTTATTCAGATTATTGCTCAAGCCCGGCAAGGACAAAAGGGGATTTGAGGACTATTTGGTGGAAGCTAAAAAAAGTGAAATTTGCACTCAAAATCCTGAACAATACAGAATTCAATGGTGTGAAGGACAAAATTCAGCAAATAAGAGAAAACTCCAAAGTGCACAAACAGAAATGAGGAACCACAATCACATGCAAACAGGACATGTGAAAAGAGAACTTAGAAAACAATTAGAGAAATAGAGTCGGATAGAGAGAATGCAATGAGACAAAAGTCAAGAGTACAATGGATAAAATTGGGAGATGTTAACACAAGTTACTTCTTTGTGTACATGAAAAACAGACTGACTCAAAACACCATTACCAACTTACAACAGAGGAAGGGACAATAGTACACACTCCGGAGGAAATTGAGGAAGAGGCAAAATTTTTTTACCAAGAATTGCTATGGAAGTCTAGTACACACTTGTCTGCTATAGATATCAGTGTAATGAAAGGAGGGGGAAGACTAGATAGAAGTCAACAAATCCAACTAGTAGCCCCAGTCACAAGACAGGAAATGGAACTTGCATTGAAAGAAATAGGTGATCTTAAAGCTCCGCGAAAAGATGATTTAAATGTTGTATTCTTTAAGAAAGCATGGTCAGCAATAAGTGAACAAACTATCAATGCAGTGCTGTATTTCTTCAACTCAAGGATGATGTATCAACCTGTCAATTGTACAATTGTCACACTCATTCCTAAGAAAAGAAATCCAACAAGAATTAGTGACTATATGTCAATCTCATGCTGCTCAACAATATATAAAATCATTTTTAAAGTGCTCACTAAAAGGCTACAACAAGTCATGAAGAGTATATTAGACATCATTCAACCAGCTTTTATCTCAGAAAAAAGTTTGAATAATAACATAATAATGAGTCATGAACTGGTGAATGGTTATGGGAGAAAAGGAATTTCAAGAAGATGCATGATCAAAATAGACATGAGGAAGGCTTATGATTCTCTGGAATGGACCTTCTTAGAACATATGTTAAAAGAAATCACAATGCCATCTAGAGTAATCCAATGGATAATGCAATGTTTCACAAATGTAACATACTCCATATAAATCAATAGGAAGAGCACTAGACCTTTTAAGACAAAGAGAGGGGTCAAACAAGGGGATCCACTATCCCTCTACCCGTTTGTTATAGCCATGGACTACTTAACAAGAATTCTCAAGATACTACAAACTAATCCTAAATTTCACTATCATCCTAGATGCAAAGTCCAGAGGATTGTACAACTGAGTTTTGCTGATGACTTGCTGTTGTTCTGTATAGGAAATATATAATTAATAAGATGCCTTGGAAAATGTTTCAAACTATTCTCTGAAGCATCTGATTTGGTTGCAAATCTAGACAAAAGCAATGTTTACTTTGGTAGAGTGACACAACAGGCACAAGAAGAGATACTGCAAAAGTTACAATATGTCAAAGATGAATTCCCATTTAGATATCTAGGCATACCTTTCTATACCAAAAGAATATCAATTGCCTAATGTCAGTCCTTGATTGACAAAATGTTGAGGAGGATCATAAGCTGGGAAATAAAATTCCTATCATATGCTAAAAGAGCACAACCTATTAAAAGCGTTTTATATGCTATTTCAAATGTTTTAGTCCCAAATATTCCTCCTACCTAAGAAGATCATACAATTAGTGGAGAGTATATGCAGAAGATTCTTATGGACTGACCATACTGACACATCAAGAAAGACTCTGATTGCATAGGAGAAGATCTGTTGTCCTAAGCAAAATGGAGGACTTAACTTCCCTGATATACACACATAGAACAAGGCTGCTATTGGTAAACTGTTGTGGAACCTATGCTAGAAAAAGGACAAATTATGGGTGGCTTGGATTCATAGCTACTATGAACAAAATGGTGTGTTGGAATGCATAGACAAAACAAGTATCATGGATGATTCAAAAGATATTAAAAGCTACTAAACATTTTCAACAGCTTGGATACACTGAAACAACACTAAGGAACGAGGAAAAGTACTCAATTGGCAAAGTATACCTACAGATGAAAGGTCAAATAAAAAAGGTAGAATGGAGATCATTGGTGTGAAGGAACTATGGGGCATCCAAGTGGCTATTCATTCTATACTTAGCATTGAACAGAAAATTAGCCACCAAAGATAGACTAGCAAAATGGTTAATGATACAGGAGACAACATGCTTACTGTGCCAACAAAAAAATGAAACTATTGAACATATATTCTTCCAATGTACATATGCAACAGAGATATGGAGCAAACTTCTCACCTGACAAGGCATCAGTAGATCAGCGATAGTGTGGTCTGATGAGATCCAATGGACAAATGCGTACATGAAAGGTAAAAGTGGCACCTCCATGACATATAGGATGATATTAACATGTACAATATACAATATATGGATGGAACGTAATAGGCCTGTCTTTCAGCAAAAACAACAAACTACAATTGCTCTTCTCAGACTTATCATACAAGAAACTCATGGTAGAGGTAGTATACATAGAGACACTGCTAGTAGATTAAGTACTTTCAATGTATACCCATAAATAGCTAGCTAACCTCAGATTTAGCACTGAGTAAGCAAGGATAGAGCTTATGTCCATACCTGCTAGAATGAAGTGATCCTGTAAAGTCTTTTTTGTAAATAAAATTCTTACTTACAATTTTTT
Source organism: Solanum medicagineum (assembly GCA_026153255.1). Lineage (NCBI taxonomy): Eukaryota > Viridiplantae > Streptophyta > Magnoliopsida > Solanales > Solanaceae > Solanum > Solanum medicagineum. The sequence continues at coordinate 10,857,578 of JAPFFP010000080.1, forward strand.
TTTTTCTAAAAGACTTCACGCTTTTAATATAATATAGATATAGGTAGATAAATAGATATAGATAAATAGATTTGCACCAATTATTGTTTATATATGTCAAACAAAGATAAAAATGAGTAAGAATAATGACAAAAAATGAATAAAAGATACATAATGGTATGAAATCTTTATTCTAGCAATTTAAGGCATAATTATCTAAAAGATTATTTATGAGAGCTATTTTATTTTCTTAAATATTTTAGAAAATATTGTTACAACTTGAAAAATAGAATAGTTATCATTAAAAAAAATATGATCTATAGGTAAAAAAACTTTTAAAATAACAAAAATAAAGATTAACGTCGGTGACTTACTTTTTTAGGTTGGAAATTGATGTCTCAAATTGTAGGACTTACCGTATTTCAAAAACACTGGATCTGACAATATTCTTATATTATTTCCTCGAGTGTCAAAAGTTTATTTCCACTATACGCCATCACATATCCCCGATCGCATCTGAGTCAAAAGTCAACACTTGTAATTCACCACCTCAATTTTTCTATGTGTCGAGTTCTAATTAGCTTATTCTTTCACCCAATCCAATCATTTAGTGAAACGTGTGATCCGATCTATCTTCCTTTAATAAGGTGTAATCAGTAATTCTGGTGCAAGGTACAATGACCTCAGCACAGCGTACATCTCAAATCTCGTCGAAAGATCAAAATTTGTCCTTATATACAGCGGAAGCTGAAGACTTCCTGCTATGTTGCTTCAGTTTCAACTTGCTTCACAATGGCGATGAAGAAATATCTAATTCTCTTCATTTTTCTACTCAATCTCATCTTCTTCAGAACTGCTTTGTCTGTAGTTGAAGACAAAGAAGAGGATCTCAGTTTCCTCGAAGAAGAGGATTCTGCTGCTCATTCACATTCCAATCCATATGGTGACCACCCCGATTACGAGAACTATGAAGATCTCGAGGACGATTTTTCGGATAACGGAGACGACTCGTACGAGCCGCCGGTAGTGGATGACAAGGATGTGGCTGTACTCAAGGAAGGGAATTTCAGTGAATTTATTGCGAAGAATAAGTATGTCATGGTTGAGTTCTATGCGCCGTGGTGTGGTCATTGTCAGGCACTTGCACCGGAGTATGCTGCCGCCGCGACTGAACTGAAAGGAGAGAATGTGATGCTTGCGAAAGTTGATGCTACTGAGGAAGCTGAGCTAGCTCAAAAGTATGATGTGCAAGGGTATCCCACTGTTTTCTTCCTTATTGATGGTGTTGACAAGCCTTATAATGGTGAAAGGAATAAGTACGTTTTCTTCCTCGTTTGGTTGACTTTGAGTTGACATTTTCCTCTTCTCTATTTATTGCTCTTATTTGTGGCTTATGGTTTTTGGTTTGAAAATGTATCTAGCAGTACAATTTCTTGTGAGATTCGATCTTAAACTTTTATGATCACTAGTTTATCTGTAAACTCATCGGAATTATTGGTGATGTGCTGTTGGAATTTGAAGCCCATTAGTTTTCTGTATGTCAAAGTGCTACTTAATCTCAATTAACACATTTTTTCTCAGATATCTTGAAGAGAAATTTCTTGCCCTTTGTAATTTGCTCATTTCCTCTCGGATTTAATGTTTATACAATGACATTATAAATAAATTTACATTGTACATGTAATTTAACTCGATGTAGACTTCACCATATTCTAAGTAATGTTTAAAACGTATAAAATTGAGCTCTTTCGTTCTATACCATGAGTACTCCTCTCTTCATATCCTTTTTACTTTGTAATATCCCAAAGTAGATTTTCATTTATTTTTCATTGCAGGGATGCCATTATTTCATGGATAAAAAAGAAGATTGGGCCTGTTCTATCCAATATAACGACTGTAGAGGAGGCAGAACAAATCTTGAAAGATGAGAAAAAAGTAGTGTTGGGTTATTTGAATGATTTGGTGGTAATTCCTCTATCCAGGCTAATGGTTTTCTTTTCGTTATGGGGCTGTTGTTGGACTTGAATGCAATCCAGATTATGGTGATAAATTAGTATTACTTCCCTTCGCTCAAGCTAAAGTGGCTTTAGGTTTTGTCAGTGGAACACTATGGTACTATATGAATCATCAATTTCTTATAGATGTCAAGAGAAGTAGCTGTAGCTTCTAACTTATTTCAGATTGACTGAATTTATCGACTTTAGGTTTTATTGGAGGAATTTTCTGATCTCTCATCATATTCAACTTCTATGTATTCTTACTACTAGATGTACCACCGGTTATGAGGTGGAGATGACTTTCTTAAAGTTGATTGGTTGGAGATTCAAAACCCGGCTAAAGGGAAAATAAGAAGATTTATACCACAGAGTAAAAGAATATATGTGGAAAGCGAAATTTAGTGATATTTGTCGGGTAGTTAGGTGATATACGAAGTTGGGATGCCAGTTACAATTTTATGGGTAATACTGTGATAATCAAGTGAAGAATATATGTGGAAGCCAAATTTAGTGATATTTGTCAGGTAATTAGGTGATATACGAAGTTGGGATGCCAGTTACAATTTTATGGGTAATACTGTGATAATCAAGTGAAGAATATGATTATCACCTCTGTAATATAATCTAATGAGTAATACCGTAGCTAGAGGGAAAAATATAATTTATATTATGGATAAACATGGAACACCAGCAAAATCAAAAGACATATATGACTGTTGAGTTATGTTTTTCGAGAATGTGTAGCATTATAATTTTATCTAAAATCATTTTACATGTTTGCAGGGTGATATAAGTGAAGAGCTTGCTGCAGCTGCATCATTAGAAGATGATGTCAACTTTTATCAGACTTCCAATCCCGATGTGGCAAAACTCTTCCATATTGATTCTCAAGCCAAACGTCCAGCTCTTGTCATAATTAAGAAGGAAGCCGAGAATATCAACCACTTTGGTTAGTTTGGTTAATGAAATTATGTAAGCATTAACCATTTCATTACAGAAGTATTTACCATGGCACACTTTCTTGCAGGTGGTGAATTCACCAAATCAGCAATAGCTGAGTTTGTTTTTGAGAACAAGCATCCTCTTGTCACCAATTTTACTCGGGAAAGTGCCTCAGAGATATTTGAAAACCCCATTAAGAAGCAGGTGATCAATTGAGCTAACAACAACATGCTGATCTTGGGTGATTTTTTCTTTCTTCTGTTTTACATGTTCTCTTTCTTGTTCACAGTTGATACTTTTTGCCACTTCAAAAGATTCAGAAAAGCTTTTGCCAGTATTTCAAGAAGCTGTGAAAGCTTTTAAAGGAAAGGTGATAATCTTATCTCTGCTTATAGATACAGTATTATGGGTGTTGATAAATGCCTCAACAAGGAGGAGAAGAAGGGATTTTCCAGGGGAGGGGTGTGTCTCACCTATTTTGACTTCAGATACTTTTTTCTGAACATGCTTAGAAGAAAGAAAAGCCTTTATTTAGTGCAGCCAGTATCTTTATGAAGCATAGGGTTTACTGCTTGCATAGTGTGTTTTGCCAATTCTCTGACTCAAAAGTCATTTGATTTTATTTTTAAACCTGTCCTTGTAGCTTATCTGCGTGTTAGTTGAAATTGACAATGAAGATGTTGGAAAACCAGTTTCAGAGTACTTTGGTGTTAGCGGTGAAGCCCCAAGAGTAAGACATTTGTAGTATACTGCTTGTTGCAGATATTCTGTTTCTGAACTTCCATGAATTTTCTTGAATCCAACTTGAGATTTGATGCAGGTTCTCGCATATACAGGAAATGAGGATGGGAGGAAGTTTTTACTGGAAGGTGAAATAACCTCAGATGGTGTCAAGGTTTGTTCAGTGCTAACTTTAGAATCAAACCTTCGAATAAACAATGTGTAACAAAGTCTGGATGTACTTCCCCTTGTGTTCAATTACATGGAATGTGTATATGAATCCTTTGTACATAAGATTTTCTTTTAAACTTGAACCTTAAATAGTGACTTATCAAAAATAAAGAAAAATCCTTAAACAGTTGGGGTTTGGATGGGAGAAACTAAATTGTATAAATTGGAAGATTGAAGCAATAAGCCTTTCCTTCTGAAAGTTACATAGAGTAAAATGATTCATCAAATTAAAATTTTGATATCATGATGTTAGCCTGGATGAGTTGGCTGGTCTCCATGAAAGAATTTTTTTTAAGCCAACGAGATCTTAGTTGGTGAATGGTAAATCTTGGCATTTATGGTTTGTGGGTGGGTGGGTGGGTGGGTGGGGGGGCAGTAGAATTAAGTTTTGGAGTTTTGGGTTTAGTGAATGAGATCTCCAATTTTGTAAAGTCCGATTTCAGGACGTTGATTCATAGTCTTACAGCGCTAATTGTGGATTGGGATTCACATCATATTAGCAAGGGTTCTGTCAGCTAATGTTTATCTTTCTGTCTGAACATGTTTATATACTTGTTTCCTTTGTTTTGCAGTCATTTGGGGAGAAATTTTTGGAAGACAATTTAAAACCCTTCTATAAATCTGACCCAATACCTGAGCCTGTAAGTTTTTTGGGTTCTATTATTTGCCAATGCTATTTAAATATCAGAATGCACATGCTCCAGCAGCCAACATTAAGCTTCAGATTATATTTTGTTTTCTTATACCCTTTGATCATGTGCAGAATGATGGGGATGTCAAAATTGTGGTTGGTAATAACTTTGACGACATTGTTTTGGATGAATCAAAAGATGTTCTTCTTGAGGTACTAGTTATCTTGTTGTAGATGAATGCATGTCTTAAACAGTGATGCAGATTATTGGATGAGCACAATCCAAATTTTTAGAGGTTGTTCTGGATGTCTAATTGATGATTCTGATTTGTGATTCAAAACAGATATATGCTCCTTGGTGTGGGCATTGTCAATCACTAGAACCCATATACAACAAGCTTGGCAAGCATTTAAGAGGCGTTGAATCCCTTGTTATTGCCAAGATGGATGGTACAACAAATGAGCACCCCCGAGCGAAGGTACTGTTTGCCACTTGATCTTTTGACCGTGGTTGCGTATTCCTGTGTCCAGCAAGGGATGTGTTGGATTCTATATCCTAGTTTCTTTAGTTAAATAGATATGTTTGTGGGATACCTTTAAGTTATACTGCATTCATTTGTGTGTATACCAACATTTATCTATAAAGGAAATGTCTAAAAGAGCTGAGGAGTTGTTGGACCTACTTAAATTTTTAAAATAGATTGTCACATTACTGAGGTCATGCAAGTGCTTCGTTAGACATATCTGTAACTGCAAGCTCTAAATAGTCTAGTTATGTTAGATGGCAGATGCAATGTCTGGCTCAGTCACTACCATCTACTCTTAGTGAAGCTATAAACTCAGCCCCAATTATACACTTATTTGTTAATGATGAAATGTATGTCCATGGAGAAGGGAACTCCATTTGAATCTGTAACCGATTTTAGAAGGGAAGTAGAGAGAGAAATATTTGGGGAGAATTTTATCTTCATTACTTGAAGAAGAATGTGTACAACATTATACATATATAAGCACCTACAATGTATTGGGCTGGGTGGATAATTACAAATAGAAATCGGCCCAAAAGAAACAACCCAAAACTTATATCATAAAATGATCAATACGTTCAACAATTAAACAATTAATTAGCTCAGGTAAAATCTCCTTGTGTGACAAACAGACTATAAACTTTCTGTTCTGCTAACTTCTGTCTCTAATTTTAGTTACTGTGCTTGTGCATGGTACTAGAATTGTGTGCCTGTTTCATTTTTAATTGTGCTTCCAACATCCAAAACAGTGGGTAGGACGAGAATGTTTCCTTCATGGTTTGTTTCTCATGAATGCTCAGGTCTGTTAAAAGATTGTATTACGCGAAAATACACGTTAGAGTTTCTAGAATGTCGTCATCTACTTATATGTTGAAGCAGAACAGAAGTGAGGAAAACAGCTCATTTTCAGTGTGCTGTTTTGCCGTAGGTAGGGAAGCTTTGGTGGAAGAAAGAGCTAATTCTTTTATTATTTTTATTTCTCAAAAGGAGGTGGAGGGAAAGGGGTAACTGTACTTGTTCAAACATTGGTTTAACGATCTATTGATTAGTTGCAGTCTGACGGATTCCCAACGCTTCTGTTCTTCCCAGCTGGCAATAAGAGCTTTGATCCGGTTAGTGTAACATGAATTTTTTACCAAAATTATATTCCTATGCTTCCTTCTGCTTTGCTTCTCAAAAACAATAGCTGATGCATCATACAAACTTGTTACCTTTGTCAAAAAAAAAAAAATATTAAAAAAATAGCTGATGCATCTTTAAATGATCATCCTGATCTACAGATTACTGTAGACACAGATCGTACTGTGGTTGCATTTTACAAATTCCTAAAAAAACATGCATCTACCCCATTCAAGATTCAAAAGCCAGGCTCAACACAGAAGACTACAGGGTCTAATGCCAGTTCAAGCCAAGAGAGCACCATCAATGATGCTAAGGATGAACTGTGAGATTTGTAGATTCTAGCAACATTAGTCCAGTTTGGCCTTATAAAGGAATTCCAAGCATACGATTATGGCGCTTTAAAGTGTGGAAGTGGAACGTGATAGCAACATCAGCATTGGAAATGTAGGTAGAGAATAGAAAGTAGGATGAGACAAAAGGCTCTCTTTTGATGGTTTAATATTGTCTTTTTTTAGGTTGTTGGAGTTGGCTGAAAATAATGTTATGGTGTAACGGAACACAGATGGGATGTTTCTCAAACGAGGTGGTTGTTGCAATTTGCAAATTGACATGCCCTTTGTTCTTTCTGTCTTTATTTTGTTGTGTTATTTATTCAAACTAGTTTTGCACCAGTTTGGATCTTATATTGCTGATTTTGATGATATTTGCTATTTATATCAAATTATGTTAGTTTATTGTGGTTAAGTGTATGTTAACCACTTCTTTTGAGACAAATAATGAATATGAATAGAACTTGAGTGATTTTGAGCTCACAAATTTCACCGTGTACCCTAAGAAATTTATTCTCCTTATAGTATCCAAGCATGTTAAAAATTAGGATGTTAACTTGCCACAAGTATGATGCTACAGGTGTGGTGTATGTGACTCTTAGATACACATCCTGGTATTGCTTAATTAGCATTTTACAACGGCTGCATCAGATTTGTTTGGTTCGTCTCTCGTTTATCTCCTCCATTTTTTGGGTTTATCATCTTTGTCGGTGCTTGCTTGCTCTAATTTTGGGTTGATCTCCAGTTATGTTTCTTTGTTTAATTGAATTTATTTCTTTTCTATGTGATTTGGCATCTTTGGATGTACATGTGTGTGTGTTTGAACTTAATTCGGGGCCTTTTGGTTCTTTCGGGGATTTGTAATTTTGAGGATTTTGGGCCTAAAGTCACTGCGTTAGTGGCTTTAGGGTTGAGCTGCCCTAGGTTTTGAGCATAAAAGATTTGCTTATTTTCAACTAATATCTTATATGATGGAACAAATTTAATATTTAAATTGACTTACCTATCTTGAAAAGCAATTCATTCTACTTTATGTTTCTTCCAACTTAAAAAGAATGATTTTTGGGGACGCTTGAGCTTGTAAATTTCTACTATTTTGAGAGGCAATTCTACTTTTTATCTAGGTTATAGAATTTCTTGAGAATTTTATAGGGTTATAAAACAAGAGAATTTTTTCGTTTTTGTTTTTTGAAAAAACTACACCTACGACTTGCTTAAAGCATGTATTTGCATTCTTGGTTGCAGTTTCTTTTAGACTTGTACGAGTTGTTCCAGTGGATTTTTCAAATTTGTGTAAAAGGGTCTTTGGTAAAAAAATCTTTATCTATTTTGCGCAAACTTCTTAATGATTTAGACTCAGCTTTCTAAGAATTGATTGGTAGTGGCATCAATTTTGTATTTTGCTCAATCTATATCTTTTACCATATGGAGTTTTAAATGGTATTATCATTTTGTATCCCCCTAAAATCTGTTGCAGTTAAGAAGAAACAATGTACTTTATCTCACGGATAACATGCTCTAGCTTATTTATATGTTTGGTACAATCTCGTTGGTTAGAATCATTGATTTGAAAGCGTCAAAGTTGAATATTCAGACTTATTCATGCCATTGGAAAGTACCATATGCCTATTGTTTGTGAGACGAGATGTGTTTCATTGTCACAATCCAAGCCTAATCCAAAGGTAATCCAAAAAAGCCTCCTAGCATATCGTTTACATATCCTTGGTTGCAGAATATAAAACAAGCATCAACAAATAAGTCTAAGGGAATTGAGGCTTTGGACTCACACTATGGGAATAGATAAGGGAAAGAGATTTGCATGAATCGCATAACAAGCAAGACTAAGGGGAGGGTAAGTATGGCTTAAGCTATGAGGAAGTGGGGACTTAAGACTCTCATCACCTTCCATCAACATCATCAAATAGCATCACATAGAGGATAGAGTCTAAAGGATAAGTCTCCATAAAAGCTCAATTCTCATCATAGGTACATAGCATAGCAGTATAGTATCTAACAACACCTCTAAAACATGAGTAGGACGAGGGCCAAGACAAGTCCCGAGTTCACCTTCAAAGTACATAGAAAAATAAAATAAAATCTCAACCAAGTAAGATAGAAATTGGATATTGTCCTTGAAATGGAGGAGTCACCACTCAATGATCTTCACAAACCAAGCTAGCCACGTGGAGGAGGAAGAACAGGAGCTCCAGTCCCTACATGGTTAGATCATGTAAGCAAAAAACATGCGTTAGTATTTGGAATGAACTAGTTTGTGGGATAAAATGCAACAATAGATAATAAGCTTCATAACAAGATGCATAATCATATACAATAGAAATAAGCTCAATATGGCATGCATGTGGATGCTTTGATAAAAAAAATCATTCATGAGAGATAAACATAACATCCTATCATCATACATATATGGGAGGTAGACCATAACCGACATATAAGACCAAGCGAGCTACTACTTGGAATCCAACATAACCCCTTATGTTGGCATGGGTAGAATACATGTCATGTAGAACTTGTCAACATTTGCAAATGCATCATTAGTAAATAATATGTCTTAGATGGATCGACTAGCCTAGACTACAAAGGTTCCTATTGTGACACATATAGTTAATGAGAAAAGAGACTTTATATACGGACTGCTGCTGCCCAAGTTACACCTCCTTTTTAGAGGATAAAGCGATCACTGTTAAGATATAGAACCTAACCAAGATTAGGGTCGATCCCACAAGAATACGTAGACTCAAGAACATTCACCAATATGCCATCCGAGTAATTAACCAACTCAATTCCCCAGGGGAGTTTTTGCAATAATCAATGAGAAAAGTAAACTAACTACTTATTATGAGAGAAAAATCAATAATAGAGAGCAACTAGGGCATTGTGTTCTCCATAATTCCCCAACTCAGTATCCCCACATAACCTAATTCTTGTCTAGTGTATAACATGCATGACGGTAATTTAAGTTCACCAAACCCTTTGGTCAAATGTGAGAGGTGGATTTCACAATGAGACTTGGCCCATATCCATAGTGTGCATTACTAACCATTACCTATTAGTCCCAATACAACCTCACTTTGACCCAGTTCGGTTGATTAGACGAGAACATATCAATCGAATCCTGTTAATTAATCTCTTTTCCTTATTCATTACTACCTTGATCCAGTCAGTAACACTAGGCGAGTTCCAATATTGGCCACGACTAGGAAACATGCAAAACGAAGAGAGTCAATAAATACATGAGTGTATACCTTCCAAGAATTGTGAATTATCAGGTTTTACTTTGTTGGTTCTTCATGGTTCTCACAACCCTAGTTGTGGATTTAGCTACTCATGCTATGTGTACATGAAGAGATTATGAATTGAGATGATATAATTAAACACTTAGACATAGATTTAAGAACAAGCAATCCAATATCAATAAGAATCACAAGCTTTAAGATCAAATTCAACTACAAGTGTTCTCAAAGACTCTCTTACAAGTTTCTCTCTCTAAATATTGAGTTCTCGAGTACTAACCTAAAACTTATGAAAACTGATGCGCTCTTCTGAAAAATAACCTAAAAACCTACTTATAATATTTAAAATGCAAATCCTAAATTACTAAGGAGAACTGGTGGGCATGCCTCACAAAAGCACTTTAGGACCCGTATTGAAGTTTACGGCCTGTAATCGAGGTCTCTTACATTGTTGCTGGAAAACTGGACTTTCTCTTTACGATACCCCTTTACAACTCGTAAAGTGGTTTATGACCTGGAAAAGGGGTTTCGTCTGATGAACTTCAAAAAGTCTTCATTCCCTGATCCTTAGGGCATGAAACCTCTTCTATGACTCGTACATTAATCTACTCCTCGTTTGCATGTTCGTAGAATTAATTTCAGAAAACTGGCCCCTCACTAGAATTCCTTATGAAACCACCCTACGGCTCATAGAATGATCTACGGCTCGTAAGGTATGTCGTATAACAACAAATTTGCAGCAACTTCTGTAACTTTCCCCAAAATTATAGCCAACCTGTAATCCTGCAAAGATAAACACAACATACATAAAACCCACTAACATTGCATTGTGAACATACAAAATCCTAAGTTTTAAGCATCAAAAGTGTTGTACTTTGGCAGCACATCAACACCCTTAACTAAAATTGTTGCTTGTCCTCAAGTGACGGAGTCAATCTATACAGACAATACAGTAACACATAGACCTCAACTCAATGACATATATCACATAAATCTCAAACTCAGATACCCACACCAATTTTTCAAAACAGGATTAGATAGCTATTTAGCAAACCATTACAAACTGGTGCATGTGACAACACAATGATGACAAGTAAGTATTATCAATAATCCACAATAACTGAACAAGCCTAATGCTAACAATACAATGCAAGTTCCCTCACAGAAAGAAATTTCATACTTGACACTGGATGATGTTTTCATATTTGACCTTAGGACTATGCAAACCACTCACTCTCACAAAAGATATTCATGCATAATAACTAATATCATAGGCTTTCCCTTATACTCATGACTTAAACCTTCAACTAACTGGACTAGGATCACTATAGGATTTTCTTGGCTTATAACGTAGGCTCAGGGGACTTTGGTATAGGAAAATAGTGACTAAAGGCCCTCCTTGAAATTGCGTTTTTCTATACTTTTTCCCTACCAACTTTGCTACTTTCACCTTATTCTCTATTTTTCCTATTTCAAGTTTTTCTGGGTGCTTTCATTTCATTTTTTTAAAGCTTTTTACCTTGTTTTTACACTTCATTTTACTTTTTAGCTCACATCTAACGCATCACTTATTTTTCACGCACCCAGTACATGCTTTTACTCTTTTTCTCCGTATTCTTAACTCACCCCTTTATTTTTGTGCTTCCCTCTTACACCATCCACCCTCAACTTAGGCTTTTAGACTGTGTTGAGGTGCACAATATCCATCCTCCGAACCATAGCCACTTTTGGTAGCCACCCTCAACTTAGGTTTTGTGCCTCAGTCAAGGCACACAATGTTCAAGGAAAGACCAGGGCCAATTTCAGGATTTTTTACTAGACAAGGCTAGATTCATCAGGTGTTTTCAAAGAATAAGTACATGTTAGGTTCAAACATTAGGAAAAAGGGATATATCATCAATTTGGTTTTTTTATTTTTAGACTAAAGTGGACTGTTTAAGAACAAGGGCCTAAGATCCTTTCCTAATTCAACGAATCTACAATCTAACTTAGAGTAACAGAGAAAGTTCTAAATTAGCACAAAATACATAAATTTATCAAATTAAACTCACACTCACATGGCACTGCATACATTATCAACAAAAAGACTCACAGATCATACTTTTAATCTCAATGTACCTTCACTTTCAAAATAGATATTATCACACACCTAAGCATGCATGGTTACTATCTAACTACTTAATCAAAATTTTTGGAGGGTATTACTTTTCAAACGAAACACAAAAACATGCTATATGCCACAAGTAGTGGTACTATATACTACAGATATTATCTAAACATCCTAAACGTGCCGGTTTAATAGAAAATTAAATATCCTCAAGGAAAAAGACATAAGCAACCAGGATAAATAATTGGGGTAGTTATGGACCCAAGCTACCCAGACTTCACTAAGGCCCGTAACTACCCACACCCCATCGAAAAAGATGTGCATTGTCCCCATTACACAAAATCAAAACAAAAATAGAACCAAAGGGGTCATAAAACATACTTAAGCGCCTATGCGCAAGGGTTCCTTGGGTTGCCTCCCAAGCAATAACTGATTTATTGTCGCGACATGACATAGATAGCTTGAGTACTCAGACTTTCTCAAGCTTTTCTGCTCTTTTATCACCAAACTTTATTTTCATCTGGCGCCCATCAGTATCCTTGCGGTCTAGAGTTATGGCGCTTGTCATCATGCCTCTTTAAATCTGATCCAGTTGCGTGGACACAAGTCTGAATTATTGTTGAGCTGTTTGATTGCCACAGAGTGTTGTTCAACTTTATGGTTTATCTTGGTAATGTCGGACTTAATCTCCCTCAACGTCTCATCTTGTGCGTCCCCCCTCTTTAATAACTGGTCAAGCATCTTCTCGATTCTCGAGCTCTTATTTCCCATATCACAATTATGGGGGGGGGGTCACATAGCGGTTATTCATATTTATATCCTTGCGGCCCCCATATTTGGCATGATGGCTTTCCTGAATGTCCCCTAGCTTGGTTGGCTCTTGTGTTTGCTTTATTAGCTCCTCCAAATTAGCGCTGTTTTGAGCAAGCATATTAAGGATATTTGTATTTATTTTTGCTTGGTTAGAGCCCATATCAGCAATACTCATATGATTTGTTGATGTCTATTCATCAATTTAGCCATCACGTCCATTTGCTCAGAAATCTCTGTGAATGGTTGTTCTACGAACATACCTCCCAGGAGGGCATCAACACATGCTTGGCTATTTGCATCTAGAGCTCTGTAGAAATTCTCCACTAGGACATCCTCCAAACTTTCAAGGTCTGGTGCAATCCTCAAGTATCTATTGAATCGCTCCCATGTAGCAAAGATTGAATCACCACGGAATTGCTTAAAGTTGTGGATATACTCTACAAGATTGAGCCTGTTTAGTTTAAGGAAATACCTTGCTATGAAGTCTCTCTGTAATTCTACCCAACTGATGATTGAACTCTGCGGGAGCCCAGATAGCCACAATACAACACAACCCGTGAAAGACAATGGGAAGACATGAAGTCTCACAACATCCATAGACAGATTCTGTGTCCTCATCACACTCTTACAGAAAAATGCCACATTGTGTAGGTGGCTATATGGACCCTTTGATGGTAAGCCCGCCAATAGCCCATGGTTCTGCAATATCTAAAGTAACCCACTCGAGACTGTGAACTTTGTGTCTACCGGTAATAGTGGAAACACAATAGCTCCAGTCACCTCCATAGCTATAAGATTCAACTTGTACTGGCTCCACTGGTAAGCATTGGCATTGGAATCCTGAGGCTGTGGAATGTCCTCCAAAGGAGGTGGGTTCTCATTCCAAACATCCTCGTTATTATTCCTATTCAGTGCTGCATTCGCCGCATTATTGGCGTTGTCTTGGGCCATTCTTCTTAAAGTTCTATGGATTTCTGGATCGAATGGAGTTAAGGGGTTGCCTTGACTCTGAATGTTGGGCATACACTACTCGTACACCCTGAAAAGGAACAAAAATAAAAATAAAAGTAAAATAAGGCAACTAAGGATTAACACTCGAGCTACTAATGAATTCACCAAGTCTAGCCATATTCCCCGACAACAGCGCCAAAATCTTGATGTCGCCCAAGTTACACCTCCTTTTTAAAGGATAAAGCAGTTATTGTCAAAATATAGTATCTAACTAAGGTTAGGGAAGATCCCAAAAGGAATACGTAGACTCAAAAAAATTCACCAATATGCAATTTGAGCAATTAACCAACTCATTTCGGGGGGGGGGGGGGGGGTTGCAATACTCGATGTGAAAAGTAAACTAACTACTTATTATGAGAGAAAAATCAATAATAGAGAGCAACTAGGGTATTGTGTTCCCCATGATTCCCCAACTCAGTATCCTTAGATAACCTAATTCTTGTCTAGTGTATAACATGCAGGACGGTAATTTAAGTTCACCAAGACCTTTGGTCAAAGGTGAGAGGTAAATTTCACTATGATACTTGGCCCATCTCCATAGTGTACATTACTAACCATTACCTATTAGTCTCAGTACAACCTCCCATTGGCCCAGTTCGGTTGATTAGATGAGAACACATCAATCGAATCCTGTTAATTAATCTCTTTTCCTATTCATTACTACCTTGGTCCAGTCAGTAACACTAGGCGAGTTCTAATGTTGGCCACGACTAGAAAACATGCAAAACTAAGAGAGTTAATAAATACATGCATATATACCTTCCAAGAATTGTGAATTATCAGGTTTTACTTTGTTGGTTCTTCATGGTTCTCACAACACTAGTTGTGCATTTAGCTACTCATGCTATGTGTATAGGAAGAGATAATGAATTGAGAAGACATAATTAAACACTCAACCAATAAATTTAAGAACAAGCGATCCAATATCAATAAGAATCACAAGCTTTAAGATCAAATTCAAGCACAAGTGGTCTCAAAGACTCTCATACAAGTTTCTCTCTCTAAATATTGAGGGTCTTCTGGAAGTAGTATCGTTTGCAGATATTTTACCCTCCCCAGATCCCATTTGTGAAATTTTACTTGGTATGTTGTTGTTAACTGAGCCATTAGATAAAGAAGAGCTTTAAGATGGGTACCCAAGATAGTATGAGTCTCTAAGTTTATGAATTTTCTATATGTGCCTACTAAGTATCCTTTAGTTGTTAATGTGGAGTAGGATAATGCAAAAATTATATAGTACCCTTAAGAGGCATATTGAACGGGGTTATATATAGATGATGATGAGCCTTTTAGCATAGTTCAACTTTCCTAGTTCAAATTAATCCAAAAAGAATTTAGAAAAATTCAATTTCCACTAGATTAGGTTTTATGGACACCATCTATGTCTCTAGAAGCAACCACAAGCTATAGATATGTCCCATAGACAAGACTTTAGAGAAATAGAAGATCAGGCTTCGATTCTGAGACCTTGGTTTACAAATAGCTCACAAGTTATAGATCCTAGTTCATGATTTAACTTCAAAGAATATGCATTTCAGCACCTTGGCATTTACGAACAAACATGATAACTCGTAAAGGACCTACTGGTCATAGTTCATCTCGTGTACTTCATAGTTGGTCTTGTGCATTTAATCACTAGAAAATTATTATTCCAATACTTTGACTTTTACGAGGGGAATGTATGAGTTGTATGTTAGAATATAGGTCAAAGATGAAGGGTCGTGATTCATTCTTCAAAAACTTAGATTCTCAGTAGTTAGGTTCTACGATAAGACAGTACGGTCTGCAGAAGATATAATGAGTCGTAAAAGGGTATTGATAGTTCAGCTTCAAAAGCTTAGGTTTTCTAAGTGACTTCTATGGATGGATTTCAATGAGTCATAGAAGGTTCTAGGCTCTTTAGATGGTCTCAAAATGTCTGTTTGGCAGTTATTTCTTAGAGTTAAATAGGTTCTTTTCTACTATTTTAACTCCTGTGCTACACCATTTTAGCCTATTCTAAGTGGGTATATATGATTCCTATGACACCTAGCCACCCCATTCACTCTCATACTTCTAAATTCCAAAACCTTCTCTCTCAAGTCTTCTCTCCCAAGATAAGATCAAGGTTCCAAAGCTTCAAGTCTCTTTCAATTTTCAATCAAGGTTCCAATCAAGGTACATAAGAATTTCATCAATGCGTATCCCTTCATCCATTCAGTCCCAAAGAAATCCATATTTCTTTAAATTATAATCTCTACAAACCTAGGTTTTATAACCTTCTGTCATGACTCAGGCTAGGGCTTAAGCGTGACACTGTTATTGAAATCCTGAAGGAACCCAACCAAGCTATCTTAGCATATCATCATAAGGTAAGAACATCATTAGAAATCTAGATGAAAATGGAAGAGAAGTCTCAACTTGAAAATTTAATAGGATAAGAACAACTTTAGTTCAAAACATAAGGACAATATAGAACCATGTATTCAACATGCCTCTACTAACTAATGTAGAGGAGTGGGCTTAGGACATATTCTTAGATAATCCTTAATGAAGGAGAGGAAGGTGCATAATAGTCGAAACCTAAGGACAATATAAAACCCATACATTTAACATGCCTGTACTAACTAATGTAGAGGAGTGGGCTAGGACATATTCTTAGATCATCCTTAATGAAGGAACGGAAGGTGCATAATAGTTGAAACCTAAGTACAATATAAAACCCATACATTCGACATGCCTGTACTAACTAATGTAGAGGAGTGGGCTTAAGACATATTCTTAGATCATCCTTAATGAAGGAAAGGAAGGTGCATAATGTCTTAACAAATAATGAAGTAAAGCTCAATGACTCACCTTCAAAGTATGAGGATTCACTAATTAAGTGTATAACAACTCTGCTCCTAGCCATGAGTATAGAAAGTAGGGGAACATGCTCTCCTATATTAAAATAATGTAGGCAAAGAAGTATGCATTTGTACTTTGAATAAACTACGTATGTAAGCAGTATGCATGAAATAAACAGAGATAACATGGAATATAAGTCATGAGATGCAAGACTAAAATTAATGCACATGATAAACATAAGTATAACATGTGGTCAATGCATCAAAATCATGGTAATGCTTAGAAGTAAGTTAACTATTTTATGGTATGTCAACCTTAACAAGCAATAAGGCCATGTGAGCAATAACATGAAATATGATGTAACTCCCATATCAAGAAGAGAGAGGCTACTATACCAAGGTAAGAGTCATGAGAATGTTTAACATAATGAGCTATACATGGATCCACTAGCCACGTCTATAAGGCAAACCTACATTGGCATGTAATTTTAGATAAACGGTTCCTACTATGATTTCCTTGGGAAGATGATCTTTCATCTTCTAGATTGAACTCCATCTCATTCCCTCTCAGTGCTAAGTCTAATTCCAAGAAAAAAGTACATTATACTACATAAATTAATCATAACTTGAAGTCATTAAAAATCATTAATCATATATAATAGCTCATTAAAATCTTAGTGATTCAAGAAATCTAAGAATTGTCCTTATCACACCTTGAATCCATGATTTGGTGAGAAAAATCCTTTCACCACTTTTCATTCATTCCTTAAGGACTTCCATAAATCATAATTAAATATTTTCATGAAACTAGGTGATGTTCTTTGCATAAACAATGATAGATCATAGTAGATTAGGGGAATTTGTATGGGTCCATTTCAAATCATCTTCAAAATATGTAATTCAGTGAAATCATGAAAAATAATATCAGTTGAAATCATAATTAGAGGAACCCATATGAAATTTATGAACAATAGATAGTCTTGTACATAATTCATTTGTAAATCATTAAAATCATTCAATTGACATCAATTCTTGTGTAAATAAGTCAATAATCACAATATAAAATATAATTTGCACAATTGAGTGAAGAATCATGAAAATCCATGCATTTCATACTTAGAATTGATTGAAAAAGTGAAAATTTTCCTGGGCGTGATAGGTAAAAAGGACGTATAAATAAATATCCGCATACCTTGATTTGAAACCTTCGAGAAAACTTGAGTATTGATGGAGAAATTTGAAAACCCCAGTTGATTCTTCAATGGAGTCTTCTAGGAGATGAGTCCTTGTGAGAATTTGTGAAAATTAGAGCACACTTGGGAATGGGTGAGTTGTGAAGAATAAAAATGGTTATAGGGTAGAAACAGGGTTAAAACGACGTGGTCTGGGGCTTAAAGAGGGTATAAAAAGTAAAAAAAAATTATCCTTTACTAAAAACTATTAGATAGAGTTTACAAGATCTAGCTATGGTCCATAGTTCCTTGTACGGATTGTAAAGTTCTTTCATGAAAGTTTAACATAAATTTCAAGTTACAAGATCTCGCCCATGATATGACTTCTATGTAATGTAGATCTTGCTACAGGCCATAAAATCTCCCAATAGGACCTCCTGTACTTAGCCAAACATTTCTTGTTCACAAGATCTAATCCACGAGTCCAAAGTATAGTTCATACATTCTTTTACAAGCTCATCCTATTCATTTATAAATAAAGTACTAAGACCCCTATTTTCTTCCCAATTTTGAATCCCCATCTACGACCTCTGTCTACAATCGTGGATAAAATTACAACCCTTATATGCACCTTATAAAATCCCTTCCAGACATAATCAAATTTCTATTGTTTAGATTTCTTTTACGATGACATCTATGGGTCTGTGATGAGTCCATATCGGACTCATTTTGAGGTTAACTTGTAAAGAAATGTTGCCCTTAGTGGGCTAATAATACCAATTACTAACAAATATACATGTGTTATGACAGAAAATGGTGTTGATAGTGTGCAAAAGGGCAAAACTTGGCTGAATCCTGGAAATTGAGCAAAAGTGCTAAAAGGCAGTGAAAAGTGGTATCGCTGACATCCTTGGCAATCCGCTGAATGCTTATGGAGATCGCCTAACTATGTAGCAACCAAGGTTCTAGGTCAAGTCTAGAGTGTGGTTAGGATCGATATCGTAAAGCATACTCGGCGATACGCTAAAGCGCATAAGTGATCACCTAAAGCTGCAATACCCAGAGCCCCAAAACACTAACGTAAAGGCGATATGAAAGATAATTTGGCGCATTGACGAATTGGATAGGAGGAGAAAAGAGTCATCATCTAATATTTCAGTGGAAGAAGCCTCATAAGGATGTACAAAGAAAGTGGTTGAGTGCAAATTCGGCACATCATCGGAGTACTCGGCGATAGTCTGCCTTGACCGCCAAATGGCATTTCACAGAAAAAACTTTCACACTTTTGCATGGAGCATATAAGAAATTTTAGAAAGGACATTGTAGATCATCTATTCATTCCATATCAGAACAATTACACTATAGTAGTAGTGCATAGAACCTTCTTAGAGTACAAAAGAGACTCGGGTTTTGAAGTTTATGGGCATCAAATTTGAGGGGATTAGCTGGTGATAACCATTGATTTGTACTTAATCTTGTTACCCATGATTTCTGCTACTATGTATGGTAATCAATCTTTAATTTCTAGCTTGTGTGGCTAAAACCCCCATGGTGGGGGTGTGCTTTTGATATGGGTCTTTATTTACTCTTTGGGTTTGTGATGTCTTGACTTATATGTAGTTCATTTGGATGAATTTATATCTGTTCCTAAGTTTAATCTATGAATTTCCAGGTTGCAAACTTGGGGTTTTGTTTTAGATCTTTGATTATTTCATAGCTGGGATTATTAGATGGTGGAATGGATATAATGGCCGAAAACCTTATGGGGTTTCAGTTGATATCCACATTTGTGGATTCAATGGCCAAGGTAATAGGTGCTTTACTCAACTTCTTAGGCCAACCATGTCCTCGATGGTCCGCATGTGATATCTTAGCTGTATCATGTGAAACACCCATATATCATAGGTGATTTGGGTTACAAGCAACCTAGCCTATATCCGGAACATCAACTTATATAGTCAAGCAAATAGACCTATTTGTTAGATTATTGCCCATATTACCACATCTCCAACATTTTCCTTTATAGTTACTTAATTCGACAATTAGAACTTGTAGCTGAACTTTATTTATTATTGCGATCCCCTTGATCCTACAATTACTTGATCCAACGAGTCACTTCCGCCTTGAACAATGATTCTCTATGGGATCAACCCCAATCTCTAAAGTTGAATTATTATGCTAATGGTGATCGTCCCCTCTGCCTTTGAGTAGTCAGGTTGAGCGAAATAAAAAATGACGCCGTTGTCGGGGAATCAACATGTTCATATTGGAAGTGTTTGTTGAACTTTGTTCTTGTAGTTAGAATTCTTTTTATTGTTTTCTTGTTGCTTTTGCTGTTGAACATTAGGTGTAACGATAGAGGATAGTGGATCATTCATGGTGAGAATGTCAGGGACATGAATGGGATGCAATATGTTAACTGGGATCAAGTTGGAAGCACCGGTGCTGTCCGACTACCCCCATTGGCTGGAGGAGTTAATTTCCATGTGATGAGCACCATGTTGCAACTTCTCCAACTGAAGGGATCGTTCGGGGGCTTGGCCACAAAGTTCCTCATGAACACTTGAGGAATTTTATTGATGTATGTCTCCTATTGAACATCAGGGGAGTAAGCCATGAGGCTATCTGCCTAACGCTATTTCCTTTCTCCATTATCTGAGAGGCATCGAGGTGGCTAGCGGAGTTGCCTCGTGATTCTATTACTTCATAGGGTGAGCTACAAACTACATTACTAGAGTGATTTTTCCCTCCCTCGAAGATGATTTAATTGAGAAAAAGTATTGAGAACTTTAAGGAGCTAGAGGGTAAGCCATTGCATGAAACATGGCTCCGATTTTGAAAACTCTTGCTTCATTGTCCTAATCATGGAGTTCTAGACCACATGCTTTTACAATACTTTTATGTGAGCCTTGATGGTGCAAACAAAGGAGTGGCTGATTAACTATGAGAGGAGGTCCAATGATACAATTATTCACTGAAGCTTGCAATCGCTTGGATGGTATGGCAAGAATTAATAGAGCTTTGTATACAAGAGATGATGTAGTCCCTCCTAACCACAAAGGTCCTACTAAGGAACAACTTGCTAAGGACTAAGAAAGGGATGAGAATATGGATAAGATGTTACCACAGCTTGATCTTTTAACCAAGCATGTCATGAAAGGAAATCGAAAGAGTGTAAATATGTGGGAGCTACTGTGGAGGTGATGTTTGAAGGTGCACCATTTGAAGGTGGTTACAGTGAAGAATGTCATTACATAGGTAACCAAATGGTGGGTTCTTGGCCAACTTTTCAAAGGCCATCAGGGAATCAAGGTTCGAACAATAACTTCGGATGGCAACATCGAACATGGACTGATCAACATCAAGTTAGGGGTTGGTGTAACTATAAGCAAGATAGGTATATTCCACCACTTGATAGAGTAAAGGCTGCTGAACCAATAGTTAAACAAGAGAATCTTCGAACTTAGGATATGCTTTCACGAATTTTGAGTAAGGTGGAGGCTTTGGACAAGGTCTTAAAAGAAATGAAATTTGATTTTTCCCAGTTGAGTCAAACTATGATGTCTTATTCGACGTCCATTAAGCATTTGGAGACTCAATTAAGAAATATTTTAATCATTTGAATCAACGTCAAGAGAGGCCTACTCAGTGAAACGGTGGCCAATTCAAAAGGGAATGATCATCAATGCTTGGCCATTACTACTCGAAGTCGAAAGTTGATCGAAGGCCCTAAACTATCACTGGTTATTGATCAAGGTCTGAAAGTGGTAGAAAAGAAAGAGGATATGATTGTTGTTAAGGATGATGAGCAGGAGGCTCAAGTTGTCGGTGATGTTATTCCCGGCAATCCTGAGATTGATAAGCAAGAGAAAAGTGGGACAATGCGGCAAAAGCCAAGAACACTATCTGCAAAAACTCAAGTCCAGTTGTGATACCGAAGGCACCTCATGTCAAAGTTAATCCTCCATTCCCACAAAGGTTGAAGAAGAAAGAGGAGGATGCTAAATTTCAAAAGTTTCTTTCTATGTTCAATTCTTTGCCAATAAATGTTCCCCTTGTGTAAGCATTAATTGAAATGCCTGGATATGCCAAGTTTATGAAGGAATTGGTGACAAACAATAGGAATCTTCAATATGAGAAAATTGAAGTGTGTTACAACTACATTGCAATCCTAACACAAACGTTGGTGATTAAGAAGAAAAACCTAGGGGCGTTCACCATTCCATGCACAATAGGAGCCTCAAAGTTCAGTAGAACTCTTTGTGATTTAGGGGCAAGCATAAATCTTATGCCCCTAGCTATTTTTGAGGAGCTAGGTTTGGAAACCCCTTAAGTGACTATAATGCAGCTGATCATGGCTGATAGGTCTATCAAAAATCAGTGGGAATTCTACACGATGTGTTAGTAAAGGTGGATAATTTATCGTTCAAGTGGATTTTGTGATTTTAGATTGCGAGGTGGATATAAATGTGCTTATCATTTTAGGGAGGCCATTCTTAGCCATCGGGCGAGCTGTGGTTGTTGTGGAAAGTTAAGACTTGAACTTTATAGTGAATTAAAGCTTTGAAACCGGGAGTTGGTTTAGGGGTATTGTCAATTATTGGCCAGTTGGCCGTAACTTGAGGTGAAGAGGAGCTTTGTCGTGCCACGATGTTAACTAAGGCACTTCTTGGGAGGCAATCCAAGGTGAGTATTTTATTGCATTCTCATTTGAGTAATAGGTTTGAATTGTGTAGGGTTGACAAGTAAAAAGGAGTGGCAAGTTGAAAAGGAGTGAAAAAGGAAAACCATTCGGCGTATCGCCGAGCCATATAGGCGAGGATCAATTTGACTGAGTTTCGGGTTGAGAGGTGACCCTGAAAGTGCTGTAAATTTTGGCGAATCAAGAGTCCTATCAATGAGTCACCGATTCCAGTTGGCTATGGTCAGTGTCACCTCACTTCTGGGTGGAAGACAAGGTAAACTCACTGTTAAAAATGACGGTCCCTTGCATGTTTGGCACAACACCAAGTGTGCTAAGCGATATCGTTTGGCATCACCGAACATGCACACTCACCGACCTACATAAGGCTTTTCAAATGCCTTGGACCTTTCACTTTCCATATTCCCTTGCATGCCAATAGCTCTTTCCCTTGTTTTCTTTGAAAAGTTTCACCAAGAAGTTGAGTATAATCATCAAGGACATCACCAAAGGTTTTTATTGCGTCTCATTGTAGAACATATATGATTTTGATACCTTGTTCTAGTTTTTTGAAGAAGCCATTATTTGTGAAGTTGATAAGGTTTTTGATGTGAAAATCATGCTTTATACTTTCAAATTCTTGAGAGATTCATGTGGGTAGGAGTTTAGAGTTGCCTTTGCACCTGTGTTGCATGTTTTTATGATTTAGTTGCGTTTTGATATCTCTTTATGAATATCAAAATTGGGGGTATGAATAAGTTAGGTTAGAGTCATGAGTGAAAGGTTTCTTACTCATTGCTAATTATTTTGTGGGTTTGACCCTGAATCTTATGCTTGAATAGATGCTTGAATGTGTTCAATCGAAAAAAGACCTTGATCATATGAATATTTTCTCATAATGTGCTTGCCATTTGGATTGATTACTTCTATGGGCTATGGGTGAAGTCTGAGTAACCCCTGATCACTTTTAAGTGATTGAACTTGCCCTATGATATATTGGGTGACGTTATTATTAAGGATAAGCTGTCATTTGATCAAGTGCATAGCCATTGAAACCATGTGATAGTGATAGTCAGTAGTTAAACCTGTATTGTTGTGTTGTGGTTGGTTAGTATGTGCAATTTGTCCATGTGACCTGTGAATATTGGCTAAGTTTTAATGAACGGATTAGGGGCCTTGCAAGTTACAATAGGCAACGGTCATTTTGACCGCTTAAGGGCACTCGGCGATGCACCCAACTGACACGTACACTGCCTTAATTGGTTATTTTTCTTGAAGGACTGCTGCAACTTTTGGTGATGAACTCTCTTTGTCACCGAATCAAATCGGCAGATTGCATATTGAGCATGATTATCACCAAAAGTAGCAATAGCTCCAAGACTGAAATCTGCATAAGAAAGTGATGGTCATTTTGACCGCCAAATCATCTTGGCGAATCGTCGAGTATGAAACACGGTCTAAATAACCATCTTTTTCTGAATGCCTTGCATATGATCAAATGTTGTGCTTAATTATTTCTCAATGCTTTCTCACAAGTATTTAGAGATCATTATGGTGCAGGAATGGGCAAACCAAAGGAATAGGTCATACGGGGTGGATTCAGAGCAGCTAGAGAGGGGTTTTTATAGCCCCCGATAGAGTAGAAAGAAGAACCCATCAATCTAAAAAAGAAGTACGAGGCAAAGGGAAGAGAAAAGTGGTTGAGCAGTAGGAATCCACCAGTGATAAGGATGCACAACTCAATATCACTTGGACCAGCTCAGATGAGGAAGAGGAAAGGCCCAAACCTTCTAAACAACCTGCTTTGGACCTTAGCTCGAAAAGGCATCAGAGTGAAGGGAGGTCTAAAGGCACCCATGATCCTCTACTCTAGACATCCCAAAGGATCAGAGAAGTGACAACTCCTAGATACCTGAATAGATTCAGAGTAGTGGAAAAATGAACAACTATCGAGGAGAATATCTGTCCACTGATGGGTTAATTGATCGATATACAGAGGTTTGGAAACTCTTAAATTCCACAGTTCCTAGTTGTTCACCAAACGTGATCCGAGAATTTTATAAGGCCCATAACAAGGCCATTCCAAAGAAAGAGAGCAGAGTCAAGTCATTGGTCAAACCCTTAGATGCTGTGGAAGTTCGGGTAGTGCTTGTCCCATGCAGTCAAACTGAAATCAATGATGTCCTGGGATGCATGAACAGGGATAAAAATGAAATGGATGAGATATTGAAGGTCAAAACATTTGATGATATGAAGGTGTGATTGGCTCTAATGATTGTATTCCAGCTCCCTCGTGGTTAGAAGAGGGAGCTATTATTGAAAAGAAAGAGATGAATGTTCTGGCAAGGTTTTGGCTTGTTTTTATCCGTAGCAACTTGATATCGTCACAAAATGAATTGGTGTTTCACTCAATCAAAGCGGCACTGATTGGAAGTATAATGGATCGCAAGAGGCTAAACCTTGGTGCTAGTATTGCTCCTGAGATCCTCACAAGGGAAAAACAGTTCCAGACCTCGCTACCCTTTCCAAGTCTCATCACTGCATAGAAGGGCCAAAGTACCAAGGAATGAAAAGATCGATGTAGAGGGAACTCCATCAGCATCCACTGACATTAAGAGGATCGAGGTTGAGTACTTAAGAGATGAAAAGGATAGGGCTAGGAAAGAATCGACTGAAAAAACACCAGTTGTCGATGTTGAGGCTCTCGAGTCTGGCGCTGCAGAGCTAGGTAGTTAGGCAAGTGTACCTTCTTCTTCCTCCCCTACTGTAGATTCCTTTATTGTCCCCATTCTTTCTGGATAGATAGAGGATACCATTTTTGTGATTGGCCTCCAGGCCAAAGTTGCTAATTCTCGATCCACAAGGGTTGAGTCATCTGTGCCCAAATTTGTTAAGGTAGCCATAGCCAAGTACCTAAGGCCATACACTGAGGAGGAAGCAAAGCAGAGAGTGAGATAAATAAAGCTCATAAATTAAGGATGGATAGGCCGGAATCCATGATTGATGACCATAGTAAAGAGCTAGCC
Organism: Solanum medicagineum; assembly: GCA_026153255.1. Taxonomy (NCBI): domain Eukaryota; kingdom Viridiplantae; phylum Streptophyta; class Magnoliopsida; order Solanales; family Solanaceae; genus Solanum; species Solanum medicagineum. The sequence goes on from JAPFFP010000080.1 coordinate 10,882,942, forward strand.
AGCCTAAAGGATAGAGACGTAGTTGTTGAGAAGGCAAGTGGTGGTAGTACGAACACATCAGTTTTGAAATAGGATATTGATGAGTTGAAGAAGAGGTCAATCCTTTCGGTCCATGGACTTAAGCACATTCTTTAACGGGCTGGAGGATCCACCACCAGGGTGGATATGGTGACGGTCCTAAATGAGAGGCCAAATGTAGAGGTTTCGGGTGTTGGCGGTGAAGAGAATTAGAAGGTGAGCACTCCAGAGACTGATGAGGAGACATTGAGAGTAGAGTAGAGACAAGAGGACCGAGAGGAGCTAGATGGAGTGGAGAAAGAGATGGTAGATTCAATGCTTGCAGCTTCTGTGCTAGGCCAATCAATGATTGGCACATTTGGTGTGAGTGCACCTGAGCCTGCTAGGCCCGACATTGACTATGAGAGCACACTAGTAGAAGAGGGCATTGATGCCACTATCACATCTTCTTCAACTCCACACCACCACCACAATTGGGTTGAATTAATAGGGGATTCTTATGCTTACTACTTTTTTTATGCTTACTCTTTGTTGTCCCTTGCACATTAAGGGAAATGTTTATTTTGTTCAGAGGGATGAGCTTGAGAAATTCCCTGTCTTCTGGATATTTTTATTTTTTATGAGGCAATGGTGGTGTTTTATTTTGATAAATGGTGCTGTTGATGGATATTTAGATAATTTTTAACTTTTTGCGTTGTATATAAACTTTAATTTGGGTTGTAATGTTTATTTTTGTTATTTCTTTTGTCTTTCTTGTTGGATGAATGAATGTTTGCAAATTTTTCGCAAACCCCGCGCATATATAAAAAGTGTATGAATGTGATATCATGTCTCTAGTCCTTAGCGATCCAAGCATTGATGATCCATATCTTTGATTTGGATAATGCATGGATGAGGAACATGTACTCACTAATTAGTCCCTTCTTGATAAATCAATCTCCAAATGGATTTGGGGAATCTTGAGTTGACTATGTGAGCAATCAAGCTTGGATATGCGATGATGGAAAAATTGCAAATGTGTTGCCATTGTTTGAATGCAAAACCATTTTGCCAGCATGCGGTTAGTGATCTTGTTTAAATGCTTGTGTTGCATCATCTAGAACTTGCCCGATTTGTCTTGAGAAGTTACTTGGTTAATTTCGGATTAGGAGAGGATCTTAGGCCTTCTTTGGTTCATTAGTCCAATTTGACCATAGTGATATCCCTTGATAGTGAATTGAATCCTTAGTGCACCCCTTTTGAGCCTTAACCCCTTCTTTGGCAACCTTGTAACCTTGACTCATTTTTGTGAAAGACAAGTTCCTTTTGTTCCTTACTAATCCCTCCTTGAACTTAAATGTAAAGTAGCGACCAAAGGATAAATTAGGGGTGGTTAAAGGAAGTGACTCCCATGAAAGAATCAGAAAAAGAAGGGTGAGAATGAAAGAAAGATATCGAGGAGTCCTAGAAGGAAAAGAAAAAGTGAAAAGCAAAATGGCATTTCGCAGCACAAAACACTAACATAAAGGCGATATGAAGGCCATTTTGGCGCATCACCGAATTGGATTGGCGGAGCAAAGAGTCATGACTTGACATTTTAGTGGAAGAAGCCTCATAAGGATGTTGAGAAAAGCGATCAAGTGCATATTCGGCGCATTGCCGGAGTGCTCGGCGATGGTCAGCCTTGACAGCAAAATGGCATTTCACAGCACAAACCTTCACACTTTTGCATTGAGTATTATATGCAATTTTGGAATGGACATTGTAGATCACCTGTTGATTCCATATTAGAACAATTATGTTATAGTAGTAGTACATATAACCTTCTTCTTATAGTACAGGGGAGGCTAGGATTTTGAAGTTTTTAGGCATCAAAATGGAGAGGATTAGCAGCTGATAACCACTGATTTGTACTCAATTATGTTACCTATGACTTCTGCCATTATGTATGGTAATCATTCTTTAATTTCTAGAATGTATGGCTACAACCCCCATGTTAGGGGTGTGCTTTTGGTATGGGGCTTTAATTTGCTCGTTGGGTTTATGATGCCTTGACTTATCTGTAGTTAATTTGGGTGAATGTATATTTGTTTCTAAGTTTAATATATGAATTTCAAGATTGCAAACTTGGGGTTTGTTTCAGATCTCTGATTGTTTCATAGCTGGGATTATTAGATGCTGAAATGGTTATAACAGCCGAAAACCTTATAGGGTTTCAGTTGATATCCACATTTATGGATTCAATGGCCAAGTAGTAGGAGTTTCGGCTTGACTTCTTATGCCAAGCATTTCCTTGGCAATCGGGATGTGATATCTTATTTGATTCATGCGAAACACCCATATATCATATGTGATTTAGGTTACAAGCAACCTAGCCTATTCACTCAACATCAACTCATATAGTCAAGCATCTTGACCCATTTAGATTATTGCCCATATTTGCACATCTCCAACATCTTCCCTTCATAGTTGCTTAATTAGACAATTAGAACTTGTTAGCTGAACTTTATTCTTATTATTCCAACCCCCCGATCCTAAATTACTTGGTCCAATGAGTCACTTTCACCTTGAACAACGATTCCCTGTGGGATCGACCCCAACCTCTAAAGTTGGGTTATTATTCTGATGATGACCACCCCCTTTGCCTTTGAGTAGTCGAGCTGAGTGACATCAGTATGCTTCTTTCTATGGCCCGTACGTCACCCTTATAGTTCTGTCAGATTTTTCTAAAAAATCCCAAGTCCGGTATCCATTTACTAAGTGCATCTATGACCTATAAAGTGATCTACGAGCCATAGATGATGCTTGTACAACCTGTACCAGTCTACTTTTCTGCATTTTCTTCCTTATTCCAGCTTTCGAACTTATAGGGTATTGCATCTTCATGATCTACAAATCCAATATCCATTTACTAAGTCCATCTATGACCCGTAAAGTGATCTACGAGCCATAGATGATGCTTATACAACCTGCACCAGTCTACTTTTCTGCATTTTCTTCCTTGTTCCAACTTTTGAACTTATAGGGTATTGCATCTTCATGAATTCTTCTTCAATTTTAGATTTTATTTCATAATTTATCTTTAATTGCATGAATTAAGCATGATTATATGATTTCAAGTATGATGTCATGGTTTCCATTGGCTATTTCATGAACCCAAATAATGAAAATATTTACATGATCTCAATTATGTTTTTTACATGCAAGCTTATGAACTTTATGAACTCAAATTTTCATGAATTGAGGATGTTTTATGATAAAGTATCAATCAGTTTATATGAATATCATGATTTAGATATTTTAAAGTGTCTCTTAGATTAGTTATGAAATCATGATTTTAAGACGCTACTGTTATGATGATGATCAAACTATTTGATTGATTCAATATTATCAGTTTTCTACCATTTCATATGATTATGATGACTTTTGTTGGGATTTTGTTTAGCAAAGACCAAACCTATGGATGAAGGCTCATTTGCTAGTAAAAACAAAAAACCCTTAGTAGAAATCCCTTTGTCTTAGAACTACATGCCTCTCCATAGGTTTTGTCTCAAATAGAAATTAGTTAATGGATATGCCTATGCTAAGACTCATGGTCCATACATTGAGAAGTATGACACTCTCTTTTCAGTGTAAAAGTTGTACACTGAACTCTATGTTGTAGCTCACATAATTTATGTTGGTTAACAATATCTTCCACCTATGACTTTGATTTTAAGAAATATTGCATGATCTTGTATTATGTTTTCAAAATAAGATTATCAGTTTCATGTTATGATTACTTAGTTATCATATTATCATATTTTTAGACTTATCATTTTTATATATCATGTTTATGCATATTCAGTACATTCAAAGTACTATCTGCATACTTTTTTTTGGTGAAATTTTCTCATATATAGGTTCTGATACTCTATATCACACCCTTAATTAGTACCAATTTTGATCAGCAGTTCTGTTGTTAGTGATTCCTCAAGTTTCGAGAATGACGTTATGTTTCTATAACAATATTTCTATTTAAGGTTTAGATTTAAAAGTTAGATAGGCATATGTCCTAGCAACTCACCTATGTTATTAGAGGCTTTTAGACATACAATTAGATTTTCGCCTATGTTGTTCATGTTTTGTCTATTATGATATGAGACTCTTCAGACTATTCATTCTTTACTTTCATTTTTTGGTTGTTCATTATTAATCTTACTGTCATTCTATTCAATGATGTTAGATTGATGCCTCTCATGACTTTAAGCATCGTATGCCTACTAAGGATAGTTTCAAATCATGAAAAACTTGCTACCGGAGTAGTAGGTTCAAGTGTCCTAAGGTGTCTGAAAGCCGTGTCATGTAGAGCCGTGCCACATTTATGAATGATAGGCTATGATACATTTAGAAAATACTTCACTTGTTTCATACTGATAGTCATGCAGTAGAGATGAACCCTATAATGTTTCTTTTAATTCATGCTTTATATGTTTACAAAATCATACCTCCAAGAAGAGATCTTTTGAGAAGGAAACCGAATATGGAGCAAGAAGCACCTATGGCTCTGCTTAACTCATTAGATGAACAAGTTACTTATGCCAAGTTTAGGGTTTATTTTTAAGTGTTATCCCAAACTATGACTGCCTAAGCCATCTTTGAGATTGTAGCTCCCAGGAGCCTAAATATGGGTACGATGACAACTAGAGTTAAAGACTTCACTTGGATGAACTCTATTGAGTTTCATGGTTCTAAGGTGGGAAAAGATCCACAAGTGTTTATTGAGGGTATCCAAAAGATTGTTGATATCATAGGTGTCACTCTGGTTGAATATGCAAATTTGGCTGCTTATCAATTGCAAAGGGTTGCTCAAATTTGGTGCAAGCAATGGAAGAAAGAAAAGGCTATTGATGTGGATCCATTAGATTGGGACAAGTTTAATGAAGCTTTTCTACATAGTTTCTTCCCTAGTTCAAGAGTTCATTAACTTTAAACAAGGCAGCATGTAAGTTAAATAGTATGCTTTGAAATTCACTCAACTCTTCAAGTATGCTTCGGCTATGGTAGTCGACTTTAAAAGCTCGAACAAGCAAGTTTGTTTCTTCTATATCTAAATTGGTAGTGAAGGAGTGTACAACCACCATGTTGATCACGAAGATAAATATCTCTAGGTTAATGACTGATGTTCAATAGATTAGGGAAGAGAATCTTAAGGAGATTGCTAAGGAGACTAAAGGCTCATATAGATAGTGGTGACTACTCTCACAGAGATCTAGTGATGGTTGTTTTCAGTTTCAGCAGACATATTCAGGCTCGACTCCATCTTTTGCTAATGCTTTGGTGCCTAAGTTCAAAAAAGATAGGGCGCCCAATCCTAGGGCACTAGGTAACGCTTTTAGGGGACATTCTTTCCCCACATGTCAGAAGTGTATGAATATCTATCTGGGAGAGTGTTTATCAGAGACTGCTAAATGTTTTGGATATGGTAAGACTGGTTATATGTTAAGGGATTTCCCTCAGCTGCTAGCAAAGTGTAATACCTTACAAATGGAAAGTTAGAATGTAGAAAGAAAGTACAAAAAAATAAATTGGTGCAGGGCCTGTGAGACCTATTTATGGGCCGTAGATACTTTTACAGCCTGTAGATGAGGCTTGAAATTTGAGAAAACATTTGGGAAAATTTGGGTTCTATGAATGGGCTTTACGATCTATAGAAGTTCTTAGTGATTTTAGAAGACCCCCGTGGATGAGATATTGAGATTTAAATTTTTGGATCCAATAGGATACACGAGATTTATAGACTATGGTTAGTTTTATTGGTCATCGAACAGGTCCATAGAATACAACCAACACTTGAAATTTGTTTTGTTCTGTTGTTATTTCTACGTTACATGTGCTGTAGATCATGATTGTGGATTCACATTTGAAAAGTTTGCATTTTAGGAGGGTTTTGTAGATGTTTTTCTATGGATGAATAGTGTCATGACCCAAGCCTAAGACCTAGTCATGACATGGAGAATGAGGAACCTGAAGGTACCTCACCTAAGACTCTTAGCATTCATCAAGAATTTCATAGTAAATGAACATAATTAAAAGCGAAAACTAAGGGGAAATGAGAGTAATGGAGAATCAAGCATTATATCAAGTATTAGATCATGATCATTTGATACATGTCCAACAATAACTTCTAACATTAGGATTGACCGGAGGGTAAGACATATCCCTAGCTTACCCTCAAGTAAAAGTAGAAAGAAATACAATAAAAAAAAGTTTAAAGTATTAATACAACTCAAGCTTGGAAGAAAATAGGTTATTGTCCTCTGAACTAGAGGCTCACTAATGATAGTCTTCAATAATCCCAAAAGCTAACCACACGTAGAAGGAGGAACACTTGTTCTACATCATGATATCATGTAGGAAAAAGTATGCGTTAGTACTTTGAATGTACTAAGTATATGAGAAGCAATGGAATGAAGTACCATAATATCATAATAGGCAATATGCATAGCATAACAAGGAAATAAGGACATAAGAGATGATGGATGATCAATGTGTCTTTAAAACATGATTAAAACATCATAAACATTTCAAGTAATCACATACATACATATGTGGGAGAAGATCATAACTGACAATAAGATCATGCGAGTTGTAACATGAAATCCAATATATCCCCCTATGTTGGCCCGACTAGGCCACTTGCTAGATAGAACTCCAATCTATTAGTATTTTATTGTTTAGGGCTTTTGTGGATCCACTAGCTCAGCCTACAAGGGCTCCTATAATGGTATATAGTTAATGAGATAAGAGATTTCTACTAGGATTCTTTTATCTAACCCCACCTCCATCCCCATTCGGCGCTAAGTCAAGTTCCAAGGAATATTCATAAACATAATCATATACATATATATTCATAAGCTTTGGAACATAACATCATCATAAAAGGAGTAACTTATTAGAACCTTTGGTGATTCATCTGTCAAAACCCAAGCCTACAGCCTAGTCATAACATGACGAATGAGGGACTCACAGGCACCTCATCCAAGGCATCTTAGTATACATCATGCATTCATAGGTAAACATTAACACAATGCAGAAATAAAATGAGAAAGGGACTAAGGGAAGTCATTCAAGTTCAAAAGGAACATTTCAACATAATATCATTATCCAAGAATACGAATTACACATCGATGCATGGCCTCGATTCTCCCCAAATAGAAAAGGCATGAAAATAAGATAGAAAGTAATAGTCTCTAGACATCAAGGATAAAATATATATCTGTCTCAAAAGTACAAGTAAGAATAAAATGAGTGAAGTCCCTGAACTAAGGGCTCACTACTACTACTAATCTTGAATGCCAATAAGCTAGTCATGTGCTAGAGGATGTGGTGGAGCGTCAGTTCTAACATGATGACATCATGTAGGTAAGGTATATGTTAGTACATTGGAATGTATGAAGTATGTGAGATGCAATGCAAATATAGAATTATAATGCCATTGATGTCACCAAAGTTACAGCTCCTTTTTGAGGGTAAAGCGGTCGTTGTCAAGAAATAGAACTTAGCCAAGGTTAGGGTCAAATTGACAGGGAATACGTAGACTCAAGAGAATTCAATGATCGTAATTCAAGTAGTTAAGCAACTTACATCCGCAAAGGTGGGTGGGTGGGGGTTGCAATAATCAATGGAAAAATAAACTGATTAAAGAGTGAAATCAATATGGAGAGAAACTAGAGTATTGTGTTCCCCATGATTTCCTAACTTAGTATCAGTGGATAACCTAATTCTTTTCTAGTGTGTAGCATGTAGGATGGTGAGTTAAGTTCACCAAGCCCTTTTGGTCAAAGGTGAGAGGTGAATTTCACTATGTGACTTGGCCCATCTCCATAGTGCGCATTACTAATCCTTACCTATTAGTCCCAACACAACCTCCCCTTGGCCCAGTTCGGTTGATTATACGAGAACACATCAATCGAATCTTGTTAATTAATCTCTTTTCCTATTCATCACTACCTTGGTCCAGTCAGTAGCACTAAGCGAGCTCTAATGTTGGCCACCACTAGAAAGCATGCAAAAAGAAGAGAATTAATTAATACATGCATGCAAACTTTTCAGGAATTATGAATTATCTGATTTTACCTTATTAGTTCTTCATGGTTCCCACAAACCTAATTGTGGATTTAGCTACTCATGCTTTATGTATATGTAAGAATCATGAATTGGAATAACATAATTAAGCACTTACATAATTGAATTAAGAACAAGAAAATCCAACTTCAAAGAGAATCATAAGATTAAAGATGAAACTAAAGTACAAGTATTCTCAAAATCTCTCCAATGTAATCTCACTACTTTCTCTCTCTAATTACTGAGTTCTTTGAGTACTATGCAAAAACTTCTGAAAAATAACCTTAAAAACCTATTTATAATAAGTAAAATATAAGTCCTAAACATAATAGGATAACTGGTCAGCACACCTTACAAAAGGGGTTTACAGGCTGTATTACATTCCATGATCCATAATTGGGGTCTCGTATAGTGCTGCTGGAAAATTAGACTTAAAGTCTATGACTCGTAAAGTGGTTTATGATCCGTAGGGGGGTTTTGTCCGATGAATCTTCAGAAAGTCCCAATCTCTGATCCTCAGAACACAAACAATGATCTACGACTCGTAAATCATTCCACAACCCGTGTACATGTTTGTAAAACCAACTTCAGAAAATTAGTCCCTCACTGGAATTGTCCACGAAACCACTTCACGACCTGTAGAATAATCTATGGCCTGTAAAGAGTCTTGTATTGCATCAAAATTCAATAACTTCTACTTCTTCCCAAAATCTAGGCCAAACCTTGAATCTTGCAAATATAATACAAAAACACATAAAATGAACTTACATCGCATTGTAAACACACAAAATTTCAAGTTTTAAGCATTAAAAGTGTTGTATTTTGTCAGCACATCAAAATCCTCAACTTAAAATTGTTGCTTGCCCTCAAGCGACGGAATCAATCTACATAAATAAACAGTAACCTCAACCTAATACATACATTACATCAATCTCAAACTCAGATACCCACACCATATTTTCTAAACAAAATTAGATAGCCATCTAGAAAACCAATCCATACTAGTGCATGCATGCGACAAGATAACTATGACAAGTGAGGTACTATCAACAATCCATAATTACTGAATAAGTTTAATGCTAACAATGCAATGCAAGTGCTCTCACAGAAAGAAGTCTCATATCTGACACTCAATGATGTTTCATGTATAACCTTAGGACTATGCAAAATTGCTCACTCTCACAAAAGATATTCATGCATCATGCCTAATACCATAGGCTTGCCCCTATACTCATGACTAAGACCTTCAACTACTTGTATATGGATCTCTTTAGGACTTTCTAAGCTTATAACGTAGGCTCACAAGGCTTTTATATGGTATTTTGAGAATATAATGACTAAAGGCCCTCCATGACACTGCATTTTCCTACACTTTTGCCCTACCAACTCCATTATTTTCATCACATTCTCCCTTTGTCCTATTTCAAGCTTTTCTGGGTGTTTTCTTTTCATTTTTCAGCCTTTTGCCTTGCTTTTACACTTCATTTTTCTTTTTAGCTCACAACTAAGGCATCACTTATTTTTCTTGCACCCAACACATGATTGTTTTTCGTTTTTCTCTGTATCACTAACTTCTTCCTTAATTTTGTGTTTTACGCTTACACTAGCCACCCTCAACTTAGGCTTTTGGCCTGAGTTGAGGTGGATAATATCCATCCTCAAAACCATGGCCACTTTTGGTAGTCACCCTCAACTTAGGCTTTTTGCCTCAGTTAAAGTACACAATGTTCAAAGAAGGACCAGGGCCAACTTTAGGATTTTACAACTAATAAGGCTAGGTTAATCAGGTGTTTGCAAAGAATAGGTACATGTTAGGCTTAAACATTAGGAACAAAGGGTATATTGCAATTTTGGTTAGTCATTTAGGCTAAGTGGGCTTTCACAAACAATGGTCTAAGATCCTTTTCTACTCCAATTAAATTGCAGTCCAACTTAGAGTAACAGAGCAAGTTTTGTATTAGCACACAACATATGAATTTAGAAATTTAAGCTCACACTCACATGGCACTGACTACATTATCAACAAAAGATTCTCATATCATGCTTTTCATCTCAAATCATCTTCACTTATCAGAACAAACATTGTCACACATCTAAATATGCATGTTCACTATCTAGACTACTAATCAAAATTATTGGTTGGTATCATTTTTCAAACAAAACACAAAAACATGTTATATGCTACAAGTACTAGTACTATATGTTACAAATACTACCCAAACATCCTAAACATGTCAGTTCAACAAAAAGTAAATATCCATAGGTGAAAAGAACACAAGAAATAAAACCAAGATAAAAAACTGGGTTAGTAATGGTCCCAAGCTAGTCAGACTTCCTTGAGGCCCATAACTACCCACTACCCCATTGAAAAAGATGTCCATTGTCACCAATGCACAAAATCAAATCAAAATAAAACCTCAAGGAGTCAAAAATCTTACCTGGTGCCTGAGCATCGGTGTACACCTTGGGTTGCCTCCCAAGCAACGCCTGATTTATTATCACGACATGACATATATGGCTTAAGTACTCAAATTTATTCTTGCTTTTGTGCTTGCTTGTCAGTAGCTATAGGAGGATCGAGGGTGTTTCCTTCACCACTAGTCATCTTCATCTTGTACTATTTAGTATCCTTTGGATTTTGAACTAAGGTGACAGACATTATGCCTCTCTGGATCTGATTAAGTTGGCTGATACGTGTCCAAATTGGTGGTCGAGCGATTGATTGTGACAGAATAGTGTCCCATTTTCTGATTTCTGCTGACGATGTCACACTTAATCTCACTCAAGGTCTCATCCTGTGCATCATCCCTCCTCAACAATTGGCTAAGCATCTCCTCGACTCTGGAATTCCTATTCCCCACATCTTGATTGTGGGGGGCATGTAATGGCTACTCGTACAACCATTCTTGCGGCCCCCCTCCGTGTCTTCTTCCTAGTTAGCTCTCGTGTTTACCTAACTAGCATCTCCCTATTGGCATTACTTTGAGCAAGCATCTGCATGAATTCCTCATATATTCTTGCTTACTCTGGACTTATGCCAGCCTTACCCGAGCATTTTGTTGGAAGTTCATTCATAGGCCTTCGCATATGATTCAGTCAAGCCACCATATCCATCTGCTCTGGAATTTCTGTGTATGGTTGCTCTATAAATAGTCATCCTAAGATGGTGTCAGCATATGCTTGACTATTTACATCTAAGGCTCGGTAGAATATCCTAATTAGGACATTGTCCGGGACATCATGGCCCGGAACACTCCTTAAGTACTTAGTAAACACTCCCATGTAGTATAGACCGAATCACCAGGAAGTTACTCAAACTTATTGATCTAGCCTTTCAACTTGAGCTTCTTTGATCTAGGGAAGTACCTCTACAAAAAGGCCTTCTGTGAATCAAGCCAACTGGTGATCGAACTCTGCGGGAGCTTGGATAGCCATAATGTTGCATTGCCTATAAAAGACAATAGGAAGACACGAAGTCCCACAACATCCATAGATAGTTTCTATTTTCCCATCACACTCTTGCAGATGAATGCAACATTGTGTAGATGTCTATGAGGATCTTCCGGTCGTAAGCCCACAAATAACCCACATTTCTGCAACATTTGAAGCAACCCACTCGAGATTGTGAACTTTGTGTTTGCTGATAGTGGTGGCAACATAATAGCTCCTGTCACCTCCATAGCCATAGGATTTACCCTGTATTGGTTCCACTGATAAGCATTGGAATTAAAGTCTTAAGGTTGTGGAGCAATATTCTCCAGAGGAGGTGGGTTCTCATGATCAACATTTTCATTCTCTTTCTTGTTTAGAGCGATATTGGTCACATAATTGGTGTTGTCTTGGGCCATTCTCCTCAATGTTTGGTAAATCTTTGGATCAAACAAAGTCAAGGGTCTACCTCAACTTCGTGTATTGGGAATATACTACACTTACACCCTGCAAAGAAAACAAAAACAAAAACAAAACATAAAATGTGGGAAATAAGGATTAACGCCCAAATCACTATGAATCAACTAAGTCTAGCCGTGTTCCCTGACAACGGTGCAAAACTATTGATGTTGCCCAGGTTACACCTCCATTTTGAGGATAAAGCAGTCGTTCTCAAAACATCGAACCTAACCATGGTTAGGGTCAAACCCACAGGGAATACGTAGACTCAAGAGAATTCAATGATTGTAATTCAAGTAGTTAACCAACTTACTTCCCCAAAGGAAGGGGGGTTTGCAATAATCAATGGAAAAATAAACTAACATAAGAGTGAAACCAATATGGAGAGAAACTAGGGTATTGTGTTCCCTATG
>JAPFFP010000080.1:10895445-10928638 GCA_026153255.1 Solanum medicagineum
GAAGAGAAGGGGGGGGAGGGGAAGGGGGAAAGGGAGAGAGAGAGAGAGAGAGAGAGAGAGAGAGAGAGAGAGAGAGAGAATGAAGAGCCTATTGCTTGGAAAGAATTAAAGGCCACCTTCCTCAAACGTTTCTTTCCGATTGAACTAAGGGAGGCAAAGATAATGGAGCTTAAGAGTCTCAAGCAAGGCTCCATGAGTGTTAGGTAGTATTCCTTTAAATTCAATAACCTCTCCAAGTATGCCTCTCACTTGGTTGCCGACTCTAGGGTGAGATTGAACAAGTTTGTGTCGGGAATATCTGACTTGGTTAGTGAGAAATGTCGCACCGCTATGCTTGTTAGTGATATTGATTTGTCCCAGCTCATGACCTATGTTGAGCAACATGAAGGAGAAAAGCTTATAAAGAGGAGGAGTGGGGAGTCCAAGAGGGCTCGTTATGATGATAAATTCCAATATTCTAGAAGTAGTAGAGGTGATCATTTTCAACAAGGCCACGAATTTCAAGGCTAAGGGTCCTCCAACGCTCAAAACCAAAGGTTTGCAATGATAGGGTGCCCAACCGTAGGGCTCAAGGTGGAAATGGTAGACAAATCGTTCCAAAGTGTGGAAGGTATGGTATGAATCGTGGTAGTAGATGTTATAGAGACATGGGTGCTTGCTTTGGGCGTGGCATGATGGGCCACAAGATTATGGATAGTCCAAATGTTCAAAACAATGGAAGAGATGGTTGTCCCCAAGGACAAGGTGCTCATAGTGATCAAATGGCACAAGGTTGTCAATAAGGTCATCCTCCACATCATAACCAAATTTATGCTCTTCAAGGGAGGCAAGGGGTTGATGAGACACCCGACGCTGTTACTGATATTTTAAAGGTTTACGATTATAATGTGTATACTTTATAAGATCTGGGTGACATTCTATCTTTCATTACTGTGTTTGTTAGGCTTTATGTATGTCCCTAATTCTTCAATGAACCCTTTGAGGTGTCTATCCCCATTGGTGAGTCTATTGTTGCTAGAAGAGTCTATAAAGGTTGTTTAGTGTCCATATTGCATAAAGTCTTGCCTTGTGATTTTGTTGAACTTGACATGGTAGATTTTGACATTATTCTTAGGATGGATTGGTGATATGTATATCATGATTCCATAGATTGTAGAACCAACAAAGTTAAGTTCCAATTCCCAAAATGAAACTATACTTGAGTGGGAAGTTCATAATTCGGTGGTAAAGGGTAGGTTCATCTTTTGTATTAAGGATCGAGAATTGATTGCTAAGGGGTTGAATTTATCATCTTATAAGGGTTAGGGATGTTCAAAGTCGAAACTCCCTCCTATTGAATTGTATCTGGTGGTCAATGAGTTTCTTGATGTCTTTTACGATGAGCTTCCTGGTGTTTCTCCCGTTTGGAAAACAGATTTAAGTATAGACCTCGTGCCCTACACTCAACCTATTTTCATTCCCCCTTACTGTATGGCTCCGGCGGAGTTGAAAAAGTTAAAGGATCAATTGAATGACATAGAGAAGGGTTTTATTAGGCCTTGTAAATCATATTGGGGTGCACCGGTGTTGTCTGTAAGGAAAAAAGATGACTCACTTAGAATGTGCATAGACTATCGCTACCTCAATAAATCCACCATAAAGAACAAGTATCCCTTACCATGGATAGATGACTTATTTGGTCAATTGCAAAGGGATAGTCACTTCTAAAAGATTGATCTTCAGTCCGGATACCATCAATTAAAAGGGAGTGTGATATTCCCAAAACAGCTTTTCGAACAAAATATGGGTAATTTCAATTTGTTTGGAATGTCCTTTGGCCTAACCATTGCTTAGGCGCTATTTATGGATCTCATGAATAGGGTCTTTAAAGCATACCTTGATATGTTTGTTGTGGAATTCATTGATGATATTTTGATTTATTCCCAAAGTGAAAAAGAGCACATGAATCATTTGAGGATAGTGTTGCAAATGTCGAGAGAAGAAAGGTTGTTTGCCAAGTTTGACAAATGTGAATTTTGGTTGAAGGAAGTTGCATTCCTCGGGCATGTGGTGCTGGGTGAAGAAATTAAAGTGATTCCTAAAAAGATGGAAGTGGTAAGAAATCGGCCTAGGCCCTTAACTCCAATGGATATTAGGAGTTTCTTGGGTTTAGAGGGGTACTACTGGAGATTCATGAACTGCTTTTCCTCTATTGCTTCCTAGTTTATAAATTTGACACAAAAGAAGGCAAAATTTGTTTGGACTGATGAATGTGAAAAGAGATTTCAAACTATAAAGGACAAGCTTACATCCGCTCCTATCTTAGTTCTACCGGAAGGGTTAGAAAAGTTTGTTGTTTATTGTGATTCCTCAAGAATGGGATTGGAGTGTCCGTTGATGTAAAATGGAAAAGTTATTGCCTGCCTCTAGATAACTCAAAGTGCATGAGCGCAATTATCCTACTCATGATCTTGAATTAGAAGCCATGGTATTTGCTCTGAAATTATGGCGTCATTATTAGTATGGGGTTCACGTAGATGTTATCACTGACCACAAGAGCCTACAATATGTGTTCACCCAAAGATATTTAAACTTGAGGCAACAAAGGTGATTGGAAATCCTCAAGGATTATGATATGAGCGTGCGTTATCATCTAAATAAAACAAATGTTATAGCAGACGCTTTAAGTAGAATGTCCATATAGAGTGTCGCTCACCTTCATGATGGTAAGAAGGAATTGGCAGGAGAAGTTCACCGGTTGGCTAGATAAGGGGTTAGGTTGACCGAAGCCGAGAATGGAGGAATGACAATTGTAGATGGTTCTAAGTCTTTTTTGATTGAAAAGGTCAAATTCCCGCAAGACCATGACCTTGCTTTGTTAGAATTGAAGTTATTGGTGAGAGTGGGAAAGGTAGAGGTTTCTCTAAAGGGGAAATGGTGTTCTTAGATACCAAGGTAGCTTGTGTGTGCCAAATATAAATGGGTTGAAGAACTTGATTTTGGAGGAAACCCATAATTCATCCTATTCCATTCACCTCGGTTCTACGAAGAAACACAGAGATTTGAGCGAAGTATATTGGTGGAGTTGTATAACAAGAAATATTGCAAAGTTTGTAGTTAGCTGCAACAATTGTCAACAAGTCAAAGTCAAACACAAAGGTAGGGTGGCCTAGCCGAGGATAATGAGATTCCTACATAGAAGTGGTAAGAGATCAATATGGATTTTGTGATTGCTTTACCTTAAACTAGAAAGCATTTTGATTCTATATGGGTTGTTATTGATAAGATGACAAAATCGGCTAATTTATTATCCGTTAAAACAACTTATGGTGCATAAGATTATGTTAGATTGTACATTTATCATGACCTAAGCCTAGGGCCTAGACGTGACCGGCAAATGGGGAACCCGAAGGAACCCCAAACAAGTCTCATAGCATATCACTACGCATCCTTGGTCGTGGAAGCAATAAAAATGACAATAAGAAGTAAGCATAATCAAGGGGAATTGGGACTAAGGATAAACTTCCATATCATAAACATCAAGAACAAGAGAGTCAAGGCTCGTAGCATAGATACATAACATATCCAACAACACCTCTACTACATAAGATAAGAGCGGGGTCTAAGACAAAGTAACCGGGCTCACCCTCATAGTCAATACATAAGTCAAGGGAGAAAGTTCTAATACAAAGCAAGAGATCATAAGTAACATCCCCGGAATGGAGGACTTACCAACAAGCTTGAGCTAAGTTGTACTAGTCACGTGGAGGAGGATGCTCAAGTGGGACTCGGTTACTACATGGTGACATCATGTAGGCATAAAGTATGCTTTAGTACACCTGAATGTACTAAGTATGTAGGATGCAATGCGAAAATAGATAGGCATCACAATCGAGATGCTTAATTAAACAATGGATTAGCATATGCTAATATGACATGAATGGCAGATGCTAGAATTAGATCATACTTTCATAGAACATAACATATGTGGAGGGGGTGACCATTTATTAGTGCAATCCAAGGCCTAACACCTACTTGGAGAGGCACATGAGGTACAAACCCCTTTATGAGGTTGTTGGAGTACAAAACTCCCAACGGGTTGATGTGTACAACCCCCAACATGGTTGATGGAGTACAAACCCCCAACAAGGTTGATGGGTACAAACCCCCAACATGGTTGATTGATAGTCTCACACTACCACCTGTGGTGAGCGGAGTACAAACCCCCCAATAGGTTGATGAGTACAAACCCCCAACAAGGTTGATGGATAGTCGGACACTACCACCCGTGGTGACCAGATTACAAAACCCTCCATAGATTATCAAGGTACGAACCCCTTGACACGATTACCCTGCGTGTGATCCCCGAGTAAGGCCTGGTCACAAGCCAACAATATATAGAAAATATCATTTATACATTCATCCCTCTTATCATCATCTAGTCATCATATACACACATACATTTCATCATCATTTCATCATTATTCTAGCCTCATTTCATCATCGTATAACCATCATATACATACATACATTTTATCATCATATTATCATCATATAGTCATTCAACTCATAAGACAAGCATTAGGCCCTCAACTCCGAAATAAGCCATAACTGGACATTTTATCAAGCACTTATAGGGTATGTAGTGCTAGTGTAAAACCATGCAATTCAAGAATGAAATCATGATAGAAAATGCAATGTAAAACCTTCAATAGATACTTCGTAATACCCTCAAGCAATATACACCAAGACCCTTAATCAAATCTTACAATAGATCTTAGATTCATAGCCAAAATATTGCAAAACAGTCACAATTTCATAAATCCCAACATAGTGTGCAGTTATTTTTATAATATGTAATACCATGAGCAAATCAATTTTATATCATGCAATTTTGAGGAAAAAGAACCTTGGGCATCATGGGTGAAAGGAATCCATGAAAGAAACCCACACACCTTAGCTTTGAAGATGAACTGGATGAAGATTGAAGGTGGAGACTTGAAGCTTGAGTGCAATCCTTATGAATCCAGAAATGGTTTTGAGAGTTGAGCTTAGGAGTAAAATATTTGGCTAAGTGTTTGAATGAATATTGAGGAATGTTAAGAATGATATGAGGGTGAAAAATGGCTAAGTATGGATATTTTTACGTTTGGGAACACTTAGGCCGAAGCTTAAATGTCTTGGACCGCAAGAAAATAACTGGACAAAAACTATACATGTCCGCATCGTGCACAAGACGTGAGAATAGAGTTTCTTCATGAAAAGCTCTTTGGAAATCGTCACTTGGAAATTTGAAATTGCTAATCGTTTACTATTAAATCGGGGTTAGAATCATTTTCCACTCAAAATGACCCCCTAAATAAGAATATGAAGTCGGATTTTTGATATCACACACTAATTTTGAGATATAAGGAAATTACGATTTCGGGCACTTTCAAAGCACATTTTCGGGCACTTTTTGGGGTTGTTACAATATAACCCCCTTGGGAACATTTGTCCCCGAATGTGAAAGAGACATATATGAGACACAAGAACATGACACTTTCAGCCCACATAGAGATGCAACAATGTACTTAAACATCATTTCAAAAATCACATCATAAGTGTAAAATCAACATGAACTTATCAATTTAAAACATGAACATATGCACTGACATGAGGGCTGAGCTTAAGACTTGAGATCATATAAAGGACTTAGATCAATACCTTAGGCTTGAGTGGAATGGAAAAGGTAAGGATATTGCTTTTGCATGTCCGCCTCGGCCTCCTAAGTAGCACTATCAACTTGTTGATTCCTCCAAAGGACCTTAATGGAAGCCACCTCCTTGTTTCTCAACCTCTTCACTTGCCTATCCAAAATCTAAACTGGAACCTCTTCATATGTCAAATTATCTTCAACCATACCCACAACATCAAGAGGCACAATAGCATTTGGATCACCCACACATTTCCTCAATATAGACACATGGAATACCGGATGAACCAAATCCATTTCTCTAGGCAATCTGAACTTATAAGCTACCTTGCCAACCCTACTCATGACCTCATAAGGACCAACATATCATGGGCTCAACTTGCCCATCTTACCAAAATGGACCACACCCTTCATGGGTGAAACCTTTAGGTAGACCTAATCACCAACTTTGACTTCAAGGTCTCTTCTTCTCACATCGGCATAGGATTTTTGATGACTTTGAGCCGTCTCCAACCTTTCTCTAATAATACTAAACTTATCAAGAGCCTCCACAACCAAATGTGGTCCCAACAAAGCTACCTCACCAACCTTAAACCAACCAACCAACCGGTGATCTACAACGTCTCCCACAGAGAGCCTCAAAAAGAGTCATATCGATACTAGAATGATAACTATTGATGTAGGCAAACTCAATCAATGAAAGATGATCATCCCAACTGCCTTTAAGCTCCAACACACATGCTCTAAGCATATCCTCAAGGGTTTGGATAGTCCTCTCGGCTCGGCCTTCTGGTTGAGGGTGGAAAGCCATAAAAAGCTTAACTCTATTTCCAAGACCCCTTTGGAAAGACCTCCAAAAGTGTGAGGTAAATTGAGCTCCATGATCTGATATGATGGATAAAGGAACCCCATGCAACCTTACCAAGTCATGAATATACAACCTTGCATAATCTTCAGCCCCATATGTGGTCTTATTCGGAGAAAATGAGCCGATTTTGTCATCCTATCAACCACAACCCAAATGGAATCAAAACCTTTTCTAGTATCTTGGGCAACCCAACCACAAAATCCATATTTATCTCTTCCCACTTCCAAGTAGGAATCTCAATGTCTTAGGTTAGGCCACCTAGCCTTTGATGTTCGGCTTTGACTTATTGACAACTATGACAACCGGAAATGAATTTGGCAATGTCCCTGTTCAAGCCTCCCCACCAATACACATCCCTCAAATCTCTATACATTTTGGTGGAACCTGGGTGGATCGAATAAGAAGAATTATGGGCCTCATCAAGGATTTTCTCCCTTAAGCCATCAACACAAGGCACACACAACCTACCTTGGTACCTAAGGGCACCATCCTCCGGGAGAAAACCTCCACCTTGCCCTCTTGCACCAAGGCCTTAAATTCTAACAAGGAGAGATCAAGATCTTGTTTTACTATCGCCACATCAACCAGGAAGACCTAGAACCATCAACAATAACAATATCAACACTACCAACCTCATCCAATCTGACCCCCAATCTAGCTAACTGATGCACTTCCCTACCCATCTCCTTTTCGCCACCATCAACATGAGCTAGGCTACCCATGGACACCCTACTCCAAGGCATCCGCCACCATATTTGGCTTACTGCGATGGTAATACACACTCATATCATAGTCCTTAAGAAGTTCTAGCCACCTTCTTTATCTCAAGTTGAGATATTTTTGAGTGAAGACATATTGGAGGCTCTTATGTCGGTGAACACATCAACATGCACCCCATACAAATAATGTCGCCTAATTTTCAAAGCAAACACTACGGTGGCCAATTCAAGATCATGGGTGGGGTAGTTCTTTTCATGCACTTTGAGTTGCCTAGAAGCATAGGCTATCACCTTACCATTTTACATTAGCACACAACCCAACCCAACTCTCAAGCACATCCAGTAGTGACAATATAGGGGCTGACACAAGCTTATCTTTCAAGGTTTGGAAGCTCCTCTCACATTCATCGGTCCACACAAACTTAGCATTCTTTTGAGTCAACTTTGTCATAGGGGAACCAATAAAAGATAACCTATTCACAAACCTCCGATAGTAGCCCGCTAAGCCCAAGAACCTCCTAATATTCAACGAGGTCAATGGTCTAGGCCAATTTCTAATCACATCAGTTTTTTTAGGATCCACATTTATACCGTCACCCGACAACACATGCCTTAGGAAAGCAACCTTATTCAACCAAAATTCACACTTTTCATATTTAGCATATAATTTCTCCTCACTCAATCTCTGCAACACAACCCTTACATGAGCCCTATGCTCCTGCTCACCACGGAAATAGATCAAAATATCATCAATAAAGACCACAACAAAGGAATCAAGGTAGGGTTTAAAGACCCTATTCATAAGGTCCACGAAGATAACCGGTGCATTGGTTAACCCAAAAGATATCACAATAAACTCATAATGCCCATATCTAGTCTGGAAGTCCATCTTGGGAATATCATACTCCCTCACCTTTACCTAATGATACCCGGACTGAAGATCAATCTTAGAGAAATGGCTAATATTTTTCTCGAAGGATCAGAAAAAAATAGAGCCCTTTGCAATTGGTCAAACAAATCATCAATCCTTGGAAGAGGATACCTTTTCTTGATGGTGACCCAATTGAGTTGCCGGTAGTCAATACACATTCTAAGAGACGCATCCTTCTTTTTCATGAACAGCACTGGTGCACCCCAAGGTGGTTGGCTAGGCCTAATAAACCCCTTCTCTAACAAGTCTCTCGATTGCTCCTTCAACTCTGTTGGGGCCATACAGTAAGGGGGATTAGAAATGGGATGAGTATCGGGGAGGAAATCTATGCCAAAGTCTATTTCCCTTTCAGGAGGAACATCGGGAAGGTCATTTCGGAAGACATCAAGAAACTCATGTACAACCGAAACAGACTCTATGGGAAGGAATTTAGACTCCACATCCCTAACCCTCAAAAGATGGTAAATACACCCCTTAGAGATCAACTTACGGGCTTTAATGAAAGAGATAAGTCTACCCTTGACCATCGCATCTTGACTCTCCCACTCAAGGACGGGTTCATTCGGGAATTGAAATTTGACTCAACAAGATCACAAGGCAATATTTTATGCATGATGCAAATAAGATAACTTCTATAAACTTTTCTAGCAATAATAGATGCACCGATAGGAGTAGACGCCTCATATGACTCATGCAACATCTCGGAGTCAACATGGAACTTTTCGGAAACAAAGGGGGTAACAAAAGAAAGAGGGGCACCCTAATCAATCAATGTATACACATCAAAATCAAAAATTTTCAACATACAGGTAACAATATCGTGGACCTCATCAACCCTTTGTCTCCCATGCAAAGCATAAAACCAATTGTGCCTTGGGGCACAATCTTGTTGGCCACCTCTCGAAAAGAAACCACATTAGCATCTTGTGGACGAACCTCCTTGCCCTTGTTGCGATTTTAAGGGCAATCTACCTTTTGTGACCCACTTCCCCACTACCAAAGCATGCATCAGTATCTCTCAAGCATGGGCCCTCATGACCCCTTCCACACCTAGGACACACCTCATTAGGAACCACATCACCCACACCTTGGGCCCTTGGAAAGTCATTGACAACCCTTCTTTGAAATGCATGAGAAGACCCTTGGCCTATATGGAACCGGTCACCCTTTTTGAACTTACCCTCAAAACGGGCCCTCTTGGCCTTATCACCCCTTCACTTCCTCAATTTCTCCTCTTCCATTTGTTCGGCAGAGGTCATCAAGCGGGACAAGTCCATATGCCCAATTAACATAGCGGACTGACATTCTTCACTCACTAAGTCGGACACCCCCATCACGAACTTATTCATTCTTGACCTTGGATCGGCAACCAAGTAAGGGGCCACCTTTGAAAGTTAGTTGAACTTGAGGGCTTATTCCCTCACACTCATTGACCCTTGCCGCAAATTCATAAGTTCCACCCATTTAGCTTGCCTAAGCTCAAGAGGGAAGAACCGATTAAGGAAACCCACTTCGAACTCTTCCCAAAGCACCACATAGTTGACTCCCTTATCTTCTTTCCATTGGTTATACCATATTCGAGCAACCTCCTTGAGTTGGTGGGCTGCAACCTCCGCCTTTTCTTCGAGTTTCACACCCATGATAGCCAATATCTTGTAGACCTCATCAATGAACTCTTGAGGGTCCTTATCTACCTTTGACCCATAGAATTTTGGGGGATTCATTCTCATGAAGTCTCTCACCGGAGAAGCCGGTGTAGGAGCATGGTGGGCTTGGGCCCCTTGATTGGCTTGATTAGCCACCACTTGTGCAAGCAAGGTGAGAGCATCCCTAAGCTCTCCATTGGACGGTTGCTCCTCGGGTGTGCGGGCTCGTCTCCTTCTCATGTTAGGCATGATCTAGCATAGGAAAGAATAAGTGTTAGGGGAGGAAAGCTTACTTCAACTCCATAGCACGACATAGAACATGAAGAAAGGAAACTATTCCTAAAACGTCTTGTATCCTACTACTCATAGTTGTGGTGCACAACACAACCATGAATAAGACTCTATTTGATATGATGTGTTGGACTCCGAGGATCTAACAATCTAGTTCTCTAATACCAAGTTTGTCACGACCCAAGCCTAGGGCCTAAATGTGATCGGCAAATGAGGAACCCGAAGGAACCCCAAACAAGCCTCATAGCATATCATTACACATCCTTGGTCGCGGAGGCAATAAAAATGACAATAAGAGGTAAGCATAATCGAGGGGAATTCAGACTAAGGATAAACTTCCATATTATAAACATCAAGAAAAAGAGAGTCAAGGCCCATAGCATAGATACATAACATGTCCAACAACACCTCTACTACATAAGCTAAGAGCGGGGGCCAAGATAAAGTAATTGAGATCACCCTCATAGTCAATACATAAGTCAAGAGTGAAAGTTCTAATACAAATCAAGAGATCATAAGTAACATCCCCAGAATGGAGGACTTACCAACAAGCTTGAGTGAAGTTGTACTAGCCACGTAGAGGAGGATGCTCAAGTGGGACTTGATTACTATATGGTGATATCATGTAGGCATAGAGTATGTGTTACTGCACTTGAATATACTAAGTATGTAGGATGCAATGCGACAATAGATAGGCATCATAATTGAAATGCTTAATTGAACAATAGATGAGCATATGGCAATATGACATGAATGGAAGATGCTAGAATTAGATCATACTTTCATAGAACATAACATATGTGGAGGGGTAACCATTTATTAGTGCTATCCAAGGCCTAACACCCGCTTGGAGAGGCGCATGAAGTACGAACCCCTTCATGAGATTGTTGGAGTACAAACGCCCCAATAGGTTGATGGGTGCAAACCTCCAACATGGTTGATGGAGTACAAACCCCCAACAAGGTTGATGGGTACAAAGCCCCAACATGGTTGATGGATAGTCACACCCTACTACCCGTGGTGATCGGAGTAAAAACCCCCCAATAGGTTAATGAGTACAAACCCCCAATAATGTTGATGGATAGTCGCACCCTACCACCCATTGTGACCAAAGTACAAACCATCCGATAGGTTATCAAGGTACGAACCCCTTGACACTGTTACCCGGCGCACAACCCCCGAGTTAGGCATAGTCACAAGCTAACAATATATAAAATATCATTTATACATTCATCCTCTCATCATCATCTAGTCATCAAATACATACATATATACATTTGATCATCATTCTATCCTCATGTCATCATCGTATAACCATCATATACATACATACATTTCATCATCATTTCTTCATCGTTCTATCATCGTATAGTCATTCAACTCGTAAGACAAGATTGAGCGCTCAACTCCTCAATAAACTATAATGGACATTTTATCAAACACTTAGAGTGTGTGTTGTGCTAGTGTAAAGTCATGCAATTTAAGAGTGAAATCATGCTAGAAAATGTAATGTAAAACCTTCAATAGATACATGATAACACCCTCAAGCAACATACACCAAGACGCCTCATCAAATTTTACAATAGATCTTAGACTCATAGCCCAAACCATGGTAAAAAAATCGCAATTTCATAAATCTCAATATAGTGTGCAATAATTTTCATAATATTTAAGACCCATGAGTAAATCAACTTTAAATTGTGCAATTTTGAGGAAAAGGAAGCTTGGGCATCATGGATGAAAGGAACCCATGAAAGAAATGCACATACCGTAGCTTTGGAGATGAACTTGATGAAGATTGAAGGTGGAGACTCGAAGCTTGAGTGCAATCCTTATGGATCCAGAAATGGTTTTGAGACTTGAGTTTAGGAGTAAAATATTTGTCTAAGTGTTTGAATGAATATTGGGGAATGTTTAGAATGAAATAAGGGTGAAAAATGGCTAAGTATGGTATATTTACGTTCGGGATACTTAGGTCCAAGACTTGAAAGTCTTGGACCGCAAGAAAAATAACCGGACAGAAAATTTACATGTCCACATTATGGACAGGACGCGATAATAGAGTTTCTGTATCTGCGCACCCTTGGCGCGTCGTGCCACGGGCGCGAAAAGGTCTCTAGAATCATCACTTGAAAAATTGAAATTGCTAATCGTTTGCTCTTAAATCAGGGTTAGACCCATTTTCCACTCAAAATGACCCCCTAAAAAAGAATATTAAGTTGGATTTTTGATATCATGCATGGACTGTGAGATATATGGAAATTATGATTCTGGGCACTTCTGAGGCACATTTTCGGGCACTTTTTGGGGTCTTTACACCATTCATGAGTTGGTTAGATTGCATGAGGTCCCATTGTCTATTATTTCATACCATGGTGCTCAATTTATTTCACACTTTTGGAGATCCTTCCAAAGAGGTCTTAGTAACAAAGTTAGAGATCCTTCCAAAGAGGTCTTAGTACCAAAGTTAAGCTCAACACAACCTTTCACCCACAAAGGGATGGTCAAGCCAAAAGACCATTCTAACTCTTGAGGATATGCTTAGAGCTTGTGTCTTGGAGTTTAAAGGTAGTTGGGATGAGCATCTTCCAGTTATCGAGTTTGCCTACAACAATAGTTATCATTCTGGCATTAGAATGGCTCTCTTTGAAGCTTTATATGGTAAACATTGTAGATCCTTGATTGGGTAACTTGAAGTGGGGAAAATGGCTTTGATAGGTCCAGATTTGGTTATGTAAACTTTAGAGAAGGTGAGGATGATAAGGGAAAGATTGAAGATGGCGCAAAGTCGGAAAAAGTCCTGTACCGACACTAGGAGGAGAGACCTTGAATTTGAAGTTAATGATTGGTGTACTTAAAGGTTTCGCCAATGAAGGGGGTCGTTTATTTTGAAAAGAAGGGGAAGTTAAGCCCTAGATATATAGGGGTTTACCAGATCATGAGCCGTGTTGGTAAAGTTGCATACGAGTTAGAGTTGCTTATGGAGATGAGTATGGTTTGTCCGATCTTCCATGTTTCCAAGTTAAGGAAATGTGTTGGAGACTCTAATTCCATTGTTCCCTTAGAGGTGGTGAATATTGAAGAGAACTTGACTTATGAGGAAATTCATGTGAAAATAGGCAAGTGAAGAGGTTGAGAAACAAAGATATAACATCTGTCGAATTCCTTTGTAGGAACCAACAAGTCGAATGTGCCACTTGGGAAGCTGAAGCAGACATGAAGAAACGATACC
Source organism: Solanum medicagineum (assembly GCA_026153255.1). Lineage (NCBI taxonomy): Eukaryota > Viridiplantae > Streptophyta > Magnoliopsida > Solanales > Solanaceae > Solanum > Solanum medicagineum. The sequence goes on from JAPFFP010000080.1 coordinate 10,908,807, forward strand.
CCTATCTCTTCCACTCAAATCAAGCTTAAGGTATCAAGTTTTCCAATCTTGAGAGCCTCTACTTCCTTGCATGTCATTTTCATGTCATACATGCATGAATATATGATTATGAGGTTGCATTATAAATGTTATTTGGAGTGTGGCTTTAAAATTTGCATGATGTATATGTTACACATTGCATATAATACATGTGTTTTGTTCCTTATAGCTTACTTTTAGCACTTTTGGGGACAAATGTTCCTAAGGGGGAGATAGTGTAAGGCTCCACATGTTGGAAGGTAGGAAAGTGCATAAGAAATGAAGTCTGGAAAATTTTTTTAAGTGTAAGTGAGCTCATAAAGAGCTATACAACCCATAAATGGAATACATGTCGGGCATGGGTTCGTGGGTACAAGGGTACAATTCTAGTAGCTTAGGTTGGGACAGCCACCAATGCATGAAGGGAACCACAAACCATAACTTATGCTCATAGAATGGAAGGGAAGACTTGGTGGGAAAATGACTTTTTGAAGTTTGATGCACGAACAAGAAGATGGCTCGTGGATAGGTTGAGGGTCGTAAGTGGTGTCATGGTTTGTATTCCAAAGAAGGTTTCAGAGTGGTCCAAAAACCAATAGGACGAGACCCCCTTTCACAACCCATGGACTGGACCACGACCCATGATCGGGGTCTCATGGCCTGGTCCGGCAGATTTTTAGAAGGGGTAATTTTGACATTTCCTAATATCATATGTCTATGCTACGTTATTTAAGCACCCTAAATAAGCCCCTTTCTAGCCTTATACAACCCTAAACTACTCCACTCCAACTCATTCTAAAATAATATAAGTCTAACTCCTCCCAAATCTCTCTCAAGCTTCCTCAAGACAATCAAGTAAAAGGTGTAAGCTAGGGTTTCAAATTTTCTTCATTGTCCAACAAGATTTCCATATCCAATCACACCAAGGTATATCAGTTTTAATTTGTGGAAACTAAAAAGGTAAGAAGAAATCAAGGCCGAGAACCCATATGCACCCAACTCATTGCTTCCTTCTTTGTTTATCACAAGCAATCCCTCAAAGTGATGAATGCACTAAAAAGCACACTGTAGCATGAAAGAAAGTTTCTGTGTGACTAAATATGGTATTGAAAAAGGCTTCATACGACTTAGAAAACAGGTGTCCATAGGTCTCCCATCAGAGCTCCTCCAAGAACAGCTGAAAAGGCAAGGTCTAGAAGACCAAGATCTGCACCTTTCAACAATATCGCTCATCTGACAAGATTGTCTAGAAAAGTAGGGTTTTCTTCAGGGCTTGAGAAATAGAATAGGTAGAGCCTCACAAGTTTGAAATTCGTCCCTTGGAATTTCACTTGAAAAGGAACGAGGAATTCTCAACAAAAAAAATGCTTTCTAAACTGAACATGAAAGTCGTTTTCCATCAGACGACTTTTCTTATAACTCTACTCTCGGCTTGGATTATATATATCTAAAAAGGTCCGCTCTCAACTATTCCACATGTTGCCTAGAAGAGACTTGGTTATTTGAAGTGGACTCTTTTTTGTAGTAGATGTCAAACCTGTTGTGCCCCATTGACTAAGAAGGGGGCAGACACAACAGCTACATGGACTCGTCTTCCTTTAAGGCTAGAAACATCCTCTGGTAATTGAGGGCGGTCAAAGTAATCGAGTTCTCCGATGAGAGCAGAGAATTTCACTCCTTTATTAGGAAGTTAGAGCCTTAATTATGAATAAGTCATGACTACAAATAGTTAGGAGCAAGGTCACGAGCTGGCAAAGAAAAAAAATCTAGGCACTAGTGACTAGTTGAAAGTGTGCTCATTCCCTGAGAAAGGAAAGGGAAAGTGATGTCGCCAGAGTTCTACCTCCTTTTTGAGGATAAAGCGGTCGCTGTTAAGAAACAAAACCTAACCAAGGTTAGGATCAAACCCACAGGGAATATATAGACTTAAGAGAATTCAATGATTTCAATTCAAGTAGTTAACCAACTAACTTCCCCAAAGAGGAGGGGTTTGCAATAATAAATGGAAAAATAAACTAACACAAGAGTTAAATCAATATAGAGAGAAAGTAGGGTTTTGTGTTCCCCATGATTCCCTAACTTAGTGTCACCAGATAACCTAATTCTTTTCTAGTGTATAGCATGAAAGACGGTAAGTTAAGTTCACCAAGCCCTTTGGTCAAAGATGAGAGGTGTATTTCACTATGTGAGTTGGCTCGTCTTCATAGTATGCATTGCTAACCCTTACTTATTAGTCCCAGTACAACCTCCCCGTGGCCCAGTTTGATTGATTAGACAAGAATACATCAATCAAATCCTGTTAATTAATCTCTTTCCCTATTCAAACTACCTCGGTCCAGTCAGTAACACTAGGCGAGTTCTAATGTTTTCCACCACTAGAAATATGCAAAACGAAGAGAATCAATTAATACATGCATGCACACTTTCTAAGAATTATGAATTATATGGTTTTACCTTGTCAGTTCTTCATGGTTCCCACAACCCTAGTTGTGGATTTAGCTACCCATGCTTTGTGTAGATGCAAGAATCATGAATTGGAAGAACATAATTATGCACTTACATAATTGAATTAAGAACAAGCAAATCCAACTTCAAAAACAATCACTAGATTAAATATAAAATTAAAGTACAAGTATTCACTATTGCTTTCTCTAATTACTGAGTTCTCTGAGTACTATGCGAAAACTTATGAAAAATAACCTAAAAATCGTATTTATAATTAGTAAAATACAAGTCCTAAAAATAATAGGATAACTGGTCGGCACACCTCACGAAAGGGGTTTATGTGTCATATTGCATTCCACGACCGTTAACCAGGGTCTCATACAGTGTTGTTGTAAATTTGAACTTCAAGTTTATGACACCCCTCTACGACTTATAAATTACTTTACGACCCGTAAGGGGGTTTGTCTAATGAATATTTAGAAAGTTCCAATCTCTGATCCTCAAGGCATGAAACATGGTCTATGACTTGTAAATCATTCCATGACCCATCTGCATATTCATAGAAAACTTCAGAAAATTAGCCCCTCACTAGAATTATTCATGAAACCACTTCACGACTCGTTGAATGATCTATGGCCCGTAAAGGGTCACATACTACATCAAAATTTAACAACTTCTGTATTTCTTCACAAAATCAAGACCAACCCTGGAATCCTGCAAATATAATAGAAAACACATAAAACCAACTAACATCACATTGAGAACACACAAAATTCCAAGTTTAAGAATCGAAAGTGTTGTATTTTGACAGCACATCAAATAGAAAGGAATGAAAGAAGAGGATTCTTGGGTAGTATATCAACAGGTTCATCACACAGCTCACTCCCTTTTGCAATTAGATTTTCAAGCTCTTGAGGAATAAGAAAAGAAGTATAACAATGCCTTAGACCGACTATGAAGAGTTCTTTCAAGAAGATTAAGACCTATCTTTTTTATTCTCCTGTATTGGTACCTTCCCTCTACAAAGCTCACCCATCCATCTTTTTTATCTATTTTCAAGCATGAGTAACTTATGAAAATTGCACTAACTCTTTATATATTGATATTATAGAGTAACCTATGATATTTTATCTTTTGCACACTATTATGTAATGAAATGCTATAAGAAACTTATGATTTTAATGAGAGTTTTATGATGTCCCAACTAAGCTTTATTTTGTTATGGTAGGTTGCTTTGAATGATTCTTAAATGACTTTGTTCTACTTCTCTTATGTCCTATAATCTTGAATTGCATAATTTTAAGCCTATGTGCATACGCACCATATTTTGACTAAAGTTATATGCCAAGCTTCCTATGTTGGTGCAAGTCTTATGGAAAGATGCATAGAATATGAATGTTGTGAATGTGGAAGGGTTAATAAGCATACTATGAGTTCATGAGAATGTTATGAAGATTATGAATAATATGAAGCCCTTTCTTTGATGTTATGAAGCTTTGATTTTGATGAGCTACTATACAATGAAATTAAGCTATTATGAGACTATGCATAATATGACTACGACTCTGATATAAGTATTCATTGGGATTATTGACCTAGCACCGAGAGGACCTTGGTGGATAATCATTTTCCCTTAACTACATTGTCATCGTGGGTTTGTGATTAGCTAAAGGATCCATATAGCTCTAGATGCATAATTCACCAAAAAAGGTAGGACTCTCGTAAGGTACAAGCTACTTGATGTCCAAAAAGAGTAGTGTTCCCGTAATACTCTTATCATACGACAACTAGAAAGGGGTTATATTCCTGTAAGGTGTTTGTGAAGCTCTATTTGAAATAGGGAAGTTCCCATAAGGTGAGTGTTTGATTTACCCTGGCAAAGTAGACCACCCCTTGACCGGTGTGGAGTGAACATCAAGATTCTAACTAGTAGCTCATTTGGTCTTATTTGTTGGTTATGGTCTTTCCCAAAATTAGGGGAGAAAATAATGACATCAAAAAAGAAACTTTGTGCAAAAGCTCATCAATATCTCATCTTGAACCATGTGCTTCTATTTGTGAGCAAGAAGTACAAAAGATTATTTATCTGCAAGAATTTTAAATCAAATGTCAGATGCAATTACAGATTTGAAAAGGATCATGACCCACCTCTGGGAAAGGTAGAGTGAAAATAAAGTTGAAATTTACTCCCCGAGTAATAAATCTGTAATTTGTTCATATAATAGTAAATTCAAAATTTAATGTAGCAAAAGGTATATGTCATGGTAAACTTGAAGTTTACTTATTAGACATATATTGAAGAAATAAAAGATTCTTCAACAATTATTTGTATTACTTATTCTCATGATAAGTTAATTGGATCAACTAATGTTGGGACTAAATTTTCCAAATTTTAAAAGTAAAAAAAATGAAAATAGGCTCGTTCACAATCATGTGATATGTGAAATAAATACATCTAGAAGATGATCACATGTGCATTTATTGTCAACCTGAAGTTTGACATTCGCAAAATTGTTTGTACAAGATAACTAAGTTTAAAGTACAACTTTCATAACACATAATCAAGATCATTCATCTTTATAATATTAAATATTCAAGCTAATTACACTAAATGCCTCAGATAAATGGCCAATCATTGTTTATGAAAACAAAGCTTCATGATGAAATATGATAAATTTTAGACAAAAATATGAATCAGTCTAATATATTATAATTAGTTTTCCTCCCAATTGATTTATGGTCAGGGATCATATTGTTTCCATCTAATAAATTTGATATGCGGTATATAATTAATAAATATACCATGATGCATAAAAGATGAATTCTCCAAGGTAGATTAAAATACATGTTAATTTGTCTAACTTAAATGAGAGATAATGACAAACTTAGAGTTGAAATGATCTAATTGAATATCCCTGAAGGATAGAGTTTATAACATGCATAAAACATGCAATTAATCCCAAATAAAATAATTCTTGAAAAGAAAAAGAGAAAATGATCAAAATGGTGATAATAAAGAGGCAATATGCTCTTGAAGAACTTACAACATAACACTTCATGAAACCTCATTAGAGGGTAACTACCTGAAAATAATGAAGTGGGTAGATCTCAATAAGTTATCTCGCATTCCAATTGACAAAAAAAGAAAAAGATATTTTATCGATGATATCTTTGATACAATATAGCATAATGTTGTAAAAGATTATGAGGATCTAAATTCTACAATATATTAAAACATGCCCTAATTATCAAGTGGAAAGATATATCTTGATAAACGCAAAGCTTATTTGACTTGCAATCTAGACACGAGAAAATGTTATGCATTTAATATTGAATATTGTCATGGGACAAAATTGATATAAAAGTATTTGAAGGATTTAAAATGCATGAAGCATATAGAAGTTCTTGAAAAAATTAATTATAATCCTCGTATAGATTAAATTAATCAAGAATCTTTCATATTGTTATGCACGTTGATAACTTGAATTGGGACTCTTGAAGAGTTTTCAAAAGGCAATAGATTGTTTGCTTAAAGAAGTTGAAGTGAGAAACTTGAAAAACTCTTTGATCCTAAAGGGAGGATTCATGAAAAGAAATAGAACAAACCACAATTCACCATAACTTTTCTACACTCATAAGTGTTTGCAACAAATTTTAAAGTGATAAAAAATAAATTACAATCACAAATGTCACACCCCGAGAGGGTGTCCTTGGCGTGGCCGACACTCAAAAACATATATGGTTGAAACGACCCCAAAAAGTGCCCAAGAATGTGTCTCGAAAGTGACCGGAATCATAATTTCTATATATCTCAAAATATGTGTGTGACATCAAAACTTCGACTTCATATTCTTATTCAAGAGGCAAAATTGAGTGGGAGAAGGGTCTAACCCCGATTTTAGACTGAACGATTCACAATTTCAAATTTCTAAGTGAACGATTTCCAATGAGCAGGCGCGCCCATGGCGCGATGCGGCCAAGGCGCGCCAGTGTGTATTTTATGCTCAGTTTTTGTTACTCGGTTCAAGGCTTTTGGGTCTTGGGCCTAAGTCTTCCCATACGTGAAAGTACCTATACTTAGCCATATTTCACCTTCATATCATAGAAGGCATTCCCTAAAACCCTCTCAAACACTTAGGCTAATATTTCTCTCAAAATTCAAGTGCCAAGTTTCTTCCTGGATCTTAAGGAATTCGGCCAAGCTTTAAGTCCCCATTTTCAATCTTCATCAAGAATTCTCCAAAGTCAAGGTATGTGGGTTTCAACCATTGGGTTCTTTCACCTATGGTGCCCAAGCTTCCTTTTTACCTAAAGTACATGTTTCTAAGTTGATTTTACATATAGGTTTTCTATTATGAAATTGACTATAAACTATGTTGGGGTTTTGTAAAAATGTGACTGTTTTAGCATGTTTGGGCTATGAATCTTGGATCTCTCTTGAGATTTGATGAAGGATATTGATGTATATTGTATGATAATGTTACCAAGTATTGGTGGGATATTTTACATCAAGATTTCTTGCATGCTTTCCCTCTTAAATTGCATGATTTTACACTAGTATTAGACACCCACGAAGTGCTTGATAAAATGTTCGAATTATGTATCTTGAGTTGTTGAAGGCATAATGCATGACTATGAGTTGAATGACTTAATGTGATGAAAGCAATGTATATCTATGGCATTCTGCTCTATAGTGTTATGAGATGACTACTTTGATGGAGGGTGTGATGTTCATTACCCTAATTGAGGTGTTGATACCTCATTAACCTAATTGAGGGGTTGATACCTCAATCACCTAGGATGGAAGGTGGTACATTCAATAACCAAGTTGAGGGGTTGATACCTCAATCACCTAGGATGGGAGGTGGTAAACCCATTAGCCAAATGATGATCTCTTTCTACACACGTAATATGTCCTATATAAGCATATTTTTACTTCAAGCATCATTCATACATGCCACATTATTATTATTTTATCCATTGCCTATGTTTGTACATTTCGATTACGTTGTCTATCTCTTGTTGCATTACATCCTACATACTTAGCACATTCAAACATACTAACATATACTCTATGCCTACATGATGTTACTATGTTGAAACCGGAGCTCTATTTGGCCATCCTCTTCCTCCACGTGGCTAGTACAATTTCTCTCAAGTTAGTTGGTGAGTCTTCCATTTCGAGGACAATGTCTATGATTTCATACTATGTACTAAAACTATCTTTCTTTTATGTATGTATTGACTATGAGGGTGAGCCCGGTTGCTCGACTTGGCCCCCACTAAGTTCTATGGTTAGAGGTGTTATTGGATATGTTATGTATAATGATATGAGCTTTGAATCTCTCTTGACTAATGATATGAGCTTTGAATCTCCCTGGTTATCCCTATTTACTATTTCTTATTGTTATTTTATTGCTTCCACGACCAAGGATGTGTAATGACGTACTAAGAGTTTACTTGGGGTCCCTTTGGGTTCCACATGCGCTGTGTCACGTCTAGGCCCTAGGCTTGGGTCGTGACAAACTTGGTATCAGAGAACTAGGTTGTTAGGTCCTTGATGTCCAACGCACCACGTCGATTAGAGTCTTGTTCATGGTTGTGTTGTGCACCACAACTATGAGCAAGAGGCTATGAGACGTTTTATGATATGTTTCCCTTATTCATGGTCAATGTCGTGATATAGAGTTGAGGTAAGGTTATTTTCCCCTAACGATTGTTCTTTGACATGCTAGATCATGCCTAACACAAGAGAAAGAAGAGCCCGCTCTCCCGAAGAACAACTGGCCCATGAAGAATTCCGGAATGCTCTTACCATGTTAGCTCATGCCGTGGCTAATCAAATCAACCAAGGGGCCCAAGCTCCTTATGTTCCTACCCCGGCATCTCAAGCGAGGGACTTTATGAGGATGAACCCACCGGAGTTGTATGGTTCTAAGGTGGATGAGGACCCCTAAGAATTTGTGAATGAGGTGTATAAGGTATTCACTATTATGGGTGTTAGATCGGAAGAAAAGGCGGAGTTGGCGGCTTATCAACTCAAGGGGGTGGCACAAATATGGTTTACTCAATGGAAGGAGGAGAAGGGGAACAATAATATGATGCTATGAGGAGTTCAAGGTGGGTTTTCTTAATCAGTTCTTCCCTTTTGAGCTTAGGGAGGCCAAGTTGGTGGAGTTCATGAATTTGAAGCAAGGTTCTTTGAGTGTAAGGGAGTACACCCTCAAGTTTAACCAACTTTCCAAATATGCTCCACAATCGGTGGCCGATCCAAGGTCTAAGATGAATAAGTTTGTGATAGGTGTATCCGATTTGGTAAGCGAGGAGTGCCGGTCCGCTATGTTGATTAGAGACATGAATTTGTGCCGCTTGATGACTTATGCCAAATAAATGGATGAGGAGAAGATAAGGAAGAGAAGGGCTAAAGAGGTCAAGAGGGCTCGTTTTTAAGGAAAGTTCCAAAGTCCCAAAGATAAATGTGATGCTATGTGCCCAACATGTTGTAAGATTCATAGAGGTCTATGTTTGAAAGTCACCAATGCATGTTTCCGTTTCGGTGAAGAGGGGCATAAGAAGAAAGAATTCCCTCGTAAGTAAGACTAGTGTGAAGATGTTCGTCCTCAAGGTGGTGCCCCAAAACACAATCCGTTTTATGCTCTTCAAAGAAGGCAAGGAGGGGATGAGGTGCCCGATGATATTACCGGTAAGTTAGAGGTTTTTCTTGATTTTATTGTGCATGCTTTAGTGGTTCTAGGAGTCGCTATTTCTTTCATTATTGTTGCTAGAAAGATTTGGTTATGTGAGGGCTTATAAGGGTTGCTCCATGTCCTTATTGCATAAAGTCTTGTCTTGTGATCTTGGTTGAATTTGGTTTGATGGGTTGGAGATCTTAAGGTGGTTTGGCTACATGCATATCATGCTTCAATGAGTGTAGGACCCGTAAGGTTGTAATATGATAGTTAAGGATACACGATCTATTTGGTCAACTACAACGGGTTAGTTACTTCTCTAAGATTGATCTTTCGTTTGGGTTTTGTCCCCAAGTGAGGATGAGGGTAGGTGATATCCCTAAGTGTCTTTCCATACTAGGAGTGAGCATTTTGAGTATTGGTGGAGTTACTTGGTTGACTTATGCACCAACTATATTTATGAGTTTCATAAATAGGGTTTTAAAATCCTACCTTGATAGGTGTGAGTTGAGGGTAACAAGAAGGTGGTTAGAACTCCTTAAGGATTATGATATGAGTGTGCATTATTTTTCCTCGGTAAGGCTAATGTTGTGGTCGGTGCTCTAAGTAGCCTAGCATATGTTGATGATAGTGGCAAAGAGGTGACTAGAGAGGTCCATTAGTGGCTAGATTAGCGGTTAGGTTGGAGGAACTTGAGCATGTTAGTGTAGTGGCTTTGATGGTTCCGAATCTTCTTTAGTTGAGGAGGTCTAGTTTAAGCAAGACCTTGATTCCGCCTTGTTACTGTTGGAAGTTTTGGGTGGAAAGATGGTAGAGTGGTGGTGGTATCCTAAAGGGGAGATGGTGGTTTATGGTACCAAGTGGACTATGTGTGTTTGAGGTTGACAATTGAGGCAAGGTTGGTAGGTCCTTATAGGGTTTGGAGGAGTATTGATAAGGTTTCATATGATTGGGAAATTGCCTATGGAAATGGATATGGCTCATTCGGTTCTTTATGCTTCTAGGTTGAGGGGATGTATTGGTGACTCTAGTGCTATAAAAATCTTTGGTGTTGTGGGTGTTGTGGAAGATAAGTTGGCTTAGGAGAAGGTCCCGGTGGAGGTATTGGATGGGAGGGTGGAAAAGTTAATTAATAAGGATGTGGTGTTCATCAAGGCCCTTTGGAGGATTCGTCAAGTCAAAAGTGTCTCTCGGGGAGCTGGAGCGAGCATGGAGCAGCAATATCTGTATCTCTTTCATTCTATTCAAGCTTATGATAACCCATCAAGTCCTTTTTATGATTCCAAGTCTTATGTTTCAGCCCCTATGTCATTGCGTGCATTCATGTTTATGTTGACAAGTTCATGATGATTTTTAACACTTATGTTGAGATTTTGAAAATCATGTTTAAGTGTATTGTTGCATTCTTGATGGAGCTGATTTCTTCATGATTACCCTTCTCATATACATTTCTTTGACATTCGGGGACGAATGTTCCCAAGGGGGAGATATTGAAACGACCCCAAAAAGTATTCAAACATCTGTCTCGAAAGTGTCCAGAATCGTAATTTCTATATATCTCAAAATCCATGTGTGACAACAAAAATCCGACTTCATATTTTTGTTCAGGGGGAAAAATTGAGTGAACCCCGATTTTAGATCGAACGATTCACATTTTCAAATTTCCAAGTGAGCATTTTCCAGTGAGTAGATGTGTCCCTGGCGCGATGCGGCCAGGGCGCGCCAGTGTGTATTTTGTGCTTAGTTTTTGTTACTCGGTCCAAGACTTCTGGGTCTTGGTCCTAAGTCTTCCCATATGTGAAAATACTTATACTTAGTCATATTTCACCTTTATATCATAGAAGACATTCCCCAAAACCCTCTCAAACACTTAGGCTAATATTTCTCTCAAAATTCAAGTGCCAAGTCTCTTCCCGAATCTTAAGGAATTCATCCAAGGATCAAGTCTCCATTTCCAATCTTCATCAAGAATTCTCCAAAGTCAAGGTATGTGGGTTTCAACCATTGGGTCCTTTCACCCATGGTGCTCAAGCTTTCTTTTTACCTAAAGTACATGTTTCTAAGTTGATTTTACATATGGATTTTCTATTATGAAGTTGACTATGAACTATGTTTGGATTTTGTAAAAGTATGACTGTTTTAGCATGTTTTGGGCTATGAATCTTAGATCTATCTTGAGATTTGATGAAGGGTTTTGATGTATATTGTATGATAATGTTACCAAGTATTGGTGGGATGATTCACTTCAAGATTTCTTGCATGATTTTACTCTTGAATTGCATGATTTTACACTAGTAATACACACCTATCAGGTGTTTGATAAAATGTCCAGATTATGTATCTTGAGTTGTTGAAGGCCTAACGCATGACATATGAGTTGAATGACTTTATGTGATGAAAGCAATGTGTATCTATGGTATTTTGCTCTATAGTGTTGTGAGATGACCACTTTGATGGAGGGTGTGATGTTCATTAACCTAATTGAGTGGTTGATACCTTATTAACCTAATTGAGGGGTTGATACCTCAATCACCTAGGACAGAAGGTGGTACATTCGATAACCAAGTTGAGTGGTTTATACTTCAATCACCTACTATGGGAGGTGATAAACCCATTAGCGAAACGATGATCTTTTTCTATACACGTAATATGTCCTATATAAGTATGTTTTTACTTCGAGCATCATTCATGTCACGACCCAAGCCTAGAGCCTAGACGTGACTGGCGAATGGGGAACCAGAAGGGACCCTAAACTAGCCTCATAATATATCATTACACATTCTTGGTTGCGGAAGCAATTAAAAGACACTTGAAGAATTGAAATAAGGGCAAAGGGGCTAAGGAAGAACTTGTCATAACATAGAATCAAGAGATAAAGCAATCAACTCATAGCATAAGTACATAGCTTTGTCCAACAACAACTCTACTACATAGACAAGAGCGTGGTCCAAAACAAACAACCGGACTTACCCTCATAGTCAACATAAGCATTAAAGGAGAGTGTCTTAATACATAATAAGAAAGACATAGACCAACGTCCCCGGATTGGAGGACTCACCAACTAACTTGAATGATACCGAACTAGCCACGTGAAGGAGGATAATGATCAACTTGGGCACTGATTCCTACATGGTGATATCATGTAGACAAGAGTATGCATTAGTACGTTTGAATGTACTAAGTATGTAGGAAGCAATGTAATAAGAAATAGGCATTTTAGTCAAAATGCATAATAATAGGCAATAGACATAATTTAACAACATGCATGTATGATCAATGCATAAGTGAAACATGCTTACAATTCATTCAACTCATAGATCATAATACATAGGTGTGGGAAGAGACCTCAACCGACATAGAATAAGACCAAGCGAGCTACGACTTGGAATCCCGATGATTATCGCTCACCGGTAAAGAGGTGGTCTACTTGCCAAGATAAACTATACTTCAAACTTACAAGAACATTACCCATTTCGTATGAAATAACCTTCCTTACGGGAAACTGACCCAATTGCAGAAAGGATTTAGACCCCACTTCAACTTACGGGAACACGACCCAATTTCGTGTGAAGCAACCCACCTTACGGGAACATGACCCAATTTTGGAAAGGATTTTAAGGGATAGTTCACTAGATGGATCCACTAGTATAGCAAGGGCATAACATCATCCTAAGGTGGCACATAGTTTTAGGACTTAGGGGCTCGCCTCTAGTCCACTCGGTGCTAAATCTAATCCCATAGAATATATAAGATAATTATAGATTTAATAACTTGCAACAACATAAAAGACATGGCACGAGTAGCTCACAACATCATTGACCTCAAATGGTGAGCCCAACTTCAATCATAAGAATAGATCATCATCAACCTTACCCTTGCATTAACATCAATATTAAGGGGCTTGCAAGAGGTGAAATCTTTAAGAAAGGGCTCAAACCTGGCTTTATAACATCATCAACATTTTCATGAATTAGACACATCTTAAAATCATCATGAAGTCTTTCAACTCATAAGACATGCATTGAAACTCCAATTCCTCAAGAAATCATAACCGGACATTTTATCAAACACTTGACGGGTGTGTAGTGCTAGTGTAAAACCATGCAATTCAAGAGTGAAACCATGCAAGAAAATCCATTGAAAAATCATCAATCAACACCTTTCAACACCCTCAAACAATGTACATCAAAAACCCTCATTAAATCTTACAATAGACCCAAGATTTATAGCTCAAAACATGCTAAAACAATCATACTTTCATGAAACCCCAATTCACTCTGCAGAGAAATTTATAATAATCAAGACCCATAAGTAAGTCAACTTTAAATCATACAATTTAAGTAAAAAGGAAGCTTGGGCACCATGGGTGAAAGAACCCAATGGTTAAAAGCCGCATACCTTAGCTTTGGAAAATTTCTTGAAGAAGGCTTTAATGGAGACTTGAAGCTTGAAGAAAATCCTTAGATGTGGATGAGGGTTTTGGGACTTGAATCTTGAGAGAAATACTAGTCTAAGTGTTTGAGTGAGTATTGGGGAATGTTTAGAATGATATGAGGGTGAAATAAGGCTAAGTATAGGTGTTTTCAAATATGGGAACCCTTAGGCCCAAGACTTTCTTGGACCAAAGCAAAAAAAAAGGGACCAAAATAACATTATTCTGCGACGCGGATTACTCACTGGAATTTGCATTTCTGCATATACGAGTTCTACGAAAATGAGGCATAAATTCTTCATCCAAACTCGGAATGAGGTGAAACCAAGTGTGTTAGAAAGCTAATTCAAAGAGATTTAATTTGGTAGGTTGTGGATTCTTTGTATGCTAAGATATGACCCTCCTAAATCACGTTTTTGAGATTTTTGGATTTTGATATGGTTGCTCTAATATTTGGGTTAGACTCATTTTCCACTCAATTTTTCCCCCTGAGCAAGAATACGAAGTAGGATTTTCCAAATAACAAATGAGTTATTAAATATATAGAAATTACAATTCTGGACACTTCCAAGGCACATTTTTGGGCATTTTTTGGGGTCGTTTCAATTCATACATGCCATATTGTTATTATGCTATCCATTGCCTATGTTTGTACATTTAAATTACGTTGCCTATCTCTTGTTGCATTGCATCTTACATACTTAGTACATTCAAACGTACTAACGCATACTCTTTGCCTACATGATATTACCTTATAGGAACCAGAGCTCCCATTTGGCGATCCTCTTTCTCCACCTGGCTAGTATGATTTCTCTCAAGCTAGTTGGTGAGTCCTCCATTCTGGGGACAGTGTCAATGATCTCATGCTATGTACTAAAACTATATTTCTTTTATGTATGTATTGACCATGAGGGTGAGCCTGGTTGCTTGTCTTGGTCCCCGCTTAGTTCTTTGGTTAGAGGTGTTGTTGGATATTTTATGTATAATGCTATGAGCTTTGACTCTCTCTTAACTATTGATGTTTATGCTATGAAAGATGTCCCTTAGTCCCTGGTTCTCCCTATTTACTATCTCTTATTATTACTTTATTGCTTTCGTGACCAAGGATGTGCAATGATATGCTAAGAAGCTTGCTTGGGGTCCCTTCAGGTTCCCCATACGCCATGTCACGTCTAGGCCTTAGGCTTGGGTCGTGACACCAGCTTCCATGCAAACCACTTAATTTCATCATATTCATTTAACCAACAACGGAAGACTCAATTTGTGTACAAGAAATGTTCTCGTGGGATCATCAATTGGTAACTCAATAAAACAAGGTTTAAAACTGATAATCCAAATAATTCAATATTGTTAAGGAATAATTTGAAAAGTACAAGTCTTAAAAATGAAAACATCTACTCTAATTCATCATTGTTTATAAAACCTCTATCTTTAATCATCTAGATGGTGCCAATGACAGGCTCATGGCTACCTAAAAGAAAACTCCAAAAACAATATATGATGTAAATAGAATGCCCCCAGAAGCAAGGAGGGCTCACCATGATCTGAAAAGGACAAAATAGGATTTCAACAGTTGCTTTTGCTGAAAGCCTCTATCACCTGTAACTACATCATTAAATGATGCAGGTCCAAATGAACATTAGTATGTGGACTGTACGAGTATGTAAAATAAACTGAAAAGAAAATGATATAATCAAAAATACTCAATTCAACAATCAACTTAACTCAGGAGATTCAACTTAACTCAACGCAGTAAAACGTGCAAGTTTAAGAATAAAGTTATGCTTTGAAAATAAACTCAGTAATACCTACACAAGAGAAAAGTTTGAATCTTAGCTTAGGAATTTTCAAGGTGTTACAACAAATAAAATATGAAGAAAGACAGTTTAATTGATGAACAATGTGGGTACAAATCTATTCCTCTCTTGATTCCTTTCTTCTATGATTTCTCTATTATTCGGGGACAGTTAGTGGTGTATTTCTCGAACTAGGATAAATTGGACTTGATCTCCATGAAAGAACTTATGTGGATCTTTTTGAGTATTTGATTATCAAGAAGAGTCATACATATTTTGATCTCTTTGTGAATAATCTAGAAGTTTACGGGATTGCTGAGATATTCTTTTAATGGAATATAATACTATATATATAAGTATAAATCAGGGTTTGGGATATATTAGTCTCCAAAAAACTCTGATTGAATTAGGACTCATCTTTTAGAGTTCTACAAAATTTTGATGTCTACAAGTACCCCTTGCTTCAAAGCTTGTCAAAGTGTAGACTTGATGAAACTCAAAGATATGGCTTGAAGTACTCTTTCTTTCACCTTCGCGGTTTTGTGGCTTCAGATTTGCATATCTGATTTGTATTATAGAGAAGAGATGAAGGCCAGATTTAGTCCTACTGGTGTGCCAGTTTGTTTGCAATAAACTTTAAAGTGATAAAAAATAAATTACAATTACAAATAAAATATGAAAAAACACACTTTAATTAATGAACAATATGGGTATAAATCAGTTCTCCCGTTGATTCTTCTCTCTTAAGATTTTTTGTGATTCGAGGACCGTTAGTGGTGTATTTCACGATTAGGATGATTTGAACTTGATCTCCATGAAAAGATTTGTGTAAATCTTCTTAAGTATTTGATTATCGGGAAGTGTCATACATAGTTTGATCTCTTTATGAATATCCAAAGGTTTATGAATTTCTAAGATGCCTTTTAATTGGAATATAATAACCTTTATATACGTATAAAGTAAGGTTTAGGGTAGATTAGTTTCCAAGAAATCCTAACTGAAATATGACTCATTTAATATTATCATTTGCGTGCTGAGGTCATGCTGACTCGCTTGTATGATATACCAATAAGGTAACACAAGTGATTAAGCTCAGTCCTATATGATACCGATATGGTATCAATGTATCGATAAAGTATCACAAAGAATATATTTTCTACTAATTTAAAATTTAATAAATAAGTTTGTAAATTTAATAATTTTCTCTTAATTATTTATTTATTTAAAAAAGAGCTCAAAATTATATGCTACTGATAGGATATTGATCAATATACCCACAGAGTATCGCAAAAATATTTTTTTTTACTAATGTAGAGTTTAATAAATTATTTTGTAACTTTAATAATTTTCTAGTCGTATATGATACTAATATAGTATAAATATACCAACGGAGTATCGCAATGAATATATTTTCTACTTATTTAGAGTTTAATAATTTTTTTATTTGTTTCTTATTTATTTCTTAAAAAATAAAATATAATCCTATATGATACCAATTGGGTATCAATATACTGCCAGAGTATCATAAAGATTGAGCTAATTCTATATGATACCGGTATGGTATATATACACAACCGAGTGTATTTCATAGTATTTTATGGTGATGTCAGGCACGAAATAAAAAGGAGTAAGTGGATAAAAAGGTAAATAGTTTGAATCATGAGTCTATTAAGGATAAATAGTTTTAGATTGAGTCTATTAAGAGTAAATAATTTTAAATTAAGTTTATTTTGTGTACTTTTCCAATTTTTTTTACTAAATTAGTCACATAATTTATCAAATAAATATTTAAAAAGAGTGTTATAAATATATTTATGTTATAGTCACTGTTTATTATGTATATTATTTTGGAGAAAAGTTGGGAATCCTTAACTTAGGTGGCCGTACTTTCTTCTACTTGCTTTATACTTTCTTGAAAAAAAAAAAGAACAAGATTTATTGAGTTTTTAAGTAGGGGAGGAGTCCTTTGATTTGATTATAGTAGTTTTAAAAGGAAAAAAAAGGGTGAGTTTAGCAGCCAGACGATCTGAATACTCGATTTGGGAACTGTGAAGGCCAATCGGATTGTAGAGTTGAACACATTTTCAATTTTCCGGTTAGAGACACGGGTTGCGTGTTTGGATCTTGCTCTCTATAAGATGGTATAGTCCCACTCAAATCATTCTTATCGAATTATCATGGCGACATCCGACAAGCAGAATACGTTGGATTACATCAACCAGATGTTTCCCTCAGGTCTTTTACTTGTTTACATTTCTCAACCTATTCGCTTCTCTCTATAAAACATGTACATATATTCAATTACGCTTTGCCAACAAGTTTGTAGTGGAAGGGGTTTAGGCCAATGCTGTTAATGTTCTCAATCTGTTTCCCCTTTTCCTTTTCTTCCCATCTGAATCTGGTGTAGTTTTTTTCTGAAGTTAGACTTATCCGAAATAAATTTGGTTGACACTTCGCCTTGAATTGCTAATTGTTAATCTGAGACAGTTACATCCACACTGATATATATCAAGTCTCACTTTAAGAGGTCCTTACTATCAAATGGTGGCATATCAATTAGTTGAAAAAAAAGGGTTTGATTTGTAGGTGAGACATATAAACTTGGCTGGCACTATTGACTCATTGAACATGAATTACTTTTTTTTTGTATGGTATCCACCTAGGTTGGTTTGGCATTAAAAGCTATAAATTTGCACCAACAATCTATGTTCTACACAACAGGTTATTTTTTACACCAAACATTTTGTTTGAAATAGAATGGAGTGCTTCACTTTGGATTTTCCAAAGCCCTGAAAAGTTCTGGTATTCTTTCTCGTCGGATCAACCAAAAAGTCTAAAGAGGATGATGAAATTTAATATTATTGAGTTAGTTAGGTTGATTGAGAACAGAAAAATTATCTGCATTGAAAGATTAGAGTAGATAAATTACGAACTTATCAGGTTTTATGTGAAAAGGATCAAAAGAGACTCTCCCTCAGTTAGTTCAATATATACTAGAGCTTGTGACATAACTTGACTCTCCCTCAGTTAGTTCAATATATACTAGAGCTTGTGACATAACAAGTTATTTTAATTTTCTTTATTTTATCAAACTTCGGTTAATGATGTATAGATTATACTATGGTAAGGATCTTCATCCTGAAAAAAGAAAAAAAAACTATGGTAAGGATCTTCATCCTGAAAAAAGAAAAAAAAACTATGGTAAGGATCTTTGTTTTATTCATTGGACATATTGGGAGAAAGCCAAGAGTTTTCTAGCCTTTCCTGATTCACATTTGTCTTTGATCAATTTCAACTCTTAATTGTTCTTTCCTATTGAAATCATTTCTCTTTGCTCCTCTTTCTTTTCCTTTGGGATTGCTGCAGTGAATCCATTGATAAAAATGTGTGATTTCTGTAAACAAAAGGTATAATAAATTGAGTTTAGGGAAAGGCATTGGGATTAATAAAGTCCATCATTTGTTTCATTATTGGTACCAATGGATCTCGTGGGCTTAAACATGTATAGAAAACAATAGTTTTCTCAAGATTTGGTTGAAAGTCTCATTCCTTGTCTTGAAAGTGTTAGTTAGACTTGGGAAAAATATTGAGGCATTAGATAGGAACTGAATTTTCTGGACAAGTTTATGTCAGGTCAGTATCGGTCCTAATTATTTATAGATAGATTGTGAACTTTTTCTCTGAAGTCAGTAGTTGTCCTCTTGTATAATCCATGTTATGAAAAATCAAATGGTAAAGTTAAATGGATAACATATTTTAGGTGGAAGTTCTTTGAGTATATTCACTAAAAGGGTAACAAGACTTTGAATTTGGGATAAAGTGAGTTGGAAGTAGAAGATTACGGGTCTTTTTTTTAGTAAAATTATTTACCTTACAAGAAAAAGAAGAGGGAGTTAGTACAGGTCCTTCTGGGCTTCTGGCGATCTAGCATAATAGCAGTGTGATGCTATTGTTGGTAATATGATTGAATACAGGAAATGTATGATTAGTTTATATCGTTGTTTCTAGAATGAATTAACATTTGTTAATAATAGTTGAGAGGAAGGTGAGTTTTGGTCATTGATCACTGGAATCCTGCTGTAAATGGCAATCAAAATTGGATCTTATTAGTCAGTGAAGTAGTAATATAACTGCATTAAGGTTTATGCTCGTTTAATAACAAAGAAAAAGTCCAAAATGTAAGAGTTAAGATTTACTGGTGATCCATTGAGTAAGGCCTTTAACCTTCAAAATTTTAGAGCACTAGGTGTAGTTATTACTACAAATTATTAAATAGCGTATATCTCGAATATAATTATGACCTGGGTCATTGTCATGCTTTTAGCTTAAGCATGCTGATCTTAGTAAATTTTGTCCCTTTTTTGAATAATCAGTTGACACATGGTTGTTGTGCAGAAGCATCTCTATCTGGCGTGGAGCCCCTTATGCAGAAGATACATAGTGAAATTCGTC
>JAPFFP010000080.1:10934974-10952300 GCA_026153255.1 Solanum medicagineum
GTCCTCGGGTGGGTTGGGGCAAGGATCAAGGATTGCAACAGAGCTGCTTGGCTGAGAGTTGGGTCATGGAACATAGGAACTATGGTTGTGAAGTCTATAGAGTTGGTAAAGATTTTGAATAAGGGAAGATCAATATAACTTGTGCCTAGTAGACCAAATGGGTGGGAACTAAGGCTAGAGATATAGACGGGTTTAAATTGTGGTACTTATGAGGCTTGAGAAATAGGAATAGGGCGTAGGCATTTTAGTAGATCAAGAACTCAGGGAGCTAGTGGTAGAGGTAGGAGGTGAATGGAAGGATGATGATAATTAAGCTAGTCATTGGAGGACTTACCTTGAACATTATTAGTGCTACGCAACTCAAGCGGGATGGACGAGCAGGTTAAAATGCGATTTTGAGTGAATTAGGATGACGTAGGGATGGACATCCCTCACTCCAAGCAGCTGTTTTATTGGAAGAGATTTCTATGGTCACATTATGACAACTTCAAACCTTCTTTGTATTTTTTCAGTTGAGCCAGGGGTCTTTTGAAATAGTGAGGTAGGGATGAGGTTTGCGTACACAACACTCTCCCTAGACCACGCTTGTGGGATTATGTTGGGTATGTTGTTGCTATGTTTCTACTTTCAGATCTATCTGATTTCCAAAGAGCCTTATCCATTTATCCATGAATAACGATCTGATTCCATTTGAAGCACTAATTGATGCGGCTCATCTAGCACTTTTGATGCGTTGGAATCGCCTTGTATGATTTTAAAGGCTATGTACTTTTGCCAAATCGTTGGTTGAAAACTAGAAGTTCATAGAGGTAAGGTTTGTAGGTGTAAATGCATAACTGAAATGAATGGAAACTTTAAAGACTGCTTTCTGATGGCTCATACTGCACAAGGATATCTATGTTCCATGACATCATGTTCCTAACATCAGATGCTTACTTTTTTCTTTGGATGAATCAGCATCAGATACTTTACTAGCTATGAGAGGACATAGAAGTTCAAATGTATGTTACTGAAGGACACGAGTGGTTGTACCCAACATGGATACTAAGACAAATATCCTCTAAAAAGTGATCATAGAAAATGAGAAAGGGAAGAATATACTAATATTAATAATTTAAGTTATGTGATATGGGTTATCAACAAAAGAGCATCCATGCATGCTTAGTTTAGCATTTCTCTTCACTAAAGGTACATTATCTGAACGTGTTTCTCTTTAATAAAGATACATTGTCTGAATGCCTTTCTCCTTATAAAAGAAAAACATCATCTCAATGCGATTCTTTTGTCTTGAAACAGTCTCTGCAGTCGAGCAACTTCAAGTAATGGCTTCCAAACGTCACTATAAAGAGGCAGCTGCACAGCTTGAGGTACTTGGCTGTTGCTCTTTCACAGTTTAAACTTTTCATTATTTAACCTTCACCATCACATGACAACTTGCTACTAATTGTTTCTTGTACAAGAATGCATGTTGCGCACTAGGTTAGTTATACTTGAAATTTCTGTTGTTGCAAGATGCTTGCTGAACGAGTGTTGCTGGATTCTTTTCTTTGAGAATTGTAACCTTCTTAAGATATTGGTGCAAAAATGGAGGTTTTTGTGTCATTTGATTATTTTCGGCGTACTGATTTACTATTAACATGGTCAATGTCGTATATCAATGTATGATTAAAGGCTTCACTTAAACTAAGACTTCATCTGGATGCTGGATTTAAAAGTATATGTTACTACAGACTCTATTTTTGCTCCGTAATAAGTTGGAAGTCTAATACTCTGTAATTGTCACTAGAAATATAATGATATGGTAATATATATTTCTAAAATATGTTTTCTTGAGAAGAATTACTTTTATACTTGACTTATTTCAATTGAAGCTGCACTTGGTCTTGTGAGCCTCCTCTTTCTCTTTACTCTTTTCTCGAGGTGAATTTAAGTTTTCTTTGTGCAGTAGGTTTCTTGAATACTGATTTGTTAAAAAATGTTGGTTCTCACTCTTAGATATGCATATATCTCATTGTAAATTGTATTGGCTGAATCAACTGTTTGAAGTTATTCATATCACTACCTTCAGCAACCAACGAAAACACACTTTCTTCTTTGATATTCTAATGCTGTCGCTCTCGCAAATAGGATGGATTTGCTTCTAATTCCTATCTTGTGATGTTTCAGGCTGTAACCCAGCTCTGTAGTCATTTTGAAGCCTATAGGGATATTCCTAAGATTACAGAACTTAGAGAAAAGTTTAAGAGCATCAAACAAGTCCTCAAGACTCATGTGTTCTCTGACTTCTCCAGGTGTGTGCTATAAACTCAAGTAATATTACTGCTGGACATGATTGACAGATACGTCTTAGAAAAGAAAATATTGTACCCTATTGATTCACTTCAATTAACTTGTCTTCTCATCTGCCATGGTAGCTCATATGTACCTTTGTCAATTCAAAATCAACATTCTGTTCGTGTCTTCTCTTAAAAGTTGTTGTGATAGGTTCTTTAAGAATAAGAGCTGTTCGATATAAGAAAAAGACGAAGATATTTTCTTTAGATTCCAAACACAGAGAAATTGTTTCTATGTTTTCTATTTAGCCCTTATTATGATTACATTTTGTTTGCTAAAGGTACCTCTTCTCTATGCATGAGTGACCTACTTCTTGTGCAATAGGAGGTATTAATAAATGGAGGATCTGGGTTGTCCTGTCGGCATGTGATAACAATTCCAATTGGGGATGAATTCAATTGAAATCAAATGCATAAATTAAACAACATAAAAATATGATAGATAAGAAATAAGGGATGAGAAGTGAAGAACAAACGGTAAATTAAGCATTTAACCAAGGGAGAAGAGATTTAAATTCAATAAAAAGAGAAACTCACTTGAAATCAACAAACGAGTGACCCAATATGAAGTCAAGAGAAAAGAAGTCTTCAATCAATAATGAGAATCAACCCATCAAAGTAAGCTACACTAACCTAAACTACACTCTTCAAAAAGAGTTTTCATTCAATTCCAAAAATCTTCATAATCTAAGTCTTCCTAATTGAAACAGACTACTATTTATACTAAGAAAATAAAGAAGACACATTCTTTATGACTTTACTCTTGATGAGGTAAGAGCCTTGTTTAATTGCCGCCTTTTGTGAATTCTTGAATTTATAAAACAACCAATTGCACACATGACCTCTTTTCTTCTTTCTATTCACTTTGATGGACCTTCCACACATTGTATGTCTTTATTTTGTGTTCATCAAGATCTTTTAAAGCTATTATGTGATCCATGACATTATTATCCTCCCCTTCTTGAAAAGGATTTTTCCTTGAATCCAAACCTTGCAAAAGCGTAAGGACAAACAACAAAGAATTCCTCATAGTATGAGGATTAGTATCAGGGTTAGCACAAAAAACATTACACCAAGGAGACTCAATCTCAAGGACAACCATATGTCCTCCATTATCATGACTAAGCCCATAGATGGAGCACAACGAAATTGTCTATGCCTCAAATCAAAAGGATAATACCACCCCAAAAATGGTACTACTACAAGCTCATCTACTCCCAAACATTCACCAGGGTCAAAATGATAGAAGAACCACATAATTGGGTCATACAAATAAGTATAGACTTCAATGAAACTCTGACCCATATGTAATGCACATCTAAGACAAGTGTGAGACACATCACATGCAAAAAGATAGTAGAGAAAGGTGTCATGCACATTGGGGTCATCTAAGGTGTTCCTATAGGCAAGATCATAACTAGGTTCAATGATCCAAACACTCATTGCGTCACAATATGGAACACACCAAGACAACATGATGCATTTAGGATAAACTTCACCTTCTCTTAACAAACAACTCCTACCCTTATAAGATGCACAATAAACAAGATCATGAATAGCATCATATGCAAAGAGGTAGTAAAGAAAATGCATAAGAGAACTACTCTCCCTCATACACAACGTAGGTGTCTCAAGTGGATTGTAAACCCTTAAGAACCTTCCATCATATGGAAAAATGCTAACGAATTCACCCAAATTGTGCTTGTCATCTTGTCCAAGTGTCATCACACAAGTGCCACCAGTCAAATCATTACCGGGGTCAACTGGAAAGGAAATCCACAAACATGGGTCAAGTACACCCCTATTTGCCCAGTTGGCACTCTTATCTTCCATCAACATACTACACTCAAAAGCTTGAGCATCATTATATGCAAACAAGTAATAGAAAGGTGTCACTTAAATGGACATCAAGCAAGGTATTCCCAAGTTTAGCCTCCACTTTAGATACTAAAACATTATGACTCATATGAAAAATTGGACAACTCGAGGAAGAAATAGCAATTGACATTGTGCTAGGTGTATTAGCGCACTTGGAAAGACTTCTGGATTTTGGGTACTGTAGGTGCTTTAGTGTTGAGGAGGTTACATGTACTATTAGTAGGTTGAGTGGGAGAAGGGCGACCATACTCGATGAGATTTTGGAGGAGCATTGATAAGGTCGGTATGGAAATGGTTGACTAGGTTATTTATTGCCGTTTTAAAGATGGCAAAAATACTTGATGAATGGCGGTGGAGTACAATGGTTCTATCGTATAAGAACAAGGGTGATATTCAAAATTGTAACAGTTACAAGTGTATCAAATTGCTAAGCCACACTATGAAGGTATCAGAGAAAGTGATGGAGATGAGGGTGTGGGGAGGGGTGTCCATTTCTGAGAACCAATTTGGTTTTCATGTCGGGGCAATTGACTACCGAAGCAACCTATCTCTTGCGGAGACTACAACAACAACAACAACATACTCAGTGGAATCCCACAAGTGGGGTCCGGGGAGGGTAGAATGTACGCAAACCTTACTACTATCTCCTAGAGGTAGAGAGATTGTTTCCTAGTGAGGAAATATAGGGACAGGAAAAGGGACTTACACATGGTGTTCATTGATTTTGAAAAATCATATGACAAAATTTCGAGGTATGTTCTAGAGTGTTGGGAGGCAAAAGATGTTCCTATGGTTATATTCGAACAATAAAGGATATATATGATGGAGCGAAGACGCGCATTAGAATGGTGAGAGAAGGCTCTGAGCACTTCCCAGTTGAGAGGGAGCTTCATCAGAGATAAGTGCTTAGCCGTTTCCTATTTGCCTTAATGATGGATGAGTTGACGTGGTCTATTTAGGAGGAGGATCCATGGTGTTAGGACAACATAGTACTGATTGATGAGATTCACGGACAAAGTTAATAATAGGTTGGAGGATTGGAGACAAATTCTAGAGTCCAAAGGGTTTAGGTTGACCAGGACCAAGAAGGAATATTTGAGGTGTAAATTCAACGTTGCGATGGATGAAAGAGACGTGGAAGTGAGGCTTGCCACACGAACAATTCCTAAGAGATAATTTTAAGTATCTTGTCCACATATGATGATGATGTCACACATCGCACTGGGGCGACATGGATAAAGTAGAGGCTTGCCTTTGGTGTTCTTGTGTGATAAAAAGTATTCCCTAAACTTAACGGTAAGTTCTACATAGCGGTGGTCTACCATCCTTGTCGTATAGTGCAAAATGCTGTTCAATCAAGAAATCTCGTGTTAAGAAAATGTATGCTGTGGAGATGAAGATGTTGAGATGGATGCTTGGACATATTAGGAGTGACAAGATTTGGAATAAGATTTTCGGGGAAAGGTGGGAGTGGCCTCTGCGGTGGACAAGATGAGGGAAGCGAAATCGAGATGATTTGGGCATGTGTAAATAAGGTGTTCGATGCTCCGGTTCAAAGGTGCAAGAGGCTGGTTGTAGGGGATATTTGGAGGAGTAGGGTAGGCTAGGAAAGTATTGAGGAGAGATGATTAGACAGGAAATGATGCAACTTCATATTAGCGTGGACATGACCTTAGATAGGAAAGAGTGGAGGTCGTGTAGAGAATTGCTGAATAGTAATGTAGACAACCGCTGAGTCCTCACCATGACAGTGGGTACTGCTCATGAAATTCCAGAATTTGAACCTGTAGATGACTTCTCCCAGATAACCCAAATCCTACCATAATAAGCTGCAGAATAGTTACAGCAATAGTGCCATCCCCCAGCTATTTTTGACTGATTTTTTTTTCTATTTCCTTTCTTTGACTCTAGTCTCCACAAACCCATCACATTCACGTCATTCTTTGACAGAAAGAGTTTCTGTTCTTTGTGCTTTGAGTATGGTTAAGCCCTCTAATATTACAGGTGCAAATGGTCATAGAGGATTGACTTGCTCAGATGTACCTTCAGGTCTGGACCCTGAGGTACTTTGCTGTTCCTGCCTGTTAACACCAAAGTGTTTCATAGAAGTCTCCTGATGAGTTGAAGTCATCTCTGTATTATTTGTAGGAATTGGATGAGTCTCTAGCACTGATATACTGTTAAGGATAGGCTCAATTAAAGGAGATTGGACAACTATTACAGTAGAGTTGGAAGCATCTATTCCAGCTGCTGTTGCTGGATTAATCACCCCATCAGTAGTAGCTGGACCCTTCACCAACAGTTTGTGGTTTATGTTGCCAGACCTGCACAATGGTCTTCTGCTTCCTATTTCTCTTCCTTTTCCTCTTGGGTACCTCTTCAAAAATTTCAGCTTCATCGTACTTTTTGTTGTCTTCGTTGTTCCAGCATGAACTGTTGTCAGGTCCAAATTTAAGACAACGTGAACAGAATTTAGGCCTCTTGTCATAGGAGACGGGCGGATGAAATATACTTGTGGGAGTATAAATCTCAATTGAGTTAGGTATAGGTTGTGAGATATCAGTATCCACAAGCACCTGGGCATAGGAAATTCAATCAAAAGCAGTGACCTTATCCATGTACAGGGGATTTTCTTTTACACTAGCCAGTTCACTTGAAGCCTCAATTGACCAATAGCTCACTGGTAGTTTTGGGAATTTGCCCAATAAGGAATAGTAGTTAGACATTCTAGATCAAAACAGAAATCATTTTCCAAATGCTTCAGTATGAAAGGCTTGTTATGGTCCTGCTTGAATTGCTAGATCCCTCTCCCTTACTGTATCAAACTTGAAAAGGTAAGAACCCTCGTCATGATGAAAAGTACGAGGCTTTGGGACAACTCCCTAAACAACAGTTACATAGCTGTCCATGGATTTCTCAAATGGGTTAGCACCTAATAAATATCCAATTGATGTTGTGCTCCAGTAGTCCTCTTGCTCTCTTATATCACCCTCAACTATGGTGAATGCCATTTAACCATTGCGCACAACAGGATGGATATAGGAAAGAGACTCACTCATCTGAAAGTTCCGATTGTGAATGAGTTGCTTTACCTCCGGCAGAGATACATCTGCATGTTTTTCTGCAGAAGGAGTTGTGTTCGATGAGGTCCCAATATCAGAGAACTGGAGCCTTCGAGGCACATGCAAACCCACTTGTTATTTTCCCTTGTGGCCTTTAGTAACTGGTGGTAAGGCCTGTAAGAGCTGGTTGTCATCATTCCCATGCACCTCAACTCCCTCGTGGATAGCCTGCAACTGAGAAGGGAGGAAGCTTCCAAATGTCAATGGCTGAAGATGCTGTTGAATGCCACTGGCAGGGGTCACTAGAGTAGTTTTTGTCGCCGTTGTTGTAGCTTGAGTTGTCCGCTGTTGGGCCATGTTTCTAGGTTTCAGTGTAGTAGCAGACTGGCATAATGTGCGGTAGCAAAAACATTGTATTGAGGTTTATTTATCTTCTTTTTGGTACAAAATATTAAAGGAATAGTATTTGAGTGAAGAATAAAATGATCGTTCAAATTTTAATGGGCATTATGGTAATTCAACTTTCTACTTTGGGACTTCCCACTGTTAATATAGCATGGATGATTACAAACGATACTGTTTTATTCTAATATGTTTTCAGTAAATGAATAAAGTGGAAATTTCAAGTTGGACTTTAAGCTTTACTGGATGTTTCTTCTTTAATAAAATTTTGTTCATAGAATTTTCCAATGTTTTAATCCTGTTAATGTTTGTGTGCTGCCTTGAACTAGATGAGTTCACTCGACATGTAGTATTGGAATTTTTAGTAAACAAAGTAATATTTGAGAGAGAGGGAAAGAGATTTTACTTGACATTGCATGTCTTTGTATTCCTTCTTGTCTCCATTTTTCTCAACTTCCTTTCATCACTTACAGCTTAGGCACAGGGAAGGAGACAGAAGAAAGTAACCTATTACAACAGTTATCAGAAGCATGCTTAGTTGTCGATGCTCTCGAGCCTTCTGTCAGAGAAGAGCTGGTGAAAATGTTTTGTAATAGAGAACTTACCTCGTACCAGCAGATATTTGAAGGAGCAGGTTTGTCCAACTGACCATATCTTTTGTTACTACCAAGTCCGGTTAGTCAATAATATAGTTGGATGTTTGTGGTTTCAAACTGCCTATCGATTTGCAATGACAGAACTAGCTAAGTTGGACAAAACTGAAAGAAGATATGCTTGGATCAAGCGTCGGCTAAGAACAAATGAGGAAATTTGGAAAATTTTCCCTCGTTCATGGCATGTAGATTATTTGCTTTGCATTCAGTTCTGCAAGTTGACAAGGTTGGATATTTGATTTCTTCGCACCCTTTTTTTCGGATGCCTGAAAAAAGCATGATTACTTCAGTGATTCTAAGCATTAATGGGGTAAAACATGTTTAAACAAGTTCCTAGCATCTTATATACCTGAAAAGCTTACATGATCCTGGAAATTTCTTCTAAAATTGCATTGCCTCCTCTACCTTTCTAAGGATTTTTTGTATCATCATGGTTATTACTAGTAAAAATGCAGTCTCCGACACTGAGTCCTAGAGGGTAACTTGCCCAGTTCTATGTGACAATGCCCTTTCTCATTGGTAGAATAATGTTTAACTGCAGTAACCTTTCTTTAAAATATTTTTATTTGCTTATTCTTCTTTTATAACTAATAAGATGTTTTATGTATTTGGCTCCTACTGTATCAACCTCTCTTTTGGCTCACTCTCTTATTTGCATTCTAGGTCTCAACTTGTGGAAATCCTTGTTAGTATGAAAGAAAAGCCAGATGTAGCAACCTTGTTGACAGTAAGTTTCTCTCAGCTGTCGGCTTAATCATTTTGAACTTTTCTCTTCTCATGTCAGTGTGGATGAAATATAACTGTGGCCTTTTAAGCAAAATCCTCAAATTCTTCTTAGGTAATAAAATAAATAAATAAGAAATTTCTTAACATTTTAAACTAAGCTTGTATATGCAAAGTGTGAGAAAGAAAGATTCATGATGAGTTGAATTTGAAAGAGCAAATTAGAGGCCTCACAAATGCTTTAGCAATCTCCGTACGTGTGCGCAAATCTTCACATATGCAATGATATTGTGTGTAGATCTTTTCAAAAAGCTATTTCTTAATATTATTAAGATGCACAAATTTATTACATTGAGCCCTATTTATATATAATACATTATAGTCCTTTTCCATGTAGGATATACACAATCCTATTCCAACATTCTCCCATGCATATAAGTCATCATATGTACCAAACTTGTTACAAATGTAACTAATATGAGGACCGGTGAAGGACTTGGTGAAAATATGTACTAGCTGATCACTCAACTTCACAAGTTTTATAATAATATTTCCTGGGGGTATATTTTGTCCGACAAAGTGAATAACCAATCTTAATGTGCTTAGTCCTCTCATGAAATACCTGATTTGATGCGATATGAAGGACCGGTTGGTTATCACACGCAAGTTCCATTCGACTAATTTCTCCAACTATTAGTTCTTTGAGCAACTGTTTAATCCAAACTAGCTTAAGTTGCTACAACCATCGCTTGATATTTTGCTTCTACGCTAGATCGTGCAACTACACTCTATTCCTTGCTCTTCTAGGACACTAAATTATCTCCTACTAAAATACATTATCAGGATGTAGAACTTTTATTAGAAGGTGATCTTACCTAATCAACTTCTGTATATCCAGTTATTTGTTCATGGCCTCGATCCTCAAAGAGTAATACTTTGCCTGGAGCTGACATTATGTACTGTGGAGTGCTAGCAGTTGCATCCCAATGACTATCAGAGGGAGAATAGGTAAACTGACATACAACACTCCCAGGGAAAAAATGGTAGGTCTAGTCACTGTGAGATAATTCAACTTACTGACAAGTCACCTATATCTTCTAGGATTGTTGAGTGGTTCTCACTTTCCTGGCAGGAGTTTAATATTCTGATCCATAAGAGTGTCAATGGGTCTAGATCCCATCGTTCTGTCTCAAGAATGTCTAAGACAAACTTTGGTTGAGAAATAACAGTAGCTGATTTAGACTGTGCAACCTCAATACGTAGAAAATACTTCAGTCTGCCATGGTCTTTAGTCTGGAAATGCTGAACAGATGTTGCTTTAATTAGTTGTATCATCCTGATCATTGTCAATGATAACAAATTAACGGTATTGTCAACATAAACCACCAAATATGTTGAATTTCTTTGCCTTCAAAACATCTTGAATTCCTTTCCCTTAAGATAGTCCACCATTTTCAATCTGGTATCATACTCTATCTAGTTTTCTGAGCTTTTGTGCCTCTTCTGCTCCAACTAGATAGCATGTCTAGTGTATTAAGTGGCAATCTCCAACTCAAACCAATAATTGCTAGGAATATGTTCCATGGTTGAGTAGTCACCCTACAATGTAAAAAAAGATGACTGTTTCTGCACTTTTTCCAACATAAGTGGCAGATAGAGCAAAGGTGTATTCCCCTTCTTTGCAGATTTTCATTTGTCAAACAGCCCTCTTGACTACCAGCCAAACTGCCACTTTGCATGGTATTTAAGTCTTCAATAAGTGCTTCCAAGGCCATTGTACATTAATGTTGTTATGGTTCCTCATATTATAGATTGTCTTGACTGAAAAGGGTCCTGAATTGTGTTCCAACCACCATAATCTTCTTGCTCTTGTGAGACTCTGTTAAAGAGACTAAGGGTATTGAGGAACAAAATGAATCTGTCCATCTCCCAATCATTTAGATATCTTCTAAAACTGAGATCCCATCCCTGATTACTCCAGATTTCACTAATTTTGGGCATCTATAAATGCGAATGTCCTAATTGTATATGAATTAAGTCTGGAGGATCTATAACTGGACATGTTGCCGAAGAATTAGGAAAGATAAGGCAGTAGAGGCCTTGTGATTCATGCTATGCATCAATCGTTTCTCCCATAAATGGTCATGCATAACAAAAAGAATCATCAAGAAATATTGTGACACAATTTAGGGCACAAGTTAAAAGTCAGAAAAAACTGTTGAGTTGCTCTGGAAACCAATTCACTTGAGTGAGACAGAAGAAATTGGACTTCCATGTGAAGGGGTGAAATCCGGAGATCTAACGACTGGTAGAAGCAAGATTAAAAGGACAATCAGGGAGAAAGAGCAAAGTTTAGAATAACAAAGGACAGGGATTATCTTGTCCAACTCCTTTTGCTTTTGTTTGTATCACATTGGCTAAAGTAGTATCCGGAATAGACTGAATAAACAAAATATCTAACAAAAGTGATTTATTACCAGAGATATGATCATAAGTGCTAGAGTCCATGACTCTGGGCCAATGTACTAATTTGTGAAACACAACCAAAAGAATCACTAGCAATAGAAGTATTAGGTTGTGCAACTATGGCCACTGGTGGATCCAGGATCTCTACATAGGGGGTTCAAAGTATTAGCAAATACATGAAAGATGAAAAATGAAGTGAGATGGGGAGTGAAAGATTAATTTTAGTACACTAAATTTAGTTTGCCTTGTCATGACACATTTAGCTTCTTCTTACTTTCATCCTGCTCTATTGAGCCTTCTTAAAATTCTTTTACTTTTTTTCCCTTTTATTTTGCAATGTTCTACTTTCTTTAAATTTTTTTCAAAAGTGCTCATTCAATCATGTGTTACTTTGATGATCACCAAGAGCTATTTAAAAAGGTGAAAGGGTTGAGTTATTAATATTAT
This sequence comes from Solanum medicagineum, assembly GCA_026153255.1. NCBI lineage: Eukaryota > Viridiplantae > Streptophyta > Magnoliopsida > Solanales > Solanaceae > Solanum > Solanum medicagineum. The sequence continues at coordinate 10,946,939 of JAPFFP010000080.1, forward strand.
AATGTATATTTAGAAAATAAAGATAATGACATCGTTGATTTTTTGGTTCATTTAATTCAATTTTCTAGCTTAGTCGTTTGTAAAAAGGACAAATGATGTCGTTGCAGCGGGCTTGCCCTAGTGCAGGTTAACGATCATGTGTGGTTTGTAAGCTACTGCATAGGAGTAGGGGTTTACCTTGTGCTCACCCAAAGAGTAGCGGTGGCTGGTTCCTTTTGTAGTTAAAAAAAAGGAGAAATGATGGATAAATCAAAATTGAAATGGACAAATGATGTAGAATTGGACAAATGATGTAGAATTGGAAATGATAGGAAAGAAATACTATGAAAATCAAGAAAATTGAATTAAATATTTATTATTAAAACCATTTTTATTAATTCTAAATTTCTTCTTTTGATTAAATTTAACTTATCTTATTTTATATAAATATTTTTTTCTAACTCAATTTCAAATTTAATAACAATTTCATTATTTTTCAAAAGATTTTCTTCGAATTAGTACATGAAAATAAAGTTGCATAGAAGCAAAATGAACAATAGAGGTAAGAAGTAGAAGGCAGAAATACAAAAAATTTGTCCAATAAAATTTAACAAAAGTTAATTGAGAAGTAAAAATAAAATAACAGACAAAAGAAAAATAACTAAAAGGAAAGGGAGAGGCCCAGCTCTGCCTCTGCACTTTCCATAGCCAAAAAAATATGGGGGAAAAAATACTGCACTTCCTGGGACTCAAACCTAGGGTCGTTTGGCCAATCCATGAACCCCTTAACCACTTAGTTAAGCTTTTCTGTAGTTTCAAGCGGTGGCTTTGATTATATGTATTCATAAAATAGAATTTGACCTTATAGTGTAATTTGTGAATAAAGGGGGTTCGGATGAACTCCTGAGCTCTATGTAGCTCCTACCCTGACTATGCCTACTTGTATGGATGTCTGCATACTTGCTCGATAATGATGGAATTAATTATATCCTCTTTCAAATAAAGAAAACCCCTGACACCTACACTGTTAGTCTGAGCAACATGAGCATTCCTAGGTGGTCGACCATGCATAGAATAACATGCTTTACAAGTGTATCTAAACCTATTACAATAACTACAATTAGATCGAGATCTTTCTAAATGATCTCCTCATCGATTCTCCATAGACTAGGATGTCCAATTCTGTGTCACTTGATATGTGAGAACAAAGTCAACAGTAATAACGAGACTAGTGTGTGACTACGAGGCATGGCAAGGAAAAGTAATGCAGAGAGTAGTTCATCAACTGCAGGAACTGTAGGACTAGACAAAATCAGATCAAGCACCAAATCTAAGGTCTTTAGGAAGTTCAACAAGTGTAAGAACTCACATTATTGTATGTCCTTGCTTTGTTTTTTCAATAAGGGTAGTGACTGACATGTTGTTGTTGTTGGTAACTTGAGTTCTTATACCTCTCCCAAAGTAAGTAGACTTATCTGATTCCTATTTTTTTGAGCTGTCGTCCATGGTGTCAGATCATAAAAGTGAGATATGTAATTATTCTATCAAGTGCAAGCCTTTTCCCAAAAAGAATAACATGTCTGAATTGGGCGAAACAAAGGCATCAACTTTGAATCAATAGTTCACCACATGAAACTGCATAATTGAGTGTCAACCTTCTCAGTGAGCTTGGGCCTTTTCATCTACCTCACTAGCCTTTGCTTTTCCATTCATCACACCGACTTTTTTGGTTAAATGATCTTGAATACCTTGACCCTTCCACTATAACTCAACCAAGGAAGACCAAGCTAAATAGTTTGTGTAAGAAATATATGAGAAGAATTATTATTGAATTGTTATCTCTACATTATTACATTGGGACCCTATTTATAGATATTATCTTAGACTCCTTTTTCAACAGGGATACCATAATACAACCCTTATTCATGTAGAATTCTATATACTATTGTTATTCCTATTCCTATTCTCAGTAAGATTATAGATATTATTTTTGATCCAATTCCTATTCTAACACTCCTCCTCAAGCTAGTGCATTTAAGTCATATGTACCTGGCTTGTTACAAATGTAATTAATACGATGACCAATGAAGAGCTTGGTAAGATATTTTGCAGGTTGATCACTCAACTTCACAAAATTGGCTATCAATCTAAATGTGTGTAGTCTTCTCATGAAATACTGAATTTGATGCATAATGCCAATAAAATACAAAGTAATAAATTCTTGAATTGCACTGTTGAACTTCCCAAACAAAGCTCAGAAGACTATTTCATACCATAGAGTGACTTACACAATCGATATACAAGGCTACCAGACTCCATCTGAGCAACAAAATTAAATGGTTGCTCCATATAGATATCTTCCTCGAGATCATCATGGGGAAAAACATTCCTATGTTCAACTGATTAAAAGGTCAATGGAGAATGACAATATGGATCATCTCGAAATTGCTCCAAGAAAGTCACTTTAAAACTAGTCGGAACTTGCTTGTGCGTCGAATTATTAGATTTGATGGCTAAAAGTGGTCACAAATTGAGAAATAAAATTAGATAGGTAGGGTTGGGATAATGACACAAAGAGAATTATATGGGTAAGGTCGTAATGATGGCACGACCCTACTGGAAAATAGAAATTATATTGGTAGGATCATATTGATGGCACAACCTTACTGAAAAAGAGAAATTGTATGGATAGGGTCGGAATGATCACACGACCCAACACAAATAAGAAAGTATGCAAATTGAATATGAAAAAGTAGTCACCGGAAGGATGGTACGGTGCTATGCAAATTGAATATGAAAAAGTAGTCACTGGAAGGATGGCACGGTGCTACGCAAATTAGATATGAGAAAATAGTCACCAGAAAGATACACGATGACTTAATTTTTTTTGCTAACATAATCATTGGCTGAACGGGCGGCATATATGGGTCATAGACTCATAGCCGCTCGCTAGCAGTGGAAGTGCTTTGATTTTCTACCAGGACTGTAGAAACTCTGATACCATGTGAGAAATATAGGAGAAGAATTATTATTGACTTGTTTTCTCTGCATTCTATTTATACATATTATATTAGACTCCTTTTCCAACTAGGATACTATAATGCAATCCTTATTCAAGTAGAATTCTATATACTATTGTTATTCCTATTCTTATTCTAAGTAGGATTATAGATATTATTCTTGTTCCAATTCCTATTCTAATAGTTTGAACCTCCAATTAAGGTTTTGAGGTGATCATAGGGCTTAAACTTTAAATTCCCATGTTATTGGGGACAAAATGTCATACATATAGGACATGGTTGACAATTAACCACAAATACTGGAAGATGTGGTTGAAAGTTATTGAAGAAGGGTCAAGAAAGCTGCTGGTTGTCTTGATATACAGAAGAGGTTGCTGAAAAGTTGACTGGAGTGACCGGATTAGGTTCCGATGGTGAGAATCTTTAGAAAAATATGCAGGGAAAAGCAAAAATCAAATGCTCTCAGGCACTTTTCCCGAGGCAATCCTCTGAAGTCCCTTCTGGGCTTTTGAGTTTCTTTGCTGGTGGACTTCCTCCACTGGAATCTTCTCCTAATTTCTTTCTTTGTCTTTCTTCCTCTTTTGACTGTCTTTAGGATGGACAATAGAGTTTATTTCCGTTCAGGGGGCAAATCTTACGACATCGCTGAATCGAATTCGAAAGCTGAAATATGGTTTGAGTTGGTGGAGAATGCAAGATATCATATGAGAAGAATGATATTAAGTGAAGGGGCTATGGGATGGATCTGCAGGAGGCTTAGTGAAGCATCAGGAATCAGAGGGAGGACTTTCAAGACCTGGAAAGGCAGAGACTATTCTTCCCTCGTTTTTCTGTCCTTGAAATATAATCAGTATGGGAGATTCATATCGTTGATTTCAATTAAAGGAAAAGATAGAGCAGTCATTACTCTACCAGAAAATGCTTTTAATGAAGGCTGGGATAAGGTAGCAGGGAGAGTAGAAACTTTCATTAATAGGAATACAACCGCCTTAAATAACATTAAATGCATAAGGGAGGCAGACACTGCTGCATACAAGGGGAAAGGGAGCTACTTAGAAATATTACATAAAAGCAAATGGACACAAAAGGAGGCAGAGGTCATCGGAGAACCAGAAGCTGGAGAAGTGCTGCAAGCAAAAATCCACTTGAAAGATGAGGATCTTTTGGGTAGATGTCTCGTTGGGAATTTTTCTGGCAGAGACAATGCCCCAACCAGAAATGAAGTCAGAAGCTGGGGTCTACAGACCTGGAGAGGAGCACCTGGTATTAAAGTGTATGACATGAATGGGTCTCTATTCCTTTTTGAGTTTCATACAAGGAAGGAAGCAGAACATGTGTTGATGGGAGACTGGAGAAGGAAAGGGAACAAACTAAACCTTCAGTGGTGGACACCAAGAGCAGGGGCTTTTCCAAGTCAAGAATTCAAATGGTTTTGGTTCCGTATTTTAGGGTTACCACTTCACTTATGGTCTCAATCGATAATGAAGAAGATAGGAGAGAGGTGTGGGGGCTGGCTCGAGACAGAAGAGGAGACGGAGCTGAAGAATCATCTTCGATGGGCTAGAATTAGTGTGAGGAGACCGGCAGCCAAAATTCCAGCCTTCATTGAACTTGCAGATGAGAACAATATTTTCTCTCTCCCAGTTTGGGTGGAAGCTCCGGCGACATATCAGAGGATACGAAGGCCGGTGGAGTGTAACAAAGGAGGAGTAGGGGGAGTTTTTCGAGACATAGGAGAGTCAGAAATCCCTCAGAAAAGGAACTAAATTTCATAAGGAAAAGTTTTGCAGATTTCCCAAGGGATATAAAGGTGAAAGTAGTCACATGGGTGTGCAGGTGCCCAGTGACCCCACAAATTCAGAATTTAATAGCTCTGAAACCCTAAAGGATGGGCTAGATATTTTGGGCTAGCAGTTGGTCCAAGTTTCCTTTAGGGATAATAAAGGTCTAGAACCATTTATCACAGAGCTAAATAAATGGGAAAAGGCCCAAGTTGCTTTTATCAGCCACAAATCAATTACTAATGGATGAAAATGGGATAGATAAAAGTGAGGTTTTTCATTTGCAAGAAAAAGGAGAAGGCTCGAAGACTCTAGAAAGCAACGGTGATGAGCAAAACATGCAAATACAGCAAATTCATGATGTCGAGCCAGTAGCATCGACTATGCCTGGGAACCACAATGAAGAAGAGGTCAGAGCATCAAAATGGGTTCACCAACATATGATGGAACTAAGCGCCACTTATGGAGTTGCTTTTGAAGGTTTTAGAGAAGAAACACATGCATTACTGTAGAGAAAAATAAAGAAAAAAGAACACAAATGATTTACGAGGTTCGGCAAGTGGTGCCTACGTCCTCGGGCTA
>JAPFFP010000080.1:10963821-10981254 GCA_026153255.1 Solanum medicagineum
ATATATATATATATATATAAGTGGAGACAGCATGAAAGGATTGTCATTAATCAACACTAACGGAATAATAAAATGTTAGTGGATAAACCATTTAATTGACAACCATTAGTGCAGCGCACTAAAACCACTTAAAGATTATTAATTTAAAAGAAACTGACGGTTGGGTCATTACATCCGACATGATGAAGCTGTGAATATAAAATAAAGTGGCAAACTTCATTGTGTCATCATCGTTGTCGCCCCAAACCTTGTTGAAACTGTAAATTAATTGTTTAGAAATAGAACTTCTTCCACCAAAATACTGGCTTAGTATTTTGTTTGGCTCTTCAGTGTTAAACTCAAAATCTGACACGTCATCGCAACACTTGAGAACAGATATGATGGTAAATTCTCTGCGAGTGAAGCTGAGAGTGAACTCATTGATATGGATAATGAAAGCATCATTTGAACTACCTTGAACTTCTAACAACATGAAAACCTTGAACAGTTGGGCCTGGACAATACATCTGCTCATGGCAAATAAATGTGAGAAGCATGTTGTCGTCTCTCGAAATCAACTCAATTGACTTTCAGATAATTTTTTTTCAAGTCATCCATCACATTGATATTTGTGTAGCATTGCATACTCTGAACGCCAGTCAGGGTACCATGTATAATAAAATCCACATCCTGCATTAAGGAAAATTAAAAACTTTTCGATATGATGCATCATTGTGCACATCAGAACAGTTTGGTATTAGATCTGACATTTAATGTTTTTGATATAAATGATATTTGTATAAGACATACGTGCTTGGTAATTGTGCATACAGTACCAACAATTACATTATATATTATTGACTTGTTTATATTTTAACATATTCAGATGTGCAAATTTACACATATATAAATGATTAAACAGGTTGTATATGCAAAATAAACTTGTATACTTATATCCCATCTGATAAATATATTTTTTTAGTCAAAATCTAACAAATACATGAATACTAGCACAAATCTGATGTGTTTTGAAGACTTATACATATGTTGCTGATTATGCAGATTGTATATACACTTGTACACTTAAACCCATCTGGTAACCTATAAATTATGGTCAAGATTATATACATTAATACTAGCATCAACTGGTAGGGTTTTTTGCAAAATTTATACGAATAACTGTATATACATGAAATGTATTTGTATAAAGTAGATGTGGTGAATAATGTGTATACATATACATTATTGACATGTGAATAATTTAACATGTTCAAATATGCAATCTTATATATATATCATACAAATAATAGTTGTATAAAATATTATTTGTATAAATCATGTGTAACTAATAATTGTGTACTACAAAGATTATTAGTTAAGCAAACTTGTATATACAATATTATATTTTTGTGTTAGATTGATGAGGAATATTGTCTTATCCCAGAGAAATACCTCATTCTCATTAATGTCATTTTCGTCTGAATTATCAAAGTCGGAATCGTAGTCCTAATTCGATTCACTACTCATAGAATCAATTTGCACAACCTTCCTCTTCTTTTCTTCACCCTCTGGCATAGAGGCTTATTCATTGGTGGTGACATTTGAAGCTCTCTCTTGACTAGCCCTAGATTTTGCGAGAGAACCTGTAGGAATCTTGATTCCTTGAGTTAATCCGAGTGAGAACAACAACGAATCATCCATTTTTTTATTCATGCAAATAGTATAACTCTGGTTATCCTTTTAAAACATGATTCCCCGACCATCGTCTTTTGTATTTGACATCAGCTATTGTATCTAGCAAGGGTTTTTGTATAAAATAGAAAAAGGAAAAATTTGAATTTTTTAGCAAAAAATTTAGAATGCGCCAAAACAAAATTCATGAAATTAACTATTAATCTTGGAGGGATTTTGAAAAAAAAATTAAAAAAACTTACCTGTCATATGGCGGATCTCCTTGAGAGATTGGAATGAAGCAAATACCGAAGAAAAAAGGGGGGAGCGGTTTTGAAAAAGATATCGGGGATCGTGTACACATGGGAAAGGAAAATTTCAGAGGGATATGCAAGGATTATATAGTCTTTAGTGGGGTCCGAACTATCTCATAGCCAATGTTTAATAAACGTTGGTTATAAAAAGTAATTTTATTAAACTATATCTGAGTTGTGATATTTAACACTAAATGTTTGTTCAGTTATATAACTTTTCCTCAAATTATTGAGATTGAGCGGTCCAAATTGGGCGGGTCATGACCCAACTCGATTTTTAGCCCATTTGAGCCCGAAATAAATTGGATAAAGTACATAAATACACGACTTTATTTACCAAAATCTTTAATATTTTCTTCCTTTAAAAAAAATTATAAAAATCTCGATTTTTTCTTTCTCTTCCCTTAATTTTGATACTTAGCCATTCAGTCTTTTGTTACAAAGCTATTATTACGTCTAATTTATTGTGTAGGATTCTAATCAATGTCAATCACCCATTATATTCTTTCACATTTAATACATAATTTTTCTTTTTTTTTTTGTTTCTCTCTCCTAAATTCAATAGGGTTGGACTCATCCTCTCCAACACTTTGTCTGTGGCCTGAATTTCACTATATTGCATGACTCAACAATGGAGTCTTTGTCTTCTTTTAGTTTGGGACTGACCCAAAATGTTGCTGAAAGTGGAGAAATTACACCACCGTCAGCAGATTAATCCAAAGTTGATGATAATAATGGCGGTGGCGAGGCTGTTGATGAAACCATATATAGAAAATATAAAGTTTTGAAGGATGTAGCGTCAACTTCTAAATCACCAAGTCGAAAAATAACATGCAAGAGGGAGAAGTACAGCTCAACCCACCTCTGTCAGCACTCCAATGCCAAAGGTAAATCCGTCCCTTTCTCATAAATTGGTATATCGTTTGTGTTTTTGTCTTGAGTTTTACATACGAATTCAAGTAATTTTTGATACCTCAATCTACATGATTTTTTTTCATATTTATCTAGGTATGAAGGCAGATTGATCGTTTTGATACCTTTTGTAATAAGGTTATGCAGTCGATTTTGGTGTTTCAAACTTTTATTGATGCATATAATCTCGTTGATACTTATTTTTGCGAAAAATGCATGTTTCAAGCTCTTGTTCAGTTGCAATTATAGTATCAATCAACAATAAACATAGTATAATTATTAATGTTAAGCAAAATTTAAGCTATTTTCAAATCATATCCAACAATACCCCATTACAGCTGACTAGTCAAAGGAATTGCTCAACAGAACAATGATAGTCTATAAGTTTTTCTACACTTCTTTATAAATTGCACATTTTTTTCTCTTTCTAACTATATTCGGACACACTACATGCAGTGATTGTAGTGTGTTTGTCGCTGCTTTTGTCGAATATATAAGTGATAGGAACCTAGGCCCATCAAGTGCACTGGATGCTAATTATCATTATCTTCGGAGAAGATATGCTGCTCTTTTGTGGAATTATAGACTGGACAAGGCTGGCGATGGCAATGTAAGTGTAAACGACGATCCACCCAGGCCAAAGGATGTGTCCCAACCACCTGACAGAGACAAATTGGTCATTCTTTCTTAGTCATATATGATACGACCAAGTCCAATTGGATAGTTAGGAAACAACCCAATATGTAGCTTTAACTTCGTCTACTTACTTTTGTTGATGACAATTATTAATCCTTTTGTCGCTCTTCACTGATACCCTAAGAAATTATACAAATCAAATTAAATTATCTGTGTTTGATTGAACATGATTTTTGCATACAGTTGATGTCTAATGCAATTTTTTTTGTTGTGATTAAACAATTTGCGCATAGTATCTACCATATTGTTACCAAATAAAAAATACTTGATTTGACTATATGGAAACTTGAACCATAAATGTCAAGCCAACAAGATTGCACGTGTATAATGAACAAGTTATATTGTCATGATACTTTGTATAAGTATCAAAGTTAGATTTTTTTTTTATCTATGTTACATTCAAATCAATGGAAGTTGTTGTTTCATAAGATGAACTGAGATACTTTATTCAAAGTATTGATACTTAAGTTATATACCTGTGTCTGATGAAAAAATCTATAAGGTTTAAAATGAATAAAGTATGAATGATTGAAATCATGTGTTGAAGGTATCATTATATGCATAAAGAGAGAGTTTAAATTGATATATATATATATATATACATACAAGTTGAGTTCCAAAAATCTAATAGAAAATATTCTTCAAATAAAAAATCAAGGCATTACAATTTGTCTTCTAATAGTCTTAACACGTTGTTCATGGATTCAAAATAAACAATAACAGACACATATAATAAGGAATTTTCACAATATTCTCCATTTTCGGCATAATAGAAACATCTCTAGGTCTGGGTGGATCGTCATTCTCACTAAAGTAACTTCCACACGTCTTATCAGTATCGTATTTTCATAACAGTGCAACATACTTCTTACGAAGATACTCTGCATTTAGATGGTCAGTTTGGACTGGAATTTCGTCGCTTAAGTATTCAGTGTATGCAGCAACCAACACATCGCAATTATTAAAAAAATGAAATCAAAAAGTAATTATAGGCAAAAAAAGATAAAAGTAGTAACAAAAATATTATAGAGTACAAACAGTAGTGTAACACTTATTTGAATAGATACCTAAAGTCTACATACTAATTAGATATCTGAATAAGGTGCTAGATACCTAAAGTTTACATACTAGATACCATAAGTTGCATGTCCAGGCACCTATGTAAATGCATTGATACTTGAATGTATAATTTCAAGTAGCTGGTTTGATACTTTAAAAAAAAGTATTTCCACTTATTTGACAGAATTTCTGTGTTAGAAAAGAAACCATAATTTGATACTTATAAAATTTGATAAAATAACCAAGAACCTGAATAACCCTATGAGTTGGTAGGACACTATTTATTATCTACTATGTATCAACAATATAAAAGCCAAATATGCTAACCAAATTTGAGAGGTATCAAACTATAATAGCATCAGTTTGTGCATCAATTTAACAATATGTTCCATCCAAATCAAACAAATGTGAAAGGTATCAAACTACATTAGCATCAATTTTTGTATCATCATATCAAAAGATTCTTATAAAAAAAAAACAGTAGCGGTGATCTGTAGATTGATACCTAAACAATGATGGAAAAATTGAATAAACTGACAATTTCAAAAAAATATGTCCGTGATTTTGCATGCAAAGAGAAAGACGGATGGTATCAATTTATAAAAATAAGAGAAAAATCGACAAATTAGGTTAAAAACGAACCTTTGCCAAATAACGTCGATTAGTAATGGATTCAACTTTTTTCCTTCTTTTTAGCATGTGATTTGTGATCTGGTGATATGTACATGCAAAGAGAAAGGCAGTTGATATCAACTTTTTTCTTCTATTGGAATCAAATCAAATGTTGATGCGGAATAATTTTTTTCTTTTGCAATATAGATGCATCAAGAAACAAAATCAACAGATGATACATATGAAATCATACCTTTTTCCATTTGATCATTTCACTTGGGAATTGAAACCCTTTTCTATCTTATATTCCCGTCCAATCGGGTGTATAAGAAGAAACAATACCTTTCGACTCGATTAAATTCAATGTTGCGTCGAAGAAACAAATATCATCTACCTCTAAATCAAAATTATCAACGCATAGTTGATGCATTCCGAAACCCGACTCTTTTTTTTTCTCCAAAATTTGACATGCCCAATTGAAAAAGATGATTCAGAACCAACTTAACATTACTTGCTAATCATAATTATTGCATGATTATGAACCATGAGAAATTTAATAAAATATTTCCAAGAATGCATTTAAAAAATTGTTATTCATACGTGCTATATGAGATACAGAAATGATACAACTAAACTCACGTCTATGACATGAAGAAGAGAAGAATGTGGGTAACAAAATCCGGACTATACACATAATGCAGCAGTAGTCGATAAAAGAAAAGACTCTTTGAAGCAATATGCGGCTCACTAAATAAACTGGAACACTGAGAGACAAGTTTTGGGTGTTTGCACATTAAACGTCAACATATGCATCCACAAAGAGATGTAGAACCCCTACGAAGGGACGTGAGTGCAAATATAATACTTTGTATCCATCATATACTTCCTCACACTTAGAACAGATGAGACATCTAGAAAACATGTATAGAACATTTTAATAGGATAGACATTTAAGAAACACGAAACATTTAAGTCTTTAACATAACTTCTGGCGGTAATACAAATAAATTTTAACCACTACCTATACCTCAGTTGTTCTTCACCATCCAACAACTTCCTAGAATGGTCAGGGCTTATTGTGTTCTTGATTATGAGGGAATGATCAATTTTAGGAGGAGAAAACTAAAGAGAATAAAAGAGCCTCCATAAATCATTTTGATCCTATTGTTGGCCCAAGACCTTCTACAGGACATGTCTAAGTTTAGTCATAGCTTGTTAGAGGATCTAGGTGTAGTTGTAGGATTAATTTGTAAAGGGAGAGTCTCCCTTATTTATTGCTTTCTTAGTATTTTTTGTATTGAGAGAGTCCTCTCGTAGGTACTCAGATGCTAGGTTGCTTTTCCTTTTCTAGTATTGGGGATGAGTTGGCCGACCTTAGATGATTGGTCGATTTCTAACCCACCATAAGTCGAAGGTAAGGTGCATGTCCCCCTCCATTGTACTTTTGCTTATTTTCATATTTATAATAAAGCTTAAGGGTGTTGCTCAACCCTTGACCATCAAAGGAGTGAGGTCCCTTTGGCATAGGTTTGTTATAAAAAAAAATTTGCATTTTGTGCATGTCCTCATGTTCGTAGTCGAGTCATAGTATAAAGTATTTAATACTTGTTCTTTTCCAATTTTTGGTTCAAGTGTTCTTTACTTGCCGCACAACCATACTCAACAAGAGAAATTTCGACTGTGATTTTGCACCCCATTTACTCTAACAAAGCAATACTCCCTCAAGATTGGTTGTCCCTATGGTGCTTCTTCTTAGGGTAAAACAGATTTCCTTCCTTATTTCATTCATTCTTCAAAAGTAAAGGTCATACACAACATACCTCCAACTGTCCCTAAAACTCAGCTTATGAACCTGTAAAACTGAGCTAATTTTTTTTTTCTTTTGTTGGAGGCAGGGGAAGGGGAAATGCGGAGAGGGATTACAATGTGAGGAATCGAACCCTCACTTATAAGGTAGAAGTTCAGATAGTCAACCAACTGAGCTATGAAATTCCACATGGACTATAACATCGGAAAATCACAAGGTCGCTCTTTATGTGCTGCATGTTTGTGTCAATGAGCCCAGTGCTGGTCTCTTAACTCCCATGAGAAAGAAAACAAAGTGGCACAAAGAAAAGGTAAGACAACACCCAAACTTTTTATTTGGTTAACGAATGCCTTACGGTGGATAATTGTACGTCATGTAGTACAACAAGTTTTACTGTGGCTTACCAGATTTTCAAGGCAGAATAACTACCAGGCTAAAAAACATTCAAGTTTGTGCAACCGAGACAAACACAATAATAAGCTATACTGCATAATACTATGTAGTTTCCAGTTAGAATCCAGATTACATGTTGCATATCCCATGTCCAATGTTAGAATCCAGATTACATGTTGCATACCCCATGTCCGATGATGAGAGACTTCATTACCTCTCGGCTAAAGAATCAAATTAAAGAATGTCGAGGAAAACCAAACATTGAAGAACACAGCCTACAGCAGGAATCAGGCTTTCCCTTACTCTAGTCATCAGTATGTATAGATTGTGGGTGATCCACCACTCCACAGCAAGAAGCATGAGCCAATATGTATTTGATGAAAAGGATTGCTACATCAATACAACTTTCCATATCTTTCTCATATAAACGACCAGAGACCATACAGCAAGCCATGCTGATATATATAGCAAGATCACACCAGAACCCACAAGAGCGCCAGCCCCAGATAAACTACAACAAACAATTACTTGGTGAAAACATTGCTAGATTTCAATAAAAATTTCTTGTTCCTCCAAACTTATACAGGAGAGTGAAAACAAAAGCTACCTGCTATCTCTGGTTAGCAGGAGGATGGTCAATGCAATCATCTGAGTGGCTGTTTTCCACTTCCCCAGGTTATTCACAGCTACAGCCTGAAAATTGTAACAGTCGCTAATGCAATAACTAAATCACGAGGAATGACTATAAAATAAAGTGGCAGGTGGTCTTGAACCTCTGAAAGTTTACCACCCTGAGAAGCCGCCCATTCTCGAACTGCAGACATAGTTATCTACAAAACAAATTTGCAACACGACCCAAAAACCATTATTGACCACTTATCCACCAAATCTGACAAACAGAACATGTAAAGAGATGGTTTTTTTCATTAAGAGGCAAAGAGATTATTGAGACACAAGATACATATGTGGAATGAAAAAAAACAAAAAGGTATCCCCAATTAGAACATCTCTTTAGTATATCATCCCTCGAGTTACTGCAACTTCCATTTAAATTTGAAAAGGCATCTCACCAAAGTATCAGATATGTGTGCTAACGAAAAAAATTGTGGACCTAAAATTCAAATGACAAGGTATTGCTGAATATTTCAACTGAAATGTCAACTAAGTTTGTGAAAATGTAAAGTAGAGTTGCACCCACATTGTCAAATGTGTCGCTAATTATTTAGGGGGTCATTTGGTTGTGGAACAAGTTATCCCCAGATTATAATATAATTATAATGGATAGTGTGTTATAACTTTTATTGGGTAGATGTTTGATTTAAAATAGACAAATGGGGATAAAACTCTATTTCTATGGGTCGAAAGCTTTTAAAAAGGAAAATTTGTCATGTTGTTTTATTCTGCAATTGTCATTCCATATGAAGCACGGTATAAACTAATATCATAATTGTGGTATAAAAAATAACGGGATTGCTATCCACAGAACCAAAAGTGTACTCCCTCCGTCACACTTTTATGTGGCACTTTTCATCAAATTGACTATTGGGGAAATGGAAAGTGTCAATTTCATTTTCCTCTGGATAATTTTTGAATATCTAGATCAATCATCAACGCAATTCCAAACAGGAACAACCGATATACAAATCCTATTAACCGTAGAATTTAGTGAGCGGCACCAAATCTTTCAACGGATTGATTCTTTTGCTGTCAAAAGTAATATTTTAAGATCAAAATTTTAAATATTAAAAAATCATACGAAAAAAACTATAAGATGGAATTCATCACATGTCATTATGTCAATATAATTTCAAAAATACATTTTAAAATGTTGGTCAACATTTATATAGTTTGAATCTCGAAAAGTGACCACTGCCATATAAATTGGGACTAGACATGAGATAAAATAATACACAATTTATCCTGTGGGATTATAATATCTTATCCCACCAACGCACCGATGTTACACTTCTACATGACTTTGAATAACTGTATCTCATTGATAACTTCCCAAAACATGAACAGTGCTGAACTTCAATTCAATATAAATCTACAACATCCTCTATGCTAAAAAAATAATACTCCTTTCATTTCAGTTTCAAATACTTCCCATCTTCGGATGTTTCCAAAACATTCACAACTCTCCGAAATTCAAATTCATAAAAACCACTATTAAATTCAAACTCTAATTTTAATGTATTTCCTATCAACCTAACTTCTCAACTGTTAATTTTGTAAATTTTTTCTGTCTCACTAATATGATATATAAGACAAATTATCATCTTAAAGTATTTTTTCAGTCAAAAACCATGATATGAAACAGAATAGAGGGACTACTAACTAGCAGAGTCAAAGTTGATGTAGAACAGTAGGGAAACGTCATTTCCAATGTGCTAGCTATAACCTAGGTATATCAAAAACAATACTACCATTTTATTTTATTTTTTGCCAATTAAATCATAAAATATTCCACTAGTTACCACAGAAAGAAATTGGCATTTGAAGAGGGCACAAAAATATTCTTCTTTACACCAAAAAACCCATTTGTGACCTCAAAGTTTCTACAATGTTTCACAGAGAGATCATGTAGGCAGTGGCGGAGTCAGAAGATGTCGAATAAAAATATATATGTTGCTACCAAGGAAAAAACACATGACCTCAAACAATTTTTGCAACCCCTTAACCACTACACTAAACGTTTAACTTGTGTCAAGAAGTGTCAATATTTGTATAGATATTTATTAAATTAAATTTTGACCTATATATACGATGTTATTTTTCGACGAAGAGCTGTCGCTTGATACCTCTCAGCCAAGGGTGGCTCCACGCTTGCATGTAGGGTGCTAATTAGAAGTGGGTGTTCCGTTCTTCGGTTGGGTTCTTCCCTGGTGCACACTGAACCGAACTAGTCCGGTTAGGTTAAGTTAGGTTCTTTGGAATGAGCCTGATATAATGGATTGTTTTTCTGCATATAACATGGCTATTTTTAAATGCAAAATAGGCTATTTTACTCAAATTAGCGTCTTCACTCGCTAAACACTCAGATTAATTACTACTTGGGCCATGAATACCAAGAGAATTCATTGAATTGATAATTGAAAGTTATTGTAACTGGTGAATGTTTAAGGTACTCCTAGTTCCAACCAATAAACTGCTCGTGCATACTTTCTCTCACTTTATTACTGGTGAATGTATCCTTCTCACTTTATTTGTCTCCTAGTACTTTGAGTTCACTTTAGGATTCTCAAATAATGAACACTCAAAGTGGTTTTGCAATTAGCATTTAGCACTGTACATATAATCATAATTTGTAACAGCAGAAGGCAAAGGCAAACTATAAGCTATAACAAGCAGCAGAAGCAAACAACCAAACAGCATTTGCAAAATTTTGGTTTTTGGGTCAACCGAAATACAGGAACACCAAACTGAGAGCCGAACTCAATGCCAAAGTTCTAAAAAATAATACTGAAAACCAAACCGAAGAACCAAATTAATCTAGTTCAGTTCTGTCCAATTTTTCTGTTTTTATGCCCACCCCTAGTGCTAATAGTATCAAAAAGGCCTATAAATTGTAAATTTGACAGACAGAAATATAGCGACTAACTTCAAAACATATTTGGAAAAAATGAACAGAAAAGAAACAATGAATCTGAAGAAATTTATTTTCCCAAATTGTTATTAAAGCACTAAAAATGAAAGATGCAAGTCCTTTGTGGAAAGAAACGTATGTCAATTTGAGGTCATCCAATTCTAATCTAGTGAATATAAAGTAGCATAGAGTTAAACAAACATAACTAAAAAGTAGGTTAACGGAAATATAATTACAGGGACTTGTAGAGATTATCACTCACTGACCTCCCTTCCTATTATCGCAATCGAAGGGACAGTTAAGAGCCATGGCAACTGTCCAAACACACCCAACTCCAAAGGTTTGGTGCACAACAAGACCAAGGTAGCAGCGACCATTAGCTGTTGCAGTTCAGCAAATTGTATCGATTATCCAAACATCATATTTACAAGGCAATTTTCCCCTAAATGTCATGCTTATTACTGACAATTTTGCTGATTCACTAACCAAAATTGGAGGCAATAAGCATGATCCACTGGAAAAAAAAGATAAAGAATACCTTGTCAGCCACTGGATCTAAAAACGCACCAAAGGCAGTTCCTAACTTCATCTGGGCATATCAAACCATCTAAAATTGTGATATTTCAAATATGGAAAAGAAGAATTCCAGAAGAGATGATAATATGGAACACAAAACAACAGAAATGAGAACCTTGCGAGCAAGGTATCCATCAAGCCAGTCAGTTACTGCTGCTGCAATAAATATAGCCGTTGTAGCAGTTGGACCCCACCAGCTATCAACATAGAATGCTAGATTAAACAATGGTACAAGGTCAGTTTTATTTATACAAATAACCATTACCAAACAAAGTAAATACTCATTTATCAGGCCAAGGTTCTTCCATAAATCAAAGAGTGCTAAACATAAATTAAAACAGATCTTATATATATTTATTGCCCTTCATCAAAAAAAGGAAAACAGATATTCTATTTCATCAACATTTGCAAGACGACTGGATAAATAAAAAGAACTTGTACAAGGGATTGTCTATCGGAAAACATTCGAATGAGCCACTGATGCATAAAGCCACCGGACACACTATAGTGGCACTATCACTTGTAGCCTATAGAACTCACACCTATATTAGCTTCACGAATTGTAATACCCTGTAAGTTGGAAAGTTGTAATAAGGAAGAAAATGCAGGAAACTATACTGGTGTAGGATCTATGAGCACCATCTACGATTCATAGATTACTTTACAGGTCGTAGATGGGGTCTCGTGGATGGCACCTGGACGTAGAAAATTTTTTTGGAAAATTGATCAATGTATGACAAGGAACCACAAGTTACAAATGGAATCATGACTTGTAAACGGTGCTCGTAGATAAGGTCCAAAAATTTTGGAATTTGACAAGTTGCAGGACTTTTTTTAGGGACCAACAAGACAGTTTGCAGATGATTTGATGAGTCGTAATTAGGTCTTGTGGATTGGGTCCAGGAAGGGTGAAAATTGGCCAAGTGTCAAGGCTTTGTACAAAAGGTGTTTTACGACCCGTGGAAAGAGTTAGGGATCGTAGTCTTGGTTCGTAGTTTGGATAGTGAAGTTTGGAAATTTGACGAAGTATGGGAGGCTTCCACGAAGGGTTTCTATGGGCCATAGAAGACAAGATGGGGCCATAGAACATGGTCGTGGTTGAGAGATTGCAAGGGGTAAAAATTGACCTAGGATCTACGAAACCACATGAACGAGTCGTAGACTGATCTACAACTCATAGAAGGGTCTCGTAGACCCTATACTTTAGAAATTAAGTAGGGGTGCTTTTCCTACCCTTCTAACCCCTAAACTACGTCATTTTGGCCCTATAACTATTCAATAACCGTCCCAACCCTCACAAATTCATCTCATTCTCACCTAAATCTCTTGAACCCAGAAACTGTTTCAAGATTTCTTCTTCCTCAAGCTTCCATTGGAGTCCAAACAAGGGTTTCAGGTTTCACCATCAAATTCTTCAATTTTCTCAAGCGATTGACTCAAGGTACGTGGGTATTCATCCATGGGTACCTTTCAACCCTGGAGCCCAAAGAAACCCTTCACTTTTTCAATCAATTCCAAGTATGGGATTTTATGGATTTCTTATGATTTTCATCCAATTGTATGAATTATATTTTATATTATGATTATTGACATAATTACAGATAAATTTATGTTAACTGCATGATTTTGATGATTTACAAGCAATTCCTCTACAAGGTTTTTTAGGATTCGTGAATGCCAATATTGGTTCCTTTAATTATGATTTCAATTGATGATATTCATTGTTATTATGCATGTTTTCATTGATTTACATATTTTAAAGTTAATTTGAGATGAACCTATACAAGTCACCGTGATCTATGATGAACAATGACCATGAATAAAAAGGAATTCACCCAAGTTTCATGAAATGCTTACTTATGATTTATGAAAATCCTTAAAGAATGAATGAATGTCAGTACAAGGATTTTACTCATCTCATCACGGATTCAAGATGCGATGAGGACAATTCTCACATTGCTTGGATCACCAAGGTTTTTTTTTGAAAATGGTAATTGTTTCTATTAACATGGTGTGCATACTATTACGAGCACTCTATAGCCTAAAAACAGTCACCTCGAGCATTGTTTAGAAAGTTTAGCATGATCATCAGAAGTTTGGCATGGTAGGAGGAGAAGCTCATCATTTTGTGTTCTATTGTCACTCTGCTACAGGTTTGGGCATATATTTGGTAGTGTACATTGATGACATAGGTAATGATGATGAGGGAATCAAATTGCAACATCACCTTTTCCAACACTTCCAGACTAAGGATCTTGGTCTATTGAGATACTTCTTGGGCATAAAGGTTGCTCCATCCAAATCAGCAAGTGTCATTTAAAAAGGAAGTATGCATTTGATATTCTTGAAGAGACAAGGATGACAGATTGTAGGCCTATTGATTCTCCCATGAATTCACATGTTAAGCTTGAATCTCCTACCAAGTTAGGGGAGCCTCTTAGCGATCCAAGAATATATAGAAAAAGCTAGCAGGAAAGTTGAATTATCTTACATTACTCTACCTAATATTTCCTACCCGGTTATTGTAAGTCAGTTCTTAAATTTTCATTGTGACAATCATTGCAATATAGTTATTCGCATTCTTTAATACATAAAATCTGTTCCAGGGAAAGGAAAAAGACAATTTTACAAAGACTGATGACATGAGAAAATCGTTGGATATTCAGATGTTGGGCAGGGTCACCCTCTGATAGACGATCCGCTTTTGGATATTGTGTTCTAGTTGGGGAAATTTGGTATATTGAAAAAGTAAGAAACAGTGGCTGCTAGATCTGGTGCAGAACCAGAATATCGGGCTATGGCAGTGGCAAACATGTGATTTCATATGGATCAAGCAACTACAGAAGCAGTGGAAATTTGGAGATACGAATGGAATGAAACTTGTGTGCGATAATGAAGTTGCACTTCACATTGCATCAAATTCAGTATTTTACGAACCAAAATTGATTGTCATTTTGTCAGAGAAAAGGACTCTCCGGAGGCATCATCACAAAGTTCGTGTGATCAAGTGATCAACATGCAGACATTCACCAAGTCGCTAGCTGGTTCCAAAACAAGTTATATATGTAACAAACTTGGTACATATAATTTGTATGCACCAGCTTGAGGGGGAGTGTTAGAATCCTAGGAATATTCTATAGCATGTGTAAATATAGTAGGTAGCTTGATTTACTCTTACTTTAATTAGGCATTAATTTGTATTGATTAGGTATTGATTTCCTTTCCTTCTTAGAAAATTTAAACTTAGCTATTCAAACTCCAATAGCTTGTGGGATAATTAAACTGAGTTCTCTCTCAAACTCTTGTCCTCTCACTGTGCTTTTTTCTTTTGGTAACACTAGAGAGTTAGAGGTAGGCTAGAGAAGAACTGGGAAAGCGATTAGATAGGACATGACACAACTTAAGCTAACTGAGGGAAACTTAGACAGGAAGGTAGGGAGGTCGAGAACTAAGGTAGAAGGTTAGAAGGTAGTTGCAAATTGTCGCATTTTGTGTGGAAGAGATAGGGGGCTAGCCTCATCCTGTCATTTCCTTCTTTTAGTAATATTATTTAGCTATTCTGTAGTTTCTTATTTTCCAATTTATATTACTATCAATTGTTGCACTTGCCCTTGTTTCTTGTTATTTTATTGTTTTATTTTTCTTACAATTGTAAGTTGGATACATTTTTTTAGCCAAGGATGTATTGAAAACACTACCCTACAAAGGTAGGGGTAGAATCTGTGAATATCCTACTCTCCCCAAATTACAATAGGTATATTATTATTGTATCATATGTATGTTTATTATTGGTATTAAGATATGATGTTGATGAGACGGACTTTAAATAGTGACATTAGCATTTGGAACTTGGAAAAGGTGATATTCTAATAGGGTTGATTGGGTTCATAATACTCAAGACTATATATATACATATCTATAAATGTATATACCTTAAGATTTAAACATAGAAACTCCTGTTAACTCCAAAATGGTGGATTATTAGTTTAAGTCTAATCTAATGGATCTAATGGCTAATATAAATGGAGTGGCTAGATTTATGGGTAACCTAGAATTTGAATGGGTTTATGGGCTTGATCAAGGGAATTTAACTTCAAATGTGACGTAAATCTTTGGGTATTGAGATAACTTGGTAGATCGAAGACATTTGAC
Source organism: Solanum medicagineum (assembly GCA_026153255.1). Lineage (NCBI taxonomy): Eukaryota > Viridiplantae > Streptophyta > Magnoliopsida > Solanales > Solanaceae > Solanum > Solanum medicagineum. The sequence goes on from JAPFFP010000080.1 coordinate 10,979,579, forward strand.
CTTAGTCTGAGTCCTGTAAGAAGGGGCACACAGATCCAAGCTATGGTAAGTGGAGAATTAAAACTCTGATAGTTGTTTTCACTAAGCAAGCATGTGAAATGATTTTGATAGGTGATAAATGGTTTGAGCATTTGTTAAATTCCCCGTATACAAAGAGGTGTGTGTACTAGGCGGTAAGAATGTTCTGCAAATCTGCACACAAGCGTGTGGCCTAGTGCAATAAATTGGTATAAGAACCTTAAGGTTACAGTTCAAATTCCAATGTAGGAACAAACACTTAACACCACGATTACAAAAATTGCTTTGTAAATCCCGCTGAGATTACTAATACTGTTATACCACGATATAATTTGTTGGGACGTTGATTTTTGCATCTCACTTGTAATTTTACCTATACCTTCTTCTATAAAAGCTCCTCCAACCTAATGTCTTGGACTCGTAAACTATTATCAAAATCAAAGGATAACACAGTGCATTAGCCACTTAGGTAGAACTGTAAGCTTTTATGGGAAGACAAATTGCTATATTAGCCTAATAACCAATCGGACAGTCAATGCGAAATGAAGTCCTCCAAAGGATGCACCTGAATTACCTAGTGCGTAGATGTTATCAATTTGTGGAAAGCCACAGAGTTTGCTATTTACTACTGAACCTAACTTAAAATTTGCAGAGGGTTAAGCTTCCCAGCGTCAGAATTTGCAGAAGGTTAAGCTTCCCAGTGTCTTAGACGATGTGCAATGGTACTCCAAGAAATTTCAAATATTTACTCCATATTACTACTGCATTATTTCCCCGACATGAAATTCGTGATTTTCCAGGGACTAGCAGGTCAGGATAATGCCCAAAATCAATTTTAGATAAAGAAATCTAGAGGTCATCAGACAGCATGCATTAGTTAATTAGGTTAGGCAAAACATGACTGACAAATGCATCAACCTCAAGGTTCCAATGGAGTTCGAAATATCAGATCAAGATTCTTACAGCAAAACTAGCTGAGAAACTTACTGGTTACCAGAAGCGGCACAGCAGCTACGCGGCCAATTGTTAAAATCGTGGGCAATGTGAGCAACTTTTCAGACTTGGGCGGCAGAGATGGTTTCTCAGGGCGGAGATCCTCCTCCTTGTGATCAGGTGTGGGGCCCATCTGAGTAGTAGATATACTTCTTACAGCAAAGTCAGCATATCCCTGACCTAAACGCCCTACGAATTTCCGACGGCAACGGGAATCACCGTACGCCGGAATAGATGTCCCCCACCAAGAGTAGCGCGTGTGAGTGGAGACAGCGGCAATGGAAGAGTTATGGGTGCCGATGCCGGTGCCGGTGACGGAGGTGAATGAGCGAAACCAATTGTAGGGCTTGTGAGAATTATAATAAATAGAGGCAAGTTTGAGAGTTCCGGGCATGTTGTAATAGTAGTGATAATACGTACGCTACAGCTTCTTAGGTTGGTTAGTAGGTGAGGAGAATGAGGCTGTTTTTAGCAGCAAGTGAAAGTTCGGCTGCCCATAATAACACACCTAAACAAACATCCTTAGTTTTCTTCCGGCTAGTTTAGTATACATCGTGTCAATTTAAAAAATATATATAAATAATATTTTTTATTAAAATAAATATAATATTTATATAAATGAAATAAATATTATTAATTTGATGCAATAGTTCAATCTATTATGT
>JAPFFP010000080.1:11000650-11011709 GCA_026153255.1 Solanum medicagineum
AGCACATGTATGGTGTTTCCCATACTTGTCACACTGAGGATGCCATGGCCCACCACTACCTGGTGCCTTAGGAGGAGACACTATAGTATTAGCAATCCGAGCATTAAACCTTGACCCTATTGGAAGCGACCAACACCACTACCCATAGAGTTGGAGAATCACCATCATAACGGGCTCTCTTAGGATCATGCACTCTCCTCTCCTTGAGTTTCTCCCTTTCAATTTACTCCGCATATACCATGAGCCTGGAGATATCCATCTAGTAGATTAACATGGTTGTATGACACTCTTTCACCACCAAACCAGAGATACCAGAAATGAACTTGTGCATTCTTGCACGGGGGTCAGCCACAAGCATAGGAGCATACTTTAAGAGCTTAATAAACTTGAAGGTATAGTCCTTCACACTCATACCACCCTGTATGAGGTTGATAAACTCAGTCATCTAGGCTTCTCTAAGCTCAAGTGGAAAGAAATGATCCAGAAAGGCCAACTTGAATTCCTCCCAATTAACAACATTACCACAAACCCTCTCTATCGACCATTAAATGTACCACACTTGAGCCATACCTTTCAACTGACAAGCAAACAACTCAGCTCTCTCCTCAGAAGTGACACCCATAACATTCAACACCTTGGTAAGCTCATCAATTAACTCTTCAGCATCCTCATTAACTTTTGACCCGTTGAACTCCGGAGGATAAATCTAAGTGAAATCTCTCACCCTAGAGGCCGGAGTGGGATCCCGAGGAAGATTAGCCTGCCTAGTCTGAGAAGGCACCACCTGGGCAAGCATAGAAAAGGTCGTACAAAAATTCACCATTAGTGATAGGCTCTTCCATAGGCCCTTAAGGTGCTTGACCCTCATTAACTAGGATCGGTCTTAGTAGGGGAGCTCTTTCTCGAGGCATCTTCTGTAATGGAGCCATGACACCATCAAGACAAGAAAACTAACACATGATCCATAGCACGTCATAAGACATGAAGAAGTGAGAGAATTCCTACAACGTCGTCATCATGGTGCAATTCATGCCCATGAATAGGACTCTACTTGACGCGGCATGTTGGACTCCGAGCATCATTTACAAACCTAGTGCTCTTTTAGCAAGCTTGTCATGACCCAGACCTAGGGCCTAGGAGTGACATGGCGAATTGAAATCCGAGAGTCCCCAAATAAGCCTCAAAGTATCTATATTCACATTATCAGTTCAGAAACATAATCAAAATGTAAAAACACAATTCTAAGGGATGGGAGAATATGACTCATGCTATGGGCATGTCATAGAAAATGGGAGTAACATGAATTCACCAAGCACGTAGCACGTAAATACTAAGAGGCGGGTAAGTATGACTCACTCTATGGGTGCAATTCGGGACTTAAGATCTTTCACATCATATCATATAGTCATATCATAAAGCTCATAACCAAATCTCATAACATATCCATTAGGTAGCCAAGCTATAACATAACCTCCAATCATAACACTTAGCATATAAACGTAAAAGAGTTTACAAGTTGTCCACCATTGCCTCTATTTATAAGAAAGGATAGGGGCCAAGACATACCCTGGACTCACTCTCAAAGTAAATAAAATAAGTAAACACTATAGGTAGAGGAATGGTAGTTTGTCCTCAGAAGATAGGACTTACCACAACAAGCAAAACTTGAGATCTGAGCTAGACATTGTACAGTAGATGAATGTGCTCCTTGATCCCTACATGGTGAGATCATGTAGGCAAAAGTATATGTTAGTACGTTTGAATGTACTAAGTATGAAGGCATCTAATGCATATGACACATCAAACCTGCATTCAATGTTAGATGACAATGGCACATACTATAGAAAGAAGTATATATCCAAAGAAGAGTAGTAAAACAATACGCCATGAAATTCATGATGCATGAAATGCAATAATGCTCATATATAGTAGGGATATGACCTCAACCGACAAGAGTAAGACCAAGCGAGCTATTACCTAGAATCTCGATGAAATCCCCTCATTGGTAAGAGATGGTGTACTTGCCAAAGATAAATCATACTTCACCTTGCGGGCAACACCATTTCGTATGAAGCAACCTTCTTTACGAGCAAACCCATTTCAGATAAGATTTTCACAATATTTCATATCATAATTCTCCTTATGGGCATCCCTATTTCAGAGTATTGACCTTCCTTATGGGCAAACCCATTTCAAATAGGATTTTCATATACATATACCATTGGCTCATAGTTCAAGGAAAAGTAGAGGGCCCCCAATCCATCGGTGCTAAGTCAAACATCCTACTTATATACATACATGCTTTCAAAAGAGGCGATAGTTCTTTGAAATCATTTCAATGGACCTTTAGGTTCACAAACCAAACATATTTCTCGTACATTCATAATTAAGCTTAAAAGTCAATTCATAGTTCATAGTCATGATACTCGTGCACATGAATAGCCCATTTACATATATAAGATGGTGCAAGTACCCAAATACTCAAAGAGCCATAGCAATAGACATTTATGTGATCACATTCTTGTCATTATCATAATCTTATCAAAATCATATACGTAAACATAATTGGGCTTAACCCACTTCATAATTTTTCATAAAATTCAATGCTCATGAATGGATATGTCATGAATGAGGTGAGATTAGCATGGGTAGTAGAGACTCAAACTTAAATCAATAATACATTATGAAATCCAAGTAAAACCATAAGTAAAATTCACATTTAAATCATAACATAGATTACTTGTGCACAAATCAAGCTTTAAAGGGACGATGCAACTTCAAATGTTCATAATAATAGTGTAACTCAACATATTAGGGCTTAAAGCAACTTAAAATCATCAATAAAACATAGCCCATATATCAATTGTATTTAATAAACGATAATATTAAAAACCCATATTTAAAGTAAGCTAAAATTCATGAAAATCACTTGAAAAGAGTTTCCGTCTTCTTGGTTGAAAGGGACCAAGAATCAAACCCACATACCTTAGCTAATAAAGAAGATTTAAGAAGAAATTTGATGGAGAATGAGCCTTCCCTTAATCCCCAAGCTCAAATCCCATAAGAGTTATTTGAAAGAGACTTAAGAGTGACTTGAGAGAATTTCAAATGTGAGGAATTAATTTGAACGAAAGGAATAAAGTTTAGGTCATTAGGAAGCCTTTAGGTAGCATCAGAAATCACAAGAGACCCTTATAATAAATCATATATAATTACAAAAATGCCATTAATGAAATCAGTTGAAAATTTAAATAACGTCATCTCGGGGGAGCTATATAGTCCGTGACACATAATACAGACTGTATACTCGTCTGTGAACCAACACTTAGAAAAATTATACTTGACGAAGATCTGAAATGATAATCTCATACTTAGAATTTTTTGACGAAAATCATCCCCTCGGGAGACTATACAGGTCGTGTAGTGTCATACGGGCCGTGACACTGCCCGTAACCCTCCCCTTAGAAAATTTTTCACAATGAAGTTATGAGATGGTGATTTCATACTTAGAAAAATTTTACTCCGAAAGTCATACGGAAGGTCATACTGGTTGTGACACCCCACATGAGTTGTGTACTTGGCCGTTTCACCATACTTGGTCCCACAATTATGGGATTTTAAGCTAAGGCCACCACATGGTCCGTGAGGTGTTGTCGTGAGGGGTCCAAGTGTGGCGTGCCTTAGTTTAAATCACCACGTTTGAGGACCAAACACCCTCTTGAGGCCAAAGGTCACTTCATGGAAGCTCTACACAGGGCGTGTGACCTCACACAGACCGTGAGAGCTCCCATGGAGTGTCACCTTGGTCCAAAACTTTTTGAAATCGAAATTTCCAAGCTCAAATAAAGTCGTACAACGTCTGAGTCCTTACAATAAGTTAGACACTGTACTTGCTAAGATATTTTTAAGCAATTGTTGTGTAAGGATAGCCACTTGCTAATTGATTTTTTTAGCAACTACAACAATTGCTATCAAATATCTTAATTGCTAAGATATTTTAAACAATTAAAGTAATTGTTGTTGAAGGCTATCTACTTGCTAATTTACTTAGCAATTACGGTAGATGTTGAATAAGATTATTTATGAGCTGAGATTTTTCTCACTAGTGACACAATTGTTAAAGCAATTCGGTTGCTTGCATAGATCTGTATCAACAAGTGAAACAGTCGTAGAAACAGATAACTATTTAAAATAAACATAAAAACTATATAAATTTTCAACAACAAAATTCAGCACTAACATATTATATAAAAACTAAAATATATAATAATATAAGAGTTCAACATCAAACTACATTCAAAAACATAAAAGAAAAATAGTGTTTGTCTGTCAACTTGAAAGATAATTACAACCCATGATAATTTTCAACAATCCATCCTACGCTGTCAATTCTTTTTCAAACACACCAATTGCCTATTTTCATTGTATAAGACTAACAATATTATTATTCATCAAGGTCATAGGAGTATGAGTAATCAAATGCTCAATATAAGCCAATGAGTACGAATCGCAAGCTGTCCTACGATTATTTTTGGGAGAATCTTACTTTCAATCATACTTTCATTCTTCATTGAGCATCTTCGCAGGCAAGTGACTGGACATTTTGGACTGCTTCAACAATCTAGGAAATAATTCTATTAGTGGTACTATGAATAGAATGAATTCATCTTCTGAAAATAATAGAATATTACAATCATAAACATTTATCAAATACATATGTACTAAGCCGATCCTTCAATGAAAGAGCACCCTATTACATGTTAGCGTCTGATAACTCAGTATAGATATCTTTAAAAACATTGTAGAAATTAAGGTCGAAAATGATATTTGTTGAATCATAATGTGTGGGATAATCTATATGCCTTATCTCATAAGATATAATATTTCATCTATAGGCTGCAAATAAGAATATAAAATTAGTTACTACCTAGAATTACGTGTAGTAGATGCAACACCTAATGCAGCAACTATAAATAGACTACAGTTGTTGTTGCAATTGCTGTAATTATTTCTTAAATTATTCAATAGGTATAATAATTGTTGTACTTGCTAGAATAATTTCATGAAATAATTGTAGCAACTATTGTAATTTCTCAGCAATTTCAATAACTAAATTAAGTTGAAAAAAAATTAAAAAGAAATTATAGAAACTTACACTGTCTTCCCACCACACATCTATGTTTGTCATCACTGCACAGTCATTACAATCCATTTCATGCATTGTATACCTTGCCTTGGATGCCTGTTTCTTTTTAATCCATTGCCAGCACTTTTTCTTTTTTGGTCATTAACATTTAGATAAATATTTACTGGTTAGAGCTCTTTTTGTTAATCAACCACCAAACTTTGAAGTGTTGATTGTCCTTTTTTGGCACGTAATACTACCTTAGAAATCTTTTTTCTCTTTTTTACACCAATAGGAGTGTAAAGGTCTGAGATTCTCAAAGACGGATTGATGCCTCTTTTGGATATCAGTGTGCTGATGTATATATCTAGAGTCTCCACCTTGTCAATCAAGTGATCCATTTATTTAGAGACTTGTTTACATTCACAAGTACATGAAAGTACCCTAGAGGTACCAACACCAATAGTAAAAAACTTTCCCAAGGTGTCGAGAGTTTCTAAAGGACATCGAATAGTCTCACTAACCGGAGAAATTGATGTTCCAATATTATGGCCACCAACAACACCAACACTACCACTAGCATTATAAATACCACCAACAATGCCATGATTAACACCATCAGCACCATCACCAACACCAACACTAACACCAGAAACACCAGCACCTTCACTAACAGTTGCACCACCAACAACACCAAAAACACCAATATCTTCACCAAAAACACCAACAATAACACCAACAACATGCACCACCAGCAACACCAACAATATAAAAATATTTTTCGAATCTTATTGCATCATCATTCACAAACACTAGCAACAACTTCATTAATAGCTCTTGAAGCATCAAAATCCCTTTCAATCACAGACAAATCCCTTATAATAGTTGATGCTCCAACCAAATTCTCTAAAAGCTTTTCAAGCTTAGGATCTATTTTGTCTTCTCCCGTTGGAACAAATTCATAAATAAAGATCTCCATCTCAGTGGTTAAAGGACCTATTCATGGGTACATAATCTATGCATAAAAAAATAAATGTTAAGGTAGAAGTGTGAATAATATCCAACAAGTGTGATAATTGCACTAATTATTCTGTTTAACATAAGTAATTTTTGTACCTGTTTCAGCAACTGCTATGATAGGTATAACAATTGCTGAGGATATGCATAATAATTGTTGAAATTTTTCAGCAACCGTTGTGACAGCTACAATAATTGTTAAGGCTAGGCACAACAACTGCTGAGACTAGACGCAAGCTAGCCACATAATTAAATTTGATAATTACACTAATTATTTTGTTTAACATCAATAATTGTTGTACCTATTTCAACAACTTCTATGATAGCTATAAGAATTGTTAAGGATAGGCATAACAATTGCTGAAATTATTTTAGCAACTGTTGTTATAACTACAATAATTATTGAGACTAGACATAATAACTATGTTAAGACTAGACATAGCTAGCCATATAATTATTGAATATAATACAACAATTGCTTAGACTAGCACAAAAATATAAAAATGAGGAGTCTTATCGAGTCAGATGGGGGATCAAACAAATCATCAATTTTAACATAATCATTTTTCTTTGCATTCAATCATCTAAGAATTCTCAAATAAATTTCTTCATCTGATAAATTTTTAAATCAAGTTCGAAGATAGGGAATAGCTTCAAATACCCAAGACTATATAAAATAATATCATTACAGATCAAAATAATGAACCAAACATTAATAAAGATGAAAATATATTGAACAAAGTTTGCCATGAAAGCCCAAGGAAAGCCAAAAAGATTGATTATTTTCCCTATTGGGTTCAATTTCTTGAACAGATATTCAATGGTGAGTGTGAAGCTTTCTTGGCCCCATGAATGGACATGAAATGCTTTGATTGGCTTTAAGCTCAATCAAGTCAATAGAAATTCTTGCTTTAATCATTGCATAAATAATACTATGCACGAATCAAAGTAAGCACAGTGACTTCTTGCAACTTTTCGTAACCTCTTCGAAGTTTAGAAGGACAGTCAAATCCTTCTCTCTGAAACTCTTTTCGGTTAATTTACGCAATTTGTTGCACTTTTCAACAACCTTGGAACTCTTGGATGACTTCTCCAACCGTTCAACAACCTTGGAACTCTTGGATGACTTCTCCAGCCGAGCAACAACAGTATGATAACAATTTAAGCCTGTCATGATTACAAATTTTTTTTATGCCGAAACAAACTGGCATGCCATAATAATTGATGCAAATTGTATTTTTTCATCACTAATAATCTTTCGCTGAAGAAGTTGATATACCAAGCTCATAGAAAACTGTGGAATTATTCTCTCAAATATGTCTAAATACTTCCCAAATATACTAGATCAAAAATATCTTTCTAATTTTGTGCCACCAGAATCTTTGTGAAATTAACGAAAGGTTTTCCCATACCCGATCGAACAATAATATCACTTGTTAATAAACGATCCTGATTATCTAAGAATGTTAGCAAACTATAGTTTGAAAATTTAATGTTTTAACAACGAAATTTGTTGAAGGACTGTTAGGCGAGGAATTAACAGTGGAAGCAAAAGGGACATGCCAATCATGATGCAATTTTGTTCCGATTTCATTCATCATAAGATTGTTTGATTTGCTTGCTTATTTTGAAGATGAATCAGCTTTGTCATATAGTTTTTCTTCTTGTTTTGAAGAAGAATTAGCTTTATCCCTTGTCGATTGTTGTTGAGCCTTTGACCACTCATTTGTTTGTTTAGGACTTGAGGCTGCCTCCTCTTCATCTATCATTGTGGCATTAACAAGTAAAGTTAATTTATTAGTAGATATTTGTGCTTCTGCTACTTCCTCTACTGGTTCTGCTTCTACTTCTACTTCTGTTTCTGCTTCTCTTTGAGATTAAATACTAATTCTTCTAGATTTACGAAGAGGTTTGCTTGAAGTAATTTTTCTTTTTGTCCAAGCTATTTTATCTTCACAGATGAAATAAAAACACGTAATTTAGTATAACTAATTCTTCAATAAAATAGAAAAACAAACTATAGTAAATGATTTCATTTTTTTTAAATGGGTGAATAGCTACATCAATTTAATTAAAGAGTTTTATGTAGGAATAACTTAAGAAGGTGCATCAATAATTGAAGTTATTGCAAGAACAACTTAAGGCAGCAATTTAAGAAATTAAAAGTACAATTACTTAAACAGTTGCTTTAGAAATACTTAAGTTGTTACAATAACTTAAATGCAACTTAAAGAATAAGGTGTTTTCAGTGGCAACTTAGGAGTTGCTTAATGAACTATGTAAGTTGCTGCAATAACTTGTTATAGCAAAGGTTACAACTTAAGGAATCTACTATATCAACTTAAGCAGTTGTTGAATCAATTTAAGCAGTTGCTTAAGTTACTACAACTTAAGATTGCAAGTTTAGCTATTGTTTTATCAAGTACTTAAATTATTGGGACTTATTAAGCAATCAAATGATTTTTCTACAATAATTGAGAGAGTGGTTGCAACATGTACCTTATCTGTTGAAAAAAATAAAACTTTGAAATTGTTGTAGCAACTAGACACTTTTTTCTACTATTTTTTTCATTAAGTTCAGTCGATTTTCATTCATCACTGTCACAATGCCATCACAGTAATGAACACAATATTATTAGGGCAAAAAAAAAAAAGAATAATAATAGATGAAATATTTGAAGAAATAAAAATAAACAATAAACATGGACATGTAGTTTTTCTTTTTCTTTTTACATTATGAAAATTCTAACTATGGAGAAATATTTTCTTTTACCTTTATCTGTCACGATGACAATGACGGCAACAAGAGACGAAGATGAACAGAAGAGCAAAACACAGGACAAAGGGGATGAAGATGGAATGAAGAAAAGAACTTGCCGACAAAAAAGAAGATGAAAAAGAAGTTCCGCCGAGTAATTTTGAAAAAGGAAAGAAAAAATTTACTTTACTTTTTAATTTTCTTGTAGGTCAAAGAAGAAAAAAGATTAAAATATTTAGAAGTACCAATCACCCTTATTTAAGTGTTGATTAGTAGAATATTTGACTCGCCTACTCCTAGTATACACTAGTATATACGTGAAGGACTAATTTTGTTATTGTTGACTATTTTGGGAAGACTATACAATTTGACGTTTTGATTCAGCAGTGCAGAATCCCTCTTACTGGCGCAACCTCTTTCTCCCCCTCTTCGCCTTCCCATCATGATGATGAACATGAACTACTCAATCCTTCCAACTGTTTCCATACCATATGCCCAACTTAAGGTTATTAATATTTTTGAAAGAACAATAATTCTGAAATTCTTCATTTTTGCAATTCAATTTGTCAAATGTTTTTCTGCTTGTTTGTGGATCAAATAGGACAAAAATTCTGATTTATCAGCAAAAATAGAACAAGGTTTTGGCCCAAATGGTCTTGGAATTCTATCCATATCGGAGGTAACGTTTCTCTGCCTCCAATATCTTACATCTTCGTGTCAAACTTACTTTTCTTCTGCTATTTGTTTTACTTCTCTATTAGTGCCTAACTAATAAGTAAAGTTTTCTAATTCACTTAGAAAATATTCGAATTTGACTATTGTAAAATACTTGATGGAGCACCAAAGTTGTGGCCTAATGGTTAATGAAATGGTTGAGAGCCGTGAGGTCTCATGTTCAAATGCCAGTAAAGACAAAAGAACACCAGGTGATTCTTCTCATTTGTGTTACCTTGGTGAATAGAGTTACTGTTATGTGTTACTGGTGGGAGGTGGCATGTATCCCTCAAAACTAATGGCGCAGAAAGGCTGGCCCGGAGCCCTGGTCATCCAAAAAAAAAAAAAAAAAACTTGATGGATTGCTTCATTGTCTATGCTTTAAGGAGTTTGTTAACGGCAGGAACTTTTCTTCTGGTTGAATTTCAATTGTTTATTCCTGTGTGTAAGTTTTTATGGAAATTAAGTAATGTCTTTGCCCTTCAGTATCTTTTAAATTAATACTATATATATACCCAGTACCTACACACATTCTGACATAAATAGTAACACTCCTGTAGTTGGCATATGACTGCTCTTTCTTTTATGTGCTGGAAATGATTGGTGATAAAAGCATTTGTCTTGACATGTTATCAGCAAATATTTAAGTTGTTAGTTAGTGTGGGAGGAGCTGTTTTGTCCCTAAATTGGGAACTCTTCAAAGTTTTGTTAATATATATTGTCAAACATGACGCATCTGTTGCTATTTTTGCGTCAAAGGGAAAGGATAAACTAACTAGTTGGTCATTGTAAGAGAGTCAATTTCAGAAACATAATTAACACGGAAAGGTGAATCTGGCCTAACCAATTCAATATCTAGACAGATTCAAAATCTGAATATCGTAAGATCTGGGCATCTTGTAGAAGTTGGTCGTAGTCTCATAAAGCCCAGCTTTGAAGTTTCTGAAAATTGTTGATTATAAGAAGTGCGTATTGTATCTGTTTCATGTTCACAACATGACTGTGAATTTACTTTGCTTCATACCTCTTTTGTTTTGACTATATTCTCTAGGTTCCTGGTTATTCATTGTGGCGACAGAATCTTCTCCACCTTGGACCCAGGTACCAAAATTTCATGTATCAAATATTATCTGTAGATCAAAGATAGGTAGACACATGAAAAGTGAATCTGTTTATAGGAAATATATTAGCTAACTTTTCATATAATCAATGTCTTCTCTTCAAAAGGTTAGCCAACCTTCCTGAAGATGTGAAGAGGGAGCTTGAAGACCCTAATAGCAGGTGAGCCATAATCTAATGCTATATTTTTGTTTCTTTAATCTTGAATATCAACAGCTTCTTGCTATCGGTTTAGAACTCCAAACATATATTTATTAAATTGTATCATCGGGATATTGATTTCGAGGATTTGCTTTGTATGGGAGTTAATCTATGCAAATTCCTGA
>JAPFFP010000080.1:11027044-11046480 GCA_026153255.1 Solanum medicagineum
ACTTCACCTCCAATGCTGAATGCTCCAATTAACAAGGTGGAACAAACAGGGGAAGCCTTGGATAATCAGTTGATACCTCTAGAAGACCCCACCCTATTCAATTTAACGCTAGTAAGTGCAACAGAGAGTCCGAGGCAAAAACCTCTTTTTGGGTCCATCATAGCATTGTCAAATTGAGCAAAGAATTCAGGGCTCTTCTTGATGGTCTAGAAAAAGAAGCTGAAATCTACTCATCAAACTTGATAAGAGGAGGGTTTTTCCCAATGAGATAGCAATCAACAACCAGCAATTGGTACCAAAGGAAGTCAGGAATTTAATATACGAGATAAAATATAAGGATGGGTATCCTAGAAGCATATCAAGGAAAGGGAGCAGACCAAAACCCATTAATAATCAATGAAAGTCAAGATTCTATCTTGGAATGTTAGGGGGCTTAATGGAGCTGACAAAAGGAAGCTGATTAAGCAACTAATTCAGCATTGGGGAGCAAACATCTAGGTTCTTTTAGAAACACAACTGGATAGAGATGTTAAAGACTTGGTAGGAGAGTTGAACCGGATAGTCATGTTAAAGATTTGTAAGGAGAGTTATGGAGAAATAGATGGTTGGGGGAGGTGCATTTGGAGGCTAGAGGCAGCAGAGATGGCATACTCATGCTGTGGGATATGAGGGAGAGGGGGGGGGAGGGAGGAGGTAACTTTTTGAAGTTGGTTGCCAAATGATCACTTTTAAACTCACAGGCATCAACCAAGACCTAACTTGGCTTCTCAGTGCTGTTTATGCAGACTGCAATAGGCTCATCAGAAGAGATCTTTGGGTTGAACTAACATCATGTAGAGCTAGCTGGAGGGGCTTTGGGTGATTTGTGGTGACTTTAATGTCACAAGATTTACAGCTGAAAGGGTACACTGCAGCACGATATCAGGGGCCATGACTGAGTTCTCTTAGTGCATCAATAACCTGGAACTTGTAAACCCCCCTTTATTTGGAGGGACTTTTACTTGGAGGAGAGGGGAGGACAGAGTGTCTCCAGAATAGACAGGTTCCTGTACTCAGCTGACTGGGAAGTCTCCTTCTCCCAAGCCAAGCAGACCCTACTTCCTGGATTGGGATCAAACCATAACCCCATCCTCCTGTCATGTGGGGAGTGGGACTCCAAAAAGTCATAGTTTGAATTCGGAAATCGGTGGATGGAGATAGAAGGTTTTAAAGATAAGGTGAAGAATTGGTGGAGCTCTTTCCCAAACACCGGCAGATCTGCCTTCATCTTGGTAAATAAACTCAAACTCCTCAAAGAAGAGCTTATGCGATGGACTAAAAACAACAAGGTGAATTGCAAGCAGAAGAAAGAGGAGATCCTGATACAGATTAGCTCTTTCAAATCCATACTGGAACGAAGATCTCTCTCAGATGATGAACTAGGCCAAAAAATCAATCTAACCATGGAGTTTGAAGAGGTAGCAATTTAGCAAAGAGGGAAGAAATTGCTTGGAGGCAAAGGTCCAGAGTCCAATGGCTGAAAATGGAGACAAGAATACTAAATTCGTCCACAGAATGGCTAATGCTCATAAGAGATTTAATTCTATTGACACATTGAAAGTGGGAGATCTCAACATTACTGATCCAGAAGCGATCAAGAGAGCTATTCAGTGTTTTTATCTGTCACTTTACAAGGAAACTGAAGAGTGGAGTCCGGAAATCACCATCTAGTATACACCAGTTATTTCACTCGAGGATCAAACATGGCTCCAAAGAAATTTTGATGAAGAAGAGATACTGGTAAGCATCAAATCATGTGCTGGTTTGCCAATGAACTTTTATCTCAACTTCCAGGATTTGTTTGCAAGATTTCTGTGATCATCAGGTTTTTGGGAGAAGTTTTAATGCTACATATGTAGCACTTATTCTTAAAAAGGCAGGTGCAGCTGAATGATAGACTTCAGGCCAATTAGCCTAATATCCAGAGTCTACAAGATATTGGCCAAAACTCTAGCTGAAAGGATGAAAAGGGCAATAAGTAGCTTGGTCAATAGACCAAATGGCTTTCATCAAGGGTAGACAAATAATGGATGCAGCTCTAATAGCGAGTGAGTGTTGATACAAGAATTAGGGGTGAAGTGGCTGGACTAATGTGTAAGCTGGACATTGAGAAAGCTTTTGATCGTGTCAATTGGAATTATCTCCCGTACATGCTTAGCCAAATGGGATTTGGAAGCAGATGACTAAAATGGATTGGTTTCCGCATTAAAACTGGTAGGTTCTCCATTCTCCTTAATGTAAAACCTATTGTTTTTTCTCCAGATGAAAGGGGCCAAAACCTATTGTTTTTTCTCCAAATGAAAGGGGCCTTAGGCAGGAGACCCACTCTCCCCATTCCTCTTCATCATTACTATGGAAGGTTTGAGTTGTATGGTGAGAATTGCGCTATGAAATAGTTGGTTGAGGGGCTTAAAGATGAATAATGGAGGATCTTTGGAGTTGGAGATGTATCCCATTTTCTCTATGTAGATGACACCATCATCTTTGGTGAAGTTGAAGCAGAGCAGGTCAAGTACATTAGAGTGATACTAGTGGTCTTTGAAGCTGTCTCAGGTTTGAAAGTCAACTGGAGAAAGAGCAACCTATTCCCTATCAAAGAGGTGAGTAACATCCAGTCTTTGGCTGGAACCCAGGATGTGGTGTGGAAAACCTACCTACTATCTATTTAGGCATGCCACTAGGATACAAGCACAACGAAGTGGTGATATGGGATAGCATCATTGAAAAGACAGTGAAGAGGTTGTCACAGTGGAAAGTTAAATATTTATCCCTTTTGGGAGAAGAGTCACTTTAATCAACTGTCTTAAACTCACTTTCTACATATGTGATGTCCCTTTTCCCTATCCTTCTAGTGTAGCCAAGAAACTTGACAGGCTTAGAAGAGACAGTTTATGGAAAGGCAACAAAGAGGCGGTGGATACAATCTGATTAAATGGGAAGTGACACACTTGAGCAAAAGTCGAGGAGATTTGGATAGAAATTTAAAATCCCTGAACAAATGCCTACTAATGAAGTGGCTATGGAGATTCGACAAAGAAGATACAACACTTTGGAGAGAGGTTATCACCCTCAAGTATGGACAAAGTAGTCCCTGGGTTTCCAATAAGGTCATCAACACCTATGGAGTAGGAACCTAGAAATCAATCAGATCCTTATGGCCCGAGCTCCAAAGCAATACCTAAATCAAGGTGGAAAATGGCCTTAAAACAAAATTCTAGAGAGACAACTGGATTGGGAAAACTCCATTGCAGGATTCTTTCGCTGATCTCTTGATCCTAAGTAACTATCTAGAGACCACTATTAATGAATGTCGGTCACCACAAGACTGGAACCTAACATTCAAAAGTAACCTTAATGATTGGGAAGTAGAAAGGGTGGCCAGTTTGCTGATTAAGAATTTGCATTCTAATTTGATAATATTTATTATTAATAGAATTTGAAGAATTGCTAGAAAACTTGAGTGGTAAAACACAGGGCCTTGATTCCCTGAGATGGAAGCATTAAGATAGAAACTTTTCAGTGAACAGAATATACAAAAGGGAGAATAGCATAGCTCAAGGGGTGAACACAGAATTGCAATAGAAAATATGGAATAACCAAGCCCCCACCACAACAAAATGTTTCTCATGGTTGGTGGTCAAAAGGCTTGCCTCGTACATGAAGTTCTTCGCAAGAATGGGAGAACAGTAGTAACCAAATGTTTTTTTGTGTAATGAAACTGGGAGACCAACAATCACCTCTTTCTACATTAGCAATGCTAAATGACCAATTGTGAGGCTGCCAGTTGGCTTACTATGGAAGATTCTTTCCTCTTTTTAATAATATATTAATTTGATCATTTTTTTCTTTGTTGATGTCATAACCTGTTTCTTTACTTTTCTGTCTTGCTTCTTACTTGTTCATGTGCTGGCTTCTTTAAATAAAGTAATGGTAAAAGATGTTACCTTCCTTGAATGCTGTAAATGTGTCTAGAGTCTTCATTTTTACTTTGATTCCTCCCGCAACAGATACGAGGAACAGTTTTCTTGAGCTGCTCATTTGGAACCTCTAAAAAATCATTATGGTTGTAATTGAGCTTTATTACGAGAACTGTAATAATTACCCGATGGCCAGATATTGATATGTTTCTACTAGAGATGGCAAATGGGCGGGTTGGGCCAAAATTGAAGAAGTTAAAATGAGTTACATTGAATATCGGGTTGGGTCATGACCCAGCCAAAATTATTTCGGGCTAAATTGGGTTGGGTTAAATTGGGCTAAAAGTCGGGTTGGGTCATGACCTGTCCAATTAACATGCTTATTTAAAGCAAAATTTCATAGCGATACAATACAATATTAAGTAGTAATACAACACGATATTAAGTACCAATAATAACATGACATTAAGTAGCAACACAACATAATATTACGTAACAATAATAATGCTATATTAAGTAACAATACAACATGATATTAAGCAGCAATAATAACATGTCAGATTGCATAAAATGGGTTGAAATGAGAATATTATTGGGCTCAACTCAAAATTATTTTAAAATGGGTTAAGTTGTATTTTGGCTGAAAATTAGCCCAATTTTAAATCATACTGAACCCAACCCATAGAATTATGGGCAGGTTGTTTATGTTTGGCTTATTTTGCCACCAATAGTTTCTACCATCAAACCACTTTCCGTTTTTAAAAGGAAACTGCTTTTGCTTCCTTATTTTTGTTGTGCTTTCTTTTTGTATGAACATTATTGTAGCTTGAGGTGATGAATTCCAATCACATCAGTTTAGTCGCTCAATGCAAATAATGCAGCATCTAGAGAGATGGTGATGCTTGATGGTGAAGGCCTTGAACAAACACTTGTTCAATCTAGATGTCATAAAGGTCGTTTGCTTTACTATTTTCCAGCTCAGTATAGGTAATGGTCTTTCCCTCTCTCTTCTATAGGTACCTTTCATCAATTGTGTTGTTATTGCATTTCGGTTATCACATTATTTTGCTATTGTTATTGTTTTTTCTTATAGAATTTACATTGCCTTTCTTCTATTCTTTATCTATTGTTTTGTTCTTCTTTTTCTTGGGTTTGATATATATTAGCTGATTGTCTAGGAAATAGCCTCTCTACCTCTACAAAGTAGTGGTAAGTTCTACGTACACTCTCTCTTCCAACACCTCACTTTGTAGTATTTCACTGGGTATGTTGTTGTAGGTACCTTTTATCAATATGGTGACAGAAAAGTCCAATAGTATGATAGCCTTTTGGAAAAATAAGAAAGGGAAGAATTGAGTGAAAAACTCAACTTGATTATTTTCTCAGGTCATTCTAACATTCCATGTCAAGCTGGTGCATATCAAACATGTGAAAAATAATGGACTCCTATTTATACACACTATATTACAATCATTTTCCACATTGGATAATATATACAAATCCTCTTCCTATTCCAACAGTTCTCCTCAAATTAGTGCATACAAGTCATATGACCGAATTTGGTACATATGTAATCAATACGAGGGACTTGGTGAAAATATCTATAAGTTGTCACTTAATTTCACATGTATTGTAACAATCTCTCTGTGGAGTATCTTCTCTCTAACAAAGTAACAGTCAGTCTCAGTGTACAAAACTGCTTATTTATATAAGTACTTTTATTAAAATACCGTTTTTAAAGAAGTGCTTTTGAGAAAAAGTATTTTGTGTTTGGCTAATTCATCTGAAAAGTGTTTTTGGTAAGCAAATTGTGTTTGATGAATCTTTTTAAAAAGTGCTTTCGAGAGTTAAATTATGGAAAAAATCATTTATTAATGCACTTTTCGTAGATTATTTTATGGAGGTAAATTATTTTAAATCTGTTATTAAAATTTTAATTAATTTTTTTATTTAATTAAAAGAGATATATATTACAAATTCTCAATCAATATTATACATATATAAATCAAATAAAATACTAAATATAATTAAAACATCAAGCTAAATATATTAAAAAATGATTCCGTAATTTAAAACATAAAATAAAAGGGAAAAGGTTCAAATATGCCATCAAACTTTGAGGAAAGGCTCATTATGCCATCTGTTAAAAGTTTGACTTATTTATGCCATTACCGTTTGAGAAAAGGCTCATCTATGCCATTATTTTTTAACTACGGTTTTGCAAAACACTTAAATAACTTTAAACACTTTTAAATTAGAGTTTTGGATCAAATGTAGTCTTTTTGGTAAGCAAAAGATGTCTGATGCGTATGAGATTAAAATGACCAGCTTTCTGCTACCCCGTTCTACCGACTGTTGTCTGTACCAGCTTCAACTCTCGGCTCCTTTGTGATTACAGCCACATTAAGAAAGTGCTATAGGCAATTTGGGTCTGCAATTGCTGTTGTCATTTCATTTTCTTCCAAATGCTTTGTTGGTCCTTCCTTTGGCTTACATAGAGATACCTGCTAATTTGGTGAGAATCAATACTCAGAATAAATCCGAGGAATTGGAGTTCCTGCTAGGGTAAAAGAAGAACTCAACAATGATGGTGCATCAGGTGATGGGACTTCTTTACTAGAAGAAACTGGCCAAATAGATAAAGATGAATCCATGGCCATGAAACTGAAGGAACAGGATGTAACAACAAACTGCATCAATGAAGATACAACTCCTTTGAGAATTCAGTTACCAGTGGAGGGGGGTCTGTGTAGTTACCGATACCTCATTCAACGACATATCCTGAAATTATGCCCAGTTTGTGGGGTAGATATCAAAGGCCGCGATGAAAAATCTAAGGAATTATTCATGAAGATAGACAGTAACAAGCAGTTGAATAAGGATGCACAAGGCATTGTTAAGACGGGGGTAAATAAGCTAAAAGGACTAGAATTTTATGCAAAATTCTGGACCGATGGTTCAAGAAGCAGAGCTGGGGGTTACCTGGCCATACAAGATCAATGAAGTAAGAGTCTTGGAATGTTAGGGGGTTGAATAGCGACAGGAAGAGGAGATTGATTAGAAATATGCATCATATATGGAAAGTTGATATGGTATGTTTCCGGTAAACAAAACTTACAGGATATCACAGAGATAGTGAAGGAAGTGTGGGGGAACAATTCGGTAAAACATATCCAATTGGAAGCCATTGGGACTAGAAGGGGTATTGTGATCATGTGGGATAAAAGGCAATGAGATGGAGAAATAAGTAGTGTAGGCATGTGTTCAGTATCATATAGTTTTAAGGGACAAAATCAAGAGTTCAGATGGCATCTGACAGGGGTCTATGCCCCAAATGACATGAAGGGCCATGGGTACTATTTGGAGACTTCAACATTCCAAACACCCTTCTGAAAAAAAGAACTGCAACAGAATAAATAAGGCAATGGCGGACTTTTTTTATTTTATTGAAGACATGTAGCTGCTGACAAAGACATGGGGAAGGTTACCTGGAACAAAGGAGATAGTCAAGACATTGCTGTTAGGTTGGACAGATTCCTAATTTCAGGAGAATCGGATACCAGCTTTAGGTACATCAGGCAATCTATCCTTCAAAGGATGACCTCAGACAACTCTCCACTTATGCTGCAATGTGGAGACTGGGAGAAAACAAATTCCTATTTTAAGTTTGAAAAGTGGTGGCTGCATACAGAAGGTTTCAATGAGAAAATGAACTGTGGGGTTCTTTCAACTGCAAATGGTAATCTTGATTTCATCCTAATATCCAAACTAAGAGCCTTGAAGGCTAATTGAAGGAGTGGAGCAATACAACTCGAGGAAATCAGGTAGTGGCTTAATTAGAGGGGAAGGGGGTGTGTGTGTGCGTAAAAGGAAAATGGTCAGGAAGTTGTTGCACCAATGGAGGCCTGATATCTATGTACTGGTAGAAAGTGAATACATCAGAAGAGGAAAACAATGCTCTCAGGCACATTACTCAAGACCACCAACGGAGGTCCCCTCTAGCCCCAGTATCCCTATTCTCTGGTGGACTTATTCTACCGGAGTTCCCAAATCTTTCTTGTGAGAAGCATAGAAGAAAAATATTATTGATTTGTGTATCTACATTATTACATTGAGATCCTATTTATAGACACTATTAATATTCTTTTACAAGTAGGTATCTATTTACTATTCCTATTCCAAGTAGGATTCTATATACTACTCGTGTTCCTATTCCTGATCTAATACTCCCCCTCAAGCTGGTGCATATAAGTCGTATGTGCCAAGCTTGTAACGCAAGTAATTAATATGAGGACTAGCGACAACATTTGTGAAGATATCTACATGTTGATCACTCGACTTCTCAATTTCTCCTGAGAGTATCTTTTCTTTTGACAACATGACAGTCAATCCCAATGTGCTTAGTCCTCTCATGAAATATTGGATTTGATGCAACATGATAGTCAATTTCAATGTGTTGCAAAATAACAATACCAAATTTGGATTAAATTACCCTAATAAGTAGAAATTACATTTAGACTACTAAGGTCTTCAGTCTAAAAATGCTAAGAGATGTTTCAAATTAGTGATACAATCCTAATCATTATGGATAATAATGACATCATCAACATAAACCACCAAATAAATACATAGGTTTGGTGCAGAATGTTGAAAAAGCGGCGAGTAATCAACTGCATTACGAGTCTTGCCGAACTCCTGGATTATTGTGGTGAACTTTCCAAACCAAGCTTGAGAAGACTGTTTCAGATCATAGAGTAACTAGCACAATCGACATGCAAGGCTAGGGCGACATATCGGTCTGTTCAGTTCGATTTTTAAGTTTATCAATTTTACTTATTGGTTATCGGTTCGTAGATAGGCTAAACTGATGTACAACCATTAAGATATTGACTTATTGGTTATTGGTTTATCAGTTATTGATCATTATTAGTATAGTTACCAGTTTAACCATTAAGATAGGAAATTTTTTTAAAATTAAAAATCACTTAGAAACAGGATGAAAATCCATGCACATGAATTGACAGGTTGCATCTTGCTCAAAAGCAAACGCTAGCATATTGTAGAATAACCGAGAGTTTGAGACAGACAAAAATAAAAGTATGAAACTAAACTCTAAGTCAAGGACTTTATGTATGGAATGGTATAAATATAATTTATTATTGGGATATTCATTCTCTCTATTCTTCTCTCTGAACGATAAGTAAATTTACTTCCATCGGATAATTGATCATCCACCCGATTCTTCCCTCTTCTCCAGCGCCAATCATCACCGACCTCAGAATCGGAAGCTCTTCGTTCTTCGGGTGTTCTTGATGATCAACCCTTTTGCAATTATCAACAGAGTTTCAGGCAAGTTTCCATGTTGCTTCAGTTTGGCGCTCATGGGATATCTGCGGATATAAACAATACCTCACTAAGGAGGTAAAATTCTCATCAAATTTTTGGATTTAACATTTGGGATATCAAAATCTTTGAGGGATTTTCATCCCAAAGCGTAAGGGATTTCACTGTTTACCCTGTAAAGATTTGCTCAAGTTTTGAGTTGGGTGAATTCAAGAACTAGTTCAATTAACAGAAAATTGAATCTTTAGCTTCCTGTTACTTTTCGGATTGAGAAATTGGAAGGAAAATTGTTACCACCCAAGTCATCCGATTCAGCTCTGCAATTTTTCGCATCTCATCCTACTCTTCGATCCACTCATCACTGGCTTCTCGAGTAACTGGATTCTTGAAGATTTATTCAACATTCAAGATCTATCCAACATTCAAGACTTATCCTTTCCAGAACAGGTTACAAGAGTCAGTTTTCGGGTTCTCTTCTTCAAGTTCCAGGTTTTATATTCCCAAGGTAGTCACATAAAGTATCACAACAAACAAAGTAGTCACATAAAGTATCACAAAAATTAACAACCACCACCCCAGCTAGGATGTAACATTGCCCTGTATACTATCACAATCAATAGAAGTAGTTTTGGGGGCGGGGGGACAAACTCCCGGAGATGTCTGACACTCCTCCTGGTGCACTTGGACCTTCTCCACCCTCCAGAAACTGGGATTCAAACAAAGTTCCACATCCTCCTCCAACTTGTTGCCTTCACTTTGTTTGTCCTCTGCATTGCAACCCATCTTTGAATCAATTCATCAATAGCATCAGGCTTTGTTTCCGTAGGTGCTTTGCGCTTTTATCTATCCACCTTAGCTTGCATGTTGTGATTGCGCCTTCTAACACCATAACTCGCAGAAACAAGTTGGTCATCTGATCTTCCAACCCCTTCATGGCATCCTTTGCCGCATTATCAATCATCTTGAGCAGCACGGCAGCTAACCAATTGAGTTGCTGGTTATTTTGGTTGGTGGTGTCCACCAACTATTGGTAGACGCTCTCTTCGAAACCTGAAGTGGGAGGTGGTTGCTATGGTGCTTGTTCTTCCTCATCTGCAGCATTGCTCGATTCCCCGAGAGTAGGTTTATATTGTGAAGTTTCTTCCTCCGTGCCAAACTCATGCATTTTCCATCTCTTCACTTTTGCGGCCTCAATATCCCTTTTTTTGTCAACAACTATCACATTCCCACCAGCGGTGGACTCATCAGAGTCGCAATACTGGATGGCAGCTTGATTACACAACCGGCTTATGAGCACTGGGAAGGGCATGGAGCGAGTATGTTGGGGAGCTTTTCTCTGGATCTGAACCCCCAGTATTTCTCCATAGATATGTGAATACCTATCATCAATATGGAAACAGGAATGGCTACTTTATGGGGAATCCTTTGATCATTCTTCGATGGTATAATTCGGGCACAGATCAATTCAGCCACACTTTGGCTTTGAAGGATAAGTCTGGCCGGGAGATATCCCTTCTCTCAAGGCCCCAAAGTTGTTGGCCTTCACAGATCACACTAGCCGCCCATTAGAACTGGCTGCTTTTGAGGCAACCTTCTTTGCGTGCATACCACCTATTTCGATAGGCTCATTCCAAAACAGGGAATTGATTGTTGCAGGTGTAATGTCCACCTCTACTCCATGCACTTTAACAGAAGGCAAGCATGGTAACTTATCTACACTTCCTCAATGATTTTGGCACCCTGTGCGGCCTGGTAGGATGTGCAGAACTCCAATACAGCTTCCGAATCTAATCCCTAGGTGCTTCCACCAATGGGAGCCAAATCTGGTTAGTGAGTTGCTGCACTAACCCCAGTACCGCTTGAGGTCAAAGGATCACCTTGAGGGCTACATGCTTTTGTCTTGGCATAGTCTGCAAGGATTTGATATTTTCATTTCTGGAAAGACAAATAAACTAAAGGAAGTTACAAAAGAAATAGGAGTGCAAAAGAATTAAACATTTCAGCACACAGTGAGACCGCATTTGACTGCGGTTTGCAGATGCGACATTGTTCACCGACAGTTCCCAGGCAAGCAAGAGTCCCAGGCTGTCATTCACATTATATTTTTTGGCTGCTGTCTTCAATGCTGCTTGAGTAGTCTACTGGAGCTAGTTTATTTGCACAATAATATTTTATGGCCTTCTCATGGAACACATAGCTTTCCGTAACTATATTGATTCTTTCAAAGGTTGAGAATAAGTAAACTCCAATAAATTTAAATCCAATAATCAAAGGATGATACCTTGATTCAGAATATTTGTGGTCTTCAGCTGACGAAGTGTACAATTTTTCTTGCAGCAGCCCCGCCCATGCTTCCATGTCATCATGGTGTGGATGGCATACAGATCATGGTTCCCTTACGGGTACTTAATTTTCTGAAATCTGCTATTAGTAATTTTATTGAATTGTAGGTACATGTAGCAAGATGATATTACAACTGCATTAAAACTTAATTAGGAAGCTGAACAATGTAAAACTTATTCAATGTTTATAGCCTGGTAAATAGTTTACAGTTCCTCAAGGAACTCCCGATTGCAAATTCTATCTGCCTGTTATTAGCATTAGTTTGACATTAAGACAGTTAGCTGGTCATTAGTTCTCACGACCCAAAGCCCAAGGCATAGTCGTATTACGGAGAATGAAGAACCTGAAGGCACTTCATCCAAGCCTCTTAGCATTCATCAAGCATTTCATAGGTATTGAACATAATTAAAAGCGGAATTTAAATGGGGGAAAGGGGACTAAGGGAGAGCAATCCTTAGAACAGGGCTGAAACATAAAACTTTCATATATTGTCCAACAATACCTCAAGCTTAGACTTGGCGGGGGCTAAGGCAGGTTTCTAGCTCACCCTCAACATAAAAGTAGCAAAATGAAATATAGTTAAATAGTCAAAGTGTCTTAATACATAAAGCTTGAGGAACTAGGATATTCTCCCCAAACTAGAGGACTCACCAATCAACTTGTTTTAGAATGTCCACAACTAGCCACACATCGGAGGAGCGAGAGCAGCGGTCCTTACATGGTGATATGATGTAGGAAAAATATGCGTTAGTACTTTGAATATATTAAGTATGTGAGATGCAATGCAACAAGGAAATCATAATAATATATATGCAATACGCATAACCATAACAAGGACATAAGCTCAAGAGATGGTGAATGATAAATGCATTATTTGGAACATGATTTGAAGCAACATAAACATCTCAAGTCATCATATACATATCTATGTGGGAGGAGACTATAACCAATATTTAAGACCATGTCCGCTACTAAATGGAATCCAACATAACCCCCTACGTTGGCCGGAGAGACTACTTGCCAGGTGGAACTCTGTCAACTTATGCATGCTCATCTTTAACTTTAACTTTTGCTATTGTGGATCCACTAGCCTTAGCCTACAAGGATTCCTATGGTAGCATAGTTAATGAGACAGGAGGTTGATACTAGGGTTCCCTCACCGAACCTCACCTCAAGCCCCATTCAATGTTAAGTCAAGTTCCACGGAATACTTTAAAACATAGTCATAATCATATACATTCACAAGCTTTAAAACATAACCTCATCATATTAGGAGTAGCCTATTTTACTTCAAGAGGGTCCATCTTTGGTGAGAATTGTCCATTCACCATCTTTAATAACATCAAACGGGCTTCATAAAACACTTTGCAACTTCCATAAATTTTCATAAACATCCAATTGAAAGCCCGTATCTTTAGTATCTTGCTTCATTTTACATAACATGAAACTTGGTGGTTTTAATGCATGGAGGCTTTCAAAATGTATAATGCAAGAGGTACATGCTTAAACTGAATAAAACTCATTAGATCAAATCAATCATAAAATAACCCACCACAACATTCAAAACCCTAGTTAGCCCATTCATGAAAACTTCTAACCCTGAGGCTAAAGCCCTTACCTCTCTTACCGATTGGGCATTGCTTGTTTTCTATTCATATCGTAGCGTCGGGGAATCATATCAGAGCATTATATCAATATAATTCATATAATTGAAAATACATCATACGAAACATTTAAAGAGATTACATGCAACTCATAAAGTTTTCAGAACTTGCAGTCTAATAAAAATAAGAAACATACTTGAGCTTTGTGGGTGAAAAGGGCCCACAAATCAAGACCCACATATAGGGGTGGCAATATTTAACTCAACCTGCCGAGTCCATTGAAGTTTGGGCAGGTTAATAACCCTTTAACCATCCATTTATTAGCTCAACCCATCTCAATCCAACCCATTTCAATCCATCTAAAATTGGGTTGATATGCAATTAGAATTGCCTCGAGAGAGATCTTGTCAAAATATTTTTAAAACACCTTATTTTAATTTGATATGTTTTATATAACAAGAAAAAAATATAGTTTAATTAACTACTAAAATATTGAAAAAGAACAAATAAAATAAGTAAAATTTAGGTCAAGTTGGGTCTTTACCCACTCTATAACCCACTACTCAACCCATTTTGACCCAACCTATTTTGATTCAAGTAAATTCCGGTTGGGTTGGGTCTTGACAAGTTTGTTGTCTTGAGTCTTGACCCATTATGACCCGCTCAAATTTGAGCAATCCGTCCAATTGCCACCCCTAGCCACATACCTTGATTAGAAGCCTAAAAAGGAAACTTGAGTTTGGAGAAGAGGACTTGAAACTTTAGGTTTCTTGCTTTTCTCGAGTCTTGAAGAGTTGAGAGCCTTAGAGAGATTTGAGAGGAATATCAGTTAGGAGTGAATGGGAGTGTGGTGGTAGGGTTCAGGACTGATAAAGGCAGAAGTAGGCTTAAAACGACGTAATATTGGGCCTAGGATGCAGGAAAATGTCAAAATTACCCTTCATTAAAGTCTGTCGAACCCGATCTATGGGTTGTAGATCAATCTACGGGTCATAGGTTGGGGTTTCATCCTAGTTACATTTTGAACCCTTGAAACATGTCTCTGAACCCCAATCTACGGATACCTTTTATGGATCGTCATTCATTTCATGGGTAGCAAAGACCCCAATCACCCCCACAATTAGAATTTTTCACCCTTCCTGGACTCAAACCATGAGCCCACTTTACAGCTCGTAAGAGCAACCACGGCCCGTAAAAGGCTTTCGTCTGGTGACGCATCCGAAACTTCAGAAACCCAATTTTAACCCTTTAGTCTACGAGTCTAACTCTAGGGATCGTAGACACTTTTACAGGTCGTAGACCTTCCTCTTGTACATTCATCCCAGCCTTCAAATTTCACCTAGTAATTGCCCCTTCTGCGAGACCTGTCTACGACTTGTGATTCTAGCCACGACCCATAGATGGTCTCGTAGCACCTTCACTAGACCCAAATTTTGTAATTCTTTCCGGATTCCGACCTTTTAATCTACAGGGCATTACATTAGTGTTGAAAGTTAAGCCTATAACGATGTAAATCAGTTAGTGTCAACTTGCTTCAGCTCTGAAACATTGGGAGAGAGAACCATGAACAGTGATTGGTATTGTTGATCATGCCGTATTTGTCTGATTTTGTTGAGTATTTGTCTATCTGTTTCTGTGTTTTTGGGTATATGAGTAATTACCAATCAGTTAGTGATGTTGAAAACAGTAAAAGACAGGTTTGTTTGTAGTGATGATAAAACCTCCTTTTCCAGTATACATGTTATCATTTAGTATGTTGGTGGGGTCAATGGCAGGATTTATGTGGAGAATGGAAAATGAGTGCAAGGTAACAGGGTTCTGCTGTTTCTAGATCTAGTTCCATATTCTTTCGTAAACGAAAATTTTAATTGAAAAAATAATATCGTTTCTTTGCCGACAAGTATATAATCAGATGCAAGTTTACCATTCGAGTTTGTATATTGCCATTTATTTCGTTTTACCATTTTGCATGAATATGAAGATCTTCGATGACGTTGAAACTTGGGTGGTTATTTTTAAAGTTGGTCTCATTTTTGTTTCTGGGATTTTTACTTGTTCATTGTTCTCGTGCTTTAGCTAATTACTGGTTGATTTCAACTTGTTTTTTCTTACTTGGTTTCTGGGATATTCACTTGTTCATTGCCCTGTCTCCTGCTTTAGCTAATTACTGGTTGATTTCAACTTGTAGGTCTTACTCGTGGCATGTTTACTAGAGATGCTGAAGAAATACATTGCCCTGATAGTGCTGCTGGCCTTTACATAAAAACACGAACTGGTGAAATTGTCAAGGTATATTTTTTCTGTCCATTACATGCTAATGCAAAAGGATAGTTTACAACTATATAGGTCCTTGATAAGTTGTTCCTGGTTTCTTATTCAACTACTCTTTTCGTTAAAGATTATGCTGTATTGCACATTTTGTCTCATCCAGTACAATCCAATCAAGAAGTTATTCTCAGCTAGCCATATTTAAAATGATCTAATTTGTATAGATGATAAGAATCAAGTTATGGTTCAAGAACTGAATAAATATAGCTTTTAGTCTTGTATTTATAAAGCATGTTTTTGAGAACACTTTTTTTAAGTCGTGGGCTATCGAAAACATTCTCTCTACCTCATACAAGGTAGGGGAAAGATCTGTGTACACCCACCCTCCCCAAGCCTCACTTATGTGATCACACTGGTATGTTGTTTAACTATCTTACTCTTCATTTTTATTACTTTTGTTGTTTCTTTTGCTTTGGTTTATATAATATGTTTCTTTTCTTAGTATTTTCTTTAGAGCTTCTTTCGCTCTTATATTTTTTCCAAACCTACTTCTGAAAATGCTTTCCTTGAGCCGAGGGACTATCGGAAATAGCCTCTTTACCTCAAATAGGGTGGAGTTAACATTTGTGTACACTATGTATTTTTTATTTTTTTGATGATCATGGTGTCCTGGTCAGCTTTCGCGCACCTCGACTTATTCCACGGATACCTATAACATCACATTTTTATTATTGTGTATGTTGTTGTTGATGTTGTTAAATTAGTGAAATTTCGACAGAAAAATACTGACAGCTAAAATAGTAAAGATAACCAAAGTTTTTTAAAAAAAAAAAAAAAGCAACACTACAAATACAATTGAAGAAAAAAACAGTAGTAGAATAATAATACTGATGCTGATAAGAAGAGAGAGAGCGGACAAAGTGCTCTTAGCTAGAACCATGTTCGCCCACAAGAGAGAGAAATGACTCGACTACCTACCAACTCTATCCTATCCTCAACCTTCCAACTTTCCTATCTCCAAGGTAATGTATGTGCCATGTCATGTCTTATCACCTCTCACCAATTCTTCCTTTCCTTAAGAACTATCACTGCCAACCTCTTGCACCTCCTCACTAGAGCATTTGTACTCTTCTTTACATGCCCGAACCATGTCAGCTTCACTTTCCATATCTTGTCCACTATTTAGGCCATTCGCACCTTGGCCTATGTTGGGGGAAAGTGGGGGACCTATAAAAATTGGGCCCAAGCAATTGCTTTAGTGGTCTTATGGTTGAGACGACCCTGGCGCTAAATGCCCACGCGAGCACGCCAATTTTCCCCTGGTCCACATGCTTGCATTATGCGCGGTATTTGTCATGCACAACTTGCCATTGTAGCCCGTCTCCTTAGTCATCTGCCTTGCCTAGATAATAGTCCAAGAACTTGTCTTAGCCACAATCATGGCCTTGCCTTGCATTAGCTTCACCATAAAACGAACACCATGTGGATCTGCCAGACACACTACCTCTAACATCTCGTGGCATAGTGTTAAGAACTCATAAGCATCCTCACCCTTACCACCCTGAAACTGGGTGGTTTCATCTGCTGAAAGCTTTCATAGCTAAGCTGATCGTCTGCCATAAGAATTGGCTCAGGAACAATCTATATCGGTGCAGGAGCCTGTCCTCCTAATCATGAACAATGGGACCCTAAAATTTAGGAGCCCTTCCTCCTTCCCGGGTCTGTGAACCTCCGGTGTACTTGTAGCACTGCCACCCTGAGCTAGGCTCCCAAGCATGGCCATCGTGCTCATCAGTGTCCTGTAGCAATGGTGCAACCCTAATCTCTGGAGGAACTTGGTCCTCTCTAGGCTCAATTGCAGACTCAGAGGAAATACCTCTCTCACAACCTTGGGCCGGTGCCACTCTTCGGGCATTTCCTCTGCCTTTAGCCTGACCTCTGCCCCTAGTTGAGGTCTTAATCACATCCTCAGGGGCTGCCACCCCTCCTCTTTTGCCAGCTGAAGATCTAGTTCTGGCCATCTGCCAAAGAATACGCAACAATTCAGCACTCACAACCAGTAACCACGCATGACAGGAATTGTAAGAATAGAAGGAGGTTTTCTAACAGTCTCCATTGCTTCTAAAAAAGATGAGCAACAGACGTCTCCGCATCGTTCCTTAAGACTCTCTTCGAATAGGCTTGTACACGTGTGAGTCCTATAAACTTAGGGCTTTGCTACCAATTTGTCACGACCCGAAATCGAGTGTTATGACACTTGCCTAAACCTACCATTACAAGTCAGCCTAAACAAGATACTCCCTCCGTCCCATTTTATGTGGCAACCTTTGACTTGATACAGTGTTTAAGAAAAAAAGGAAAACTTTTAAAACTTGTGGTCTAAAATCATTCTTAGATATTTGTGTGGCTGAGAATAATTTCATTAAGGTTAAAAAGAGAATTTTAAAAGGTAAAATAGTTTTCAATTAGAGTAAGGTGACATTCTTTTTGGGAAAACTCAAAAAGGAAATGGTGCCACATAAAATGGGACAGAGGGAGTATAACACAATAATGCAGAAGATAAAGCAAAAGTAACAGTCTAAATATATAAGGATAAACTACTAGGGAAATGGTGCCGCATAAAATGGGACAAAGGGTGTATAACGCAATAATGCAGAAGATAAAGCAAAAGTAACAGTCTAAATATATAAGGATAAGCAACTAGGGAAAGGATCCACAATCTAAAAGCTGACACAAAACTGGTGTCACATGTACAAGCCTTTACTATATGAGGATGAAGGAAATATATACAAGTCTGAAGAGTCAATTGAAATGGACAAGTTGTTCCCTCTCAGACTATTTCAAAGCTGAATGCTCGGTCCAAAAATAAGAATGAAGCGTCAATTGGAACCAGGCTCACAACCTACACACAAGTGTTTCTGCAAGGTGAATACCAAACAACACGTTACCCAACAGGTAGATCTAAAAACAGCAAGAGAGTAAAGAACACATGTACACCTTCCACACTAACCAAACCTCCATAACTACAACCTGCACTCAGCAAAACTAGCATACACAATTTACGTATGTGCTATCCAAGTATATAGTATATCAAACAGATCATTTTCAACAATTTACAGGTACAAGGCTAACCTAACCATCAAATCACATTTCATACAAGTATTCACATTAATATAATGGAATGAAATGGAATGTAATGGAGTGCAAATGACACAATGCAATGTCAAGCAATCGTGATGCATGTCTTTCCTACGATATATCTACTGATATAATCAGACCGGAATTTATGGGGGCCACA
This sequence comes from Solanum medicagineum, assembly GCA_026153255.1. Classification (NCBI taxonomy): domain Eukaryota; kingdom Viridiplantae; phylum Streptophyta; class Magnoliopsida; order Solanales; family Solanaceae; genus Solanum; species Solanum medicagineum. The sequence continues at coordinate 11,045,857 of JAPFFP010000080.1, forward strand.
CATGGACCATGCATCAATTATCTTCGCTGGAAGAAACCTCGTTCACCGAAAAAGCACTTGGCAATCAATACACTCACTAAAAGAGACCTCGGCCATCATCGTACTGCCGAAAGAGACCTCGACCGCTAAAAGAAACCTCAACAATCATCACCCATCGATAAAGACCTCGACTCCTAGTCTCAATATCATACTCAATCTAGTCGGTCGGAATCATTTCCCATCAGCTTTTCATCAATAATAGGATTTAATCAATATTTCGTTTCAATGAAATAATCACTTCCAAATGGGCATGAGAATATGTAAAGAGTTCTTAAAATTCATATATTCAATAATTAAATCAATCAATATCATCATTCTTTCAATAATAGAATCATCATCAATTGAGTGATCCAATAGTAATATCACATTGTTTCTCAAGTTCTCAATAACTACTTTGTCATCATCGTTCAAGACTACTCATCAAAGAGTAAATATTTTCGCTAGAACTCTTCAACAATTTCACCAAAATATCATGATTATAAAACACTTATATCAATATCGCATTTATAAACAACATTACCCCAATGCCTCAAAGGCTCCCGCCCATTGCGGGGTAAGGGGGGGTCGGATGTACGCAGCCTGACC
>JAPFFP010000080.1:11046580-11073757 GCA_026153255.1 Solanum medicagineum
CAGGATTCAAACCCCGGACTGGGATTCCGACGGGTGCCCTTCCCGCCCTTAAAAAAAATAACCCCCCTAAATTCCCATAAAAAAACACCTGAAACCACCCCCCCCCCCCCCCCCCCCCCCGGTCCAAAAAAAATGTCAAATGGTGAATAATTTTCGAAAATGAATCACGAGAACAAGCCTCAGATGTCGCAAAAGCGACCAAGGGATTGCTTAAGCGACACACTGACAAAAGTGGGCTTCACTTTGCCAAGCAATGTCACTTTTTCGACCAAAGCTCGCTTTAGTGAGAGCTGAGGCACCAACAATGAAGTTCAACAACACAGAGCTCGAAATCAACCCTTGGGATTTGTTTGGAACCCCTTATAAACAAATCATACATGCACTTCTACTAAATTCGAGGTTTCGGGTTCAATGGAATCGTCAGAAATCGAATTTGAGGTCTCCTTGACCTGGAATCCAATTAGTCGCAACTAGGGCAATATAGGCACTAAAATACCAAAACGCTATCGGAACATTCAAAAATTATATCAAAGCTCGTTCTAGTGCTAAACGACCTCTCAGAACCAATGGAACAATCAGAAATCCAATCAAGGCACCTGAACTAAAAATGTTGACCAAAATCAAACTTTGGTCAAATTTTAACTCAATTTTTCAACTTTGGACCTCAAATCCACGTAACAACTCCAAATCTAATTCCGACAACTCTCCTAGACCAATTTTCACTTTCCAAAACTGATAGAATCAACGGAATTCCATTCCGAGACTCGAAACTTCAAATGATTCCTAAACTCACAATGTTTAAGCCTTTAAAAGTAAACTCTTTAGCAAAATCTCAATTTTTCACAGAATTTTCAAAAATCAACTTACATAGCCAATCAAATAAGACTCGGGGCAGCTATCGGGAGGTATAAAACGGTAATTATTTTGGAAATACCAAAAATGATCTTCAGGGTCATTACAATTGCAAGTGCTGAATTTCTTGTCTGTCGTGTACATTCTTGACTTCGGAGAATTTTGTCTCATTTTGAGTTTGTTGTGATTTTTCTTATATTAAAGGTGTATGAAGAATTTGGTGTGATTTTTCTTCTGTTTAAGGTTTGGAATCTATCTTCATGTACCATTTCCTATTTTAGGTGGAGTATGGGGTGGATGAAATAGCATACCAAATAGGCGAAACAACTGAGATCCTCTCCAGTGGTCGACTTTGTGCGACACCACACTGTGTTCGGGTACTTTTCTTTAAAAAAAATTTTTTTTTTTCTATTGGGCTGTTTATTATTCTTGCTACGTATGTGCTTTTATGAAAATTTTTACTGCTGGGTTTTTGAGAAAAAATGCTACTGAAATAGAGAATCCATGTTTTTACACTCTTCCAACATCCTTTCCTATTTATTAAAATATTACAGTAATGTTATGTGGTACGGCCTCCTGCGTTGAATGGCTAATACCATGAGGATAAAAATGATAAAGTAAAATTTAATGGAAGATCAGGGTCCTGATAATGATAAATGTTAATTTCCAGTAGCAATTCATCGGTCATGTTACAATTCTGTCTTGGGATTGAAGAGCGTCTGTAACTCCCCAATCTATAACCTTTCTGCCTACCTCATGTAACAGAGTAATTATGTTGGGAAGCTATGCATTAAGTGGTTTACAACTGTAGAATGCTTGTTAGTTTACCTTTGAGTGTAACTATTGAATAACAGGCAAAAGAGTCGTTTTTCTTGTGTCAGTGAAACTTTTACAATAAAAGAAAAATATAAAGGAAACACAAGGGATGCATCAACATCTATTCATAGTCAATCAAGAGAGCAATTCCATTATTTACAAGTGCGCTTCTTTAGGAATCAGTAAGATATTGTCTACGAAAAATGACCTTGGAGCCCAGAATTCTGACATAGAGCCTCAGTGGACATCAAAAACATGAGAAGATGACCCAGGTAGTTAACAGATTATGAGTTTTAGAATGGAAACAATTGACCAGTAAAATTGCAGATAATGTGAAATCTGGCCAATTGCACATGACATCATGTAAGTCTCAAAAACTTGTAAGCCAATCTTTTCCAACAAAAAACTTCTGTCTTGCTTCCTTCTTTCTATAATATTCATTTGACTTAGATCTGGTAGCCCGTCACTCAAATTAGGCCAGTAAGTGTTAGTGCATTCTGCATATGTATATATTTGGGTGGACAGTGTAATTCATCTTTTCCAGTTCTTGTATAATTAGAGATTTTCTTTGTCACAGAAGAAAAGTTCTTGAAATGTTTGGTGTTCTAACTTATATCTGTTCATACTTTTTAACAGGCACCAAGGGGTGATGCTGCATCTGGTGTTGATCGTACGACATTTGCGTTATTCATGCAACCTGATTGGTATGGAGCTTTATGTGAAAAATGTCTGACCCTATGTCTTGGGTCATGCACATAGTGTTCCTATCTCCTGGCACTTGTACATAAAAATAATCAAATCCAAAGGACATTCCTAGCCTATCTCTTTCTCCTGGGGTAGAATGTTTTTACACTAGCCTTTCCCTAGCATTAGACCATAGAATGAAGTCAAAGGAGGAGAGACATTTGTCCACCTAACTTTCAGTTTTGAGAAGTGCCACTAGAAAAAGTTAAGAAGTTTAAATAGGAAAGAAGATTTAATAAGCACTTTTGAAAAATCTTTTTCTGAAAGTCTTTCAACAGTTCTTTTCTGAGGCATGTTGAAAAATAATTTTCTTTTAGAGTTCTAGGAAATTCTATTTTTTAATTTGGAGTCCTATTAAAATTTGGGGGATTAATTAGTTTTCCTTGTACTCACTTTTCTCATCGTTTATGTTAATGACGTAGTAATAGAGGAGATAATGAAGAGGAGATGACCCGATTGAAGAATTTGTTAGCACAAAAATTTGAGATCAAAGATCTAGGGAAGTTGTATTATTGTGGGAGGTTGAGGTTGCTAGATCAAAAGATGAATCTTTATTTCTCAAAGGAAGTATATTAAACATCTCTTGAAAGAAAGTGGTATGACAGGTTGCAAACTAGCAAAATCTCCTATTGAAAGCAATCAGAAGTTACTTATGGTGGTTGAAGGGTTAGTTGATAATGAGAGACATCAAAGGTTGTTTCGAAGATTCATTTATCTCTCTAGCACCAGACCAGGCATAGCCTATTCATTGAACATAGTGAGTCAGTCATGCATGATCCCCGAGATCTTCATATACAAGCTGTTGTTCAGTTATTGTGGTATTTGAAGTCACTAGGTAAAAGCTTGCTTTTTCTCTATTGTGGTATTTGAAGTCACTAGGTAAAAGTTTGCTTTTCTCTAAACATGGTCACCTCCAGAGGTGGTTTATAGATGCAGATTTGAATGGATCTTTAGATGATAGAACATCTACATCTGACTACTGTACAATCATAGGAGGAACCTAATTACTTGGAAAAGTTAGAAGCACATTGTAGTTGCACTATCAAGTGAAAGCAGAATATAGAGCTATGACCAGGGTGTTTATGAGCTTCTTTGGCTACACAAGTATTGGAAGAATTGAAATTGCCTGAAAAATGAAAACTTTTCTTCTGCTACGACAACAATTGGTATAGCTCATAATCCTATTTAACATGACCGAACAAAACAATTGAAATTGATCGGCACCTTCATCAAAGAGAAAATCACTAGTGGCACCTTGAGTTTTGCTTTATGTACAATCAGCAAACAACCAGCCGATATGCTTACAGAAGACCTGGAGGAAAAGTGCTTTCATGCTTTGGTTTGCAAGTTAGACGTGTGTGTTGATTGTGTTAAATTAATTAGAATGATTTTAGAAAACTTTATATTTCCTTTTCAAAGCATAATTAAAGGAATAAAATAGTTCCTTTTATTGTAATTGATGGTCTCTCCTTAATTAGTTAGGATTCACATGTATAATTACGCTTCTCATGGAAGAAAAAAAAGAACAATCTTCAAAAACTCTATTGAAGATTCTTTTATTACTAATAATTAATAATAATAACATGAAAGAGGACCTCAGTGACTTGTTTATTCATTTACTTTTGACGAGAAAAAAGGACTCATTGTTAATAAAAATGTAATAATAGGTAAATAATTCCAAACTATGTAAAATGAGGAAAAGTTTTACACAACACCCTTTTAACCATTTATGTGACAACACAATCATTTATAATTTTTATTCAATATTCAGAATGATTCTCTTGACTCTAAACAACTATGTTACTACAAGTATTTTCTTTTGCATGCTTAATCCAATTATGCATGTAAATATAACTGATACTTGTCTTGTTCTATAATCTTTATAGGGACCAAAAGCTTAATTTTCCAGGGGAGGTGCATATTCATCGGGAGGTATACACATGACTCGTATATTACTATAACAGATGTCTTGCTTGGATAAGTGGGAACCACAATCTAATTTAAGTATAGAAAAGGAAAGCATAACTAGTGAGAATTTTCACATGACTAGTTGTGATGATGTCCCTCCAGCCCTGTGACTGTGGAAGTCCTCAATTCTTTGCTGAAATTGTTTGTAGAACACCCCACCCCACCTCACACCCAACCGCTTTCCATTCTCCACCCCCTGCCAGAGAAGATATAGCTACAGTTGGCAGGTCTACAAAAAATATAAGCAATTTGATTTTTCACCAAGGTTAACTGTGATGTCTGTTCTATTTATCAGTTGATTCAATCCAACGGGTCTCTTACTTTTGGAGAATACACCGAGAAGCTCCTTGACAAGTATTACCACCTCAAGGTGTAAAGCTGATGTATTTGTTAGAAGAGTAGATTTGAAAAGCTCCCTCATTCCTCTATTTGAGGATACATGGAGCAGTGAGATAATCAATTACTTATAATTGCTGGGATTTTGACATTCTAATAAAGACAAGCTGTTGTCCTTACAAAATCTAGTTGTAAATCATGCTTTCAGTGCTGAGCAATTATAATAATGTCTTACATCTTCGTGTGCTTGGAAGAAGCCAATTTTGAATTAGTTTGATTACCAAATGTGATTTGTCCTATGTTGTTTTTGTAATTCCCATGGTGGATCAAGTTAAGAAAATGAAGGTCCCATTTCTGTGATGTTGTCATTGTTTGGCCGTGGTCTTCTCTATAATCTGCTTAGTAACCCAGCCAAGATAACTGAAATTTGTGATTGCAACTTGAAGTACTAAATCTCAAGTTGGTCTATATGGAATCTCTCAATTGATTCATTTGTGAGTAAGCTGTCTTTTGTACATTGCCATTGGTAATGTGAATGCTCTCTTACTCTTGTCAGCTCATTTTTAAGGTAAGCAATATTCACTAATAACATCAACAGCAGTATTATGTTTATAAGGCTAAATCCTTACAAATATAAACAATAATTCTATTTTATTTATTCAGAAATATGTTGAAGGAGTCAGATTCACCCTTTTACTTTTGAATATTGTCACAATTAGCATTTGTTATGCTTCGCGAACAAAAATGGCCCTGACCTGTACCCATATTTTAACACAAGTCATCATGGCTTATTTTACCCTTGCCCCAACACCACTGGCTCCTGGTTATAACCAATTAAGTTTTTGTGACCAATAATTATTTTTCTGAAATAACCTAAGAAACACAAAACACAAGTTTTTTCACAGAAGATAAACATTACCCACTAAATAAAAAAAGCAATTGTAGCTTGGTAGTAGAAGATGCCGTCGTAAACACTCAACCGAACTGGCTTTCACCTATATACTCTCTGGATCACAACATAAGAGTACCTTTAAGCTAATTCTCCAACTAGTCATGACACAGAAAGGATGGTGTTAATTAACTCCTATAAATCATTGGTAGCCGGATAGGAGGCATTGTTGCACCCCAAACTAGATGAGGCAGACAAGTACTGTATGAATATCTGCTATCCATATGACATCGATCAAACAATATACAAAATTTCAATGCAGATAACACCCTCTAAGGGGAGAGTGTGTGTCTTAAAGCTTGCATAACGTCGATGCTCGAGGGATAATATAATGTGAGGTGTTGTAATTCATAATTAGTAGAATGACTTCAAGATCCAAGATATCAAGTCATGAATGTAGTAGCCAAAAAGTGGAGATGGTGATTGATTGAAACATGTAGCTGGAGTCGTGTATTTGTAAGGCACATAATGGGATGTTTATGTCCTTAGGTGTCGACTAAGAGGTAATGAGATTTGTGCAGATTTCTTACCAATCGATAGAGAAAGATTTATTGGATAAGTTGGCTCAGAACCTATTTGGATGGGCTTATTGTTTTATGTTAAATTAGATCTTTGGTCTAACTTACGTCCCAAAAGCTAGCTCGAGGGTAGGAGGATTGTCCAAGCCTTATTAAGAGTCCATCTATCTCATTAACTACTAATGTTAGGAGTTCATCCATCTCATTAACCATCACTGTAAGACTTCCATGCTTAGCATCTGGTGCATGGGCAAGCATACTAAAACTAAAGTAAAAACGACGACAAAAAAAGCAACGGACTGCGTTGGTTTAGAAAGCGACGGACTAAGGGACGCGTTGGTTTAGAAAGTGACGGACTAACGGACTGCGTTGGTTTAGAAAGCGACGGACAAAAAAAGCAACGGACTGGGGGTTTTGTTAGTTTGAATTGAAGTGTATTTGAAGTGATTAGCATTGTTGGTTTAAATATTTAAGTGTGAATTTGTGAATGAGTATATATTTTTGGATTCTAATTTGAAATGAGTTTTGAATTAGTTTGTTATTTGGATTTTGTTAGTTGGAATTAAAGTGTATTTGAAGTGATTGACATTGTTGGTTTGAATATTTAAGTTTGAATTTGTGAATAAGTTTTTTTGGATTCTAGTTTGAAATGAGTTTTGAATTAGTTTGTGATTTGAGTTTTGTTAGTTGGGATTAAAGTGTATTTGAAGTGATTGGCATTGTTGGTTTGAATATTTAAGTGTGAATTTGTGAACAAGTATTTTTGGATTCTAGTTTGAAATGGGTTTTGAATTACTTTGTGATTTAGGTTTTGTTAGTTGGAATTAAAGTGCATTTGAAGTTATTAACATTGTTGGTTTTGAATATCTAAGTGTGAATTTGTGAATGCGAATTTTTGGATTGTAGTTGGAATTGGGTTTTTTGAATGAGATTATAAATTTGAGTGTTTGTTAGTTTTAATTGATTTATTCTTGAAGTTAAAAGTCAATTTTAGAAGTAAAGAAGGTAGAAGAAATGTTGAACTTAGAAGTAAAGAAATGTTGAAAGCAGAAGATATTAACGTAATTAGAATTTATATAGAGCTTGTAATTCTAATTAAGTTTGGATTCTAGTTATGAATTGGATGTATTGAACATAGAAAGTTTTATAGAATTTCATTTGGTGTGCATATATAAAGTTTGTACTTTAACATAGAAAATTTAAATAGTTGAACTTTAATTTAGAAATTTTGATTGAATATATGTTAAGTTGTGCAATTTGAGTTAGGAAAATCTAGGTTGAATGTGATGAAATAGAGCTTTAAACAGTGAACTTTAAGTTAGAAAATTTGAATTCTCTATTTTGAATGCTTTTACATTAATTGTACTTTAAATTTTAAAATTTGTACTTGAACTTAGAAAAATCAAACTTGCATATATAAATTTTAAACTTTAGAAATTTTGCATCATTATAAGGTATATTCAACCGGTCAAGCTAAGCCCATTGACCCGTTAAGCTAATTGGAAAAAGTGAAGGTATTTTTTTCTTTCAAAATTTTAATTGTTTTATTTATTAGATTTTTTAAATTTATTCAATGTAAAATACTTCCATCTGGCTTAAAGTTCCCATTTTGAGTTTTTAGCAATATGTTATTGCTGCACTTTAATTTAGAATTGATTTAGTTGTTAATTAGACAAATAGCTTCAAATTTGTATAAATTCTCAACTTTAAATGAAATTTGAATGTTTACAATTTAACTTAGAAAAGTCTAACTTTTGAACTTTAGAGAACTTGAATTATTAATATTGTAGAATCGATATGAATAAAGTTTAAGTAGTTGAGAACTTTGATGTTGAATATAATTTAGAACTTAAACTTTATATACTTGTTAAATTGAAGTTAAGGACTTTATATACTTAAAAAAATTCAACTTTTGCACTTTAGAAACTTGAATTATTATATATATAAATTAAATCTTAAGTAGTTGTGAACTTGAAGTTGAATATAATTTAGAACTTGAAGTTTATATACTTGTTAACTTGAAGTTTAGGACTTTATAAATTATCAACATGAAATTATTGAACTTCAATTATACTTGAATATTTTTTTGTAGATGGATAACCATTTGTGGATGTATGACATGTATTATGAAAATGATTGTGGGTTAAAATCTACATTCATTGACGGTGTTAGAAGTTTCATTGATCATGCAATGACACTGGATAGTTTTAAGATAAATCAATTGGTTAGGTGTCCTTGCAGTGCATGCAGGTGCCTAAAATTCTTTAGTCCAGATGAAGTTATGGTGCACCTGTATCAAGGGATTTAAGCCTAGATATTTCGTGTGGGTAGATCATGGAGAAATAGATGGATAGAATGGTGTAGTTTATAATCTGATGCCAGTAGATGAATATATATGCTTGTACCACATGGTCAAATTAGATTTGAACATGATAGGAATCAACATGACACGTTTCAACATGATAGAGTTTATGAAATGATCAATGATGCTTTCGGAGTTCAAGGAGAGATGGAACCTCAACAATTCTTTAATGAAGCTCCTAATGAAGAAGCTAGACACTTCTATGAAGAATTAGAAAAGGCTAGTCGTCCATTTTGTGAGGGAAGTTCGCATTCTGCTTTGTCTGTAGTTGTTAATTAATGAATATTAAATCAGATTGGAATGTTCCTAATGCGGCTATGGACTCAATGGTTGATCTCTTGGGTGAGTTGGTTAATCATAAGTTTAACATACCTAAAAACTTCTATCAAGCAAAGAAACTGATTTCCAAATGAGGATTGTCACATCATAGAATTCATTGTTGTGTTAATAGTTGCATGTTATACTACAAGGATGATAGTGAATTGGAAAATTGTAAGTTTTGCGATCCTACTCGTTATAAGAGGAGTCTGACTGGAAAGATGGTTCCAATTAAGGCGATGCATTATTTACCTCTTATTCCTAGACTAAAGAAGTTGTATACATCGATTAGGTTTGCCTCACATATGAGATGGCATCATGAATAGAGAAGGTTGTCGGGTGTCTTGTCTCATCCGTCTGATGAGGAAAAAAGCATTTTGATAATGTATATCCTGACTTTGCTAGAGAGCTTAGAAATGTTAGATTAAGGTTGTGTTCAAATGACTTCACACTATTCTCTAATTTTGCCACGCTTATTCTTGTTGACCCGTGTTTATTACTCCATATAATCTTCCTCCTGGAATGTGCATGACAAGTCCATTCATATTTTAAGTTGTGTTATTTTTGGTCTCCGCAATCCAAAAAGTTTAATTGATATCTATCTACAAATATTGATAGATGAGCTTAAACAACTATGGTTTGAAGGTATAGTGACGTATGACATATCAACTAAGCAGAATTTTGTTATGTGTGCTTGTTTAATGTGGGCTATTAATGATTTTCCTGTATATGGTATGTTGTCTGATTGGATAACTGTTAGAAAGCTTGCTTGTCCTCATTGTGTGGAACATAGTAATGCTTTTACCTTAAAGCGAGAAAAAATTCGTGGTTTGACTGTCATCGTCAATTCTTGCCAATGGATCATGATTTTAGAAATATGAAACATGCATTCAGAAAAAATAGGCTAAGAATGATCCCCCACCTCCATCATTGACAGGCCATCAAATTTGGGAGAGAGTTTCTCATCTTCCTAAAGTTATAAAGTGTCCCACACATTCTAGACTTCCTGGATATGACGTTTAACATAACTGGACCAAGCAAAACATATTTTGGGAGTTGTCATATAGGAAGAATAATCTTTTGCAACACAATCTTAATATGATGCATATTGAGAAAAATTATTTTGACAATTTGTTCAACACAGTGATAGATGTCAAGGGAAGACAAAAGACAACCCAAGAACTAGATTGGACTTAAAGGAATATTGCAGGAGAAGGAATTATGGTTGCAGGAACTACCAAATGGCAAAATTGTAAGCCCAAAGCTAGTTTTTCATTCACAATAGATAAGAATCATGAAATGTGTGAGTGGGCGAAAAATTTTGAGGATCCTTCAAAATTTAGGCAAGCAGACAGATCTGAATGAAAGGAAGTTTATAGGTATGAAAAGTTCATGACTGTCATGTATTCATGGAAACTTTAATTCCTATCGCTTTTATCAATTTATCTGAAAGGATATGGAAGGCAATTATAGAGATAAGTCTTTTTATTAAAGATTTATGTTCTAGTCAGTTGGTGGAAAGTAGTTTAGACAGGATGGAGGAAAAATTCTTGTTATTACTACAAAACTGGAGAAAATCTTTCCATGTAGCTTCTTTGATGTGATGGAGCATCTTCCGATCCATGTTGTACAAGAAACCTAACTTGGTGTTCTGTTCATACACGGTGGATGTTTCCATTTGAAATGTAATGATTATTTTTATATAAGTAATTAAATCGTTGTATAATCTAATTATTCGTTAATATATTTGCATCCTTACACACATACCGAAAAATTGAGGCTGCAAACAATCAATTAATCAGAGGGGACAGATTGAAAGATCAATTGTGCAAGTTCATATTACTAGAAAAACTGGTGATTTTTACTCCTTTTACTTTAGGGATGAAGCCTCATGTAGCAGTAATAGGCCAAATCGCAATGATGGGGGTGATAGTGATCCTATGTTCCACCTATTTCAATTTTTAATCAAAGTGGACAAGGATTTAAAAGGCATGGAAGGTGAAGCCTTACTAGTATGGAATATCAATCAGTTACAACCCATATTTTGGTTAATTATTTCGAAATTCAGCCATATCTTGAGTAAGTGTTAAATTATGTTATCAAATTATAAAGTTAAAATTGAAAACTAACTCACAAAAATGTATGTGCCAATAACAATTTGTTTGTAAACACATGAGGCAACGAAGCTATATATACAAGATTTCAACATGGTTAAAGTGTTATGTAAGTGTGGAAGTTTAAAAACATTGAATCGATAAGTATAACATATCATTGTATACCTAATTGTAGTATCTTGAATACAATCTGTGGTTTATGATAAATATTCAAACGTCGAATATTCAACATTTAGTGAGAGAGATCACACGCAGGCTTGATTCTCAAATTCATACACTCCATAAGTACTGTGTGAATGGTTTTAAGTTTCAAACTGAGAAAGTTTCTTTGTACAAGAAAATCAATAACAATGGTGTGTATGTTCAGACGATGTCAACGGTAATAGTCATACTATTGAATATTTTGGTGTCATTCAAGAGATTGTTGAACTAAGATATTCAGGTTGGCCTAAGTAAAAGATCGTATTGTTTCGATGTAAGTGGTTTGGTCCATCACAAAGAGGCACAAGGGTGGACCAACAACATAATATTATTGAAGTTAAACACACCAGATAATATGCAAGTTATGATCCTTTTATCATTACCCAAAATGCTAAGCAAATCTATAATGCTTTATATCCATTGAGTAGAGATAAGGCTGATCGGTGGGTTGTTATTAAGACAAAGTCTTTGGGAAGAATAGAAATTGAGAATGTGTTACATGTGGCGTACCAAAATGATGTTGCACTTGTTCAACAACAAGTTGATGTTGAGTTGGAAACCACACTAGAACATGCGCAAGACATGCTAGAAGAGGTTTCTGATGATGACTTTGTAATGTTGAACATTGAGGAAGAAGTAAATGAGGAATATGAATCATTTGAGGAGAAGGAATGGAAGGACAAGGAATAAAAACAACTGAGGAGGATGAATGGGAGGATGATGAAAATGAAACTAGCGAGGACGAATAGAGCGATTCATTATAATTAGTATGTACATTATTTATTGTGCTAACATTAAATTTATTTAAATTTTTTTATATATCATATTATTACTTTTACATACAAATGTCATATGGTGGTGATGGTGATAGACCTTGAGATCATCTTGGGGCAAGCAGTTCTAGTAGGAGCAAGAAGAAAAAGACTAGGACACTTATTGATCATGAGGATATACCAGGATTCTCTGCCCTGGATCTCCACGGCCACACAACTAATTCTTCTACCATTAAGGTTGTGCCATTTGGGACTATGTATACTTTGACTCACCATAGTCAGTTTCGGAGACCAGGTGACGCTTCTTCTTCGTCATAGCGCAGGTTCACTTCTTATGACCAGACCACCCAGCTACCCATAGTGATTGTTCCACGACCTCACAGATTATCATCTTCAGGTACTCTATCTCCCAGTGTTCAATATCCCTCATCTCAGTCTCCTCACCTATCATCCCTCAGACTTAGAGATTCTAGTGTTGAGGCTGCCACTCTTCCATTGACTCCACATTTTGTGCATTCTTCGCCATTAGCTTCACCTACTTCTGCTGTTACTCCCGAGGCAGCACCGAATGTCACTCAGTTAGCTCCTGGAAGACAGGATTGAGAGAGTTTTGATAGTGCCTGATGAAGCCTCATAGGTTTGTTCTTTTATTTATTTATTTTTTACTACATTACTAAAATATTCATGAACTAATATGTTTATTATATGTCTTGAAGGTGGTATCTATCGAATGATGTTGTCAAGGCCTATAGGAGAGTGTTAAGAGGCTATTTAATGAGCATTATCACTCTTGGGGAGAGATTCCAAACAGAATTCGTCAGGCGATGTTTAATGAATTTATGGTATATAAGTTTACATATTTATTTTAAGTTAAGTTTAATATGTATAGTATACTTTATCTAACAAATTCTCTAACACTTTTCTTCTTATTTTTTCAGACATTATGTACTTGGGACGAAAAGTATAATATGGTCATTACGACCACATGTGAGAGAAAAGCAAGCTCCAGACTATCTAGCTGGCTCAAGAAAGCGGGATGATGAAAAACCTTCGTGTTGGTTGCAGCCATACATATATGAAGAGTTGCGTCAGTATTGGGACACCGACGAATTCAAAGTTTTGTCTGACCAAGCCAAAAAAGCTAGAGGGAGTATGAATAGTGGTGTGTTGTACATCGGAGGTGCAAAGAGTATTGGGACTATTTTGAGGGAGATGGTAAGTTTTAAAATTTAAAGTTTAAATTCATAATCTTAAATATATTATTTGATTAAATATTATTTTATTAATTATGTTATTGATTATTTATAGGAGCAAGAATTGGGACGTGTTCCATTTCGGCATGAGGTTTATGAGAAGACTCATGTGAGAAAGAAGGATGATGAGTCAGAGCAGGACGTGTGGATCGAAGAAAGGACCAAATGAGCCTACGTAAGCTTCTTAGCACATCTTCGATATATATGTTCGTGAGCTTGGAGATGATGTCCAACTTACGCCTGAACAGTCTAATCAAATTTGGACTAAAAAGGTAGTTTGCGAAGCCACAAAAGTCGTATTTATGGGATGAGCTCTAGGAATGACATACGACGACTCCAATCAGGTATAGAACGTATTGGATCACCGTGTCAGGTCGAGGCCCTTGACCGGGTTCAACTGGTTGTCATGTCTTAGAAAATAGAATAACTTTTAAGTGCATTCGCAGCTTCTAAGGCAAGGAAGGTTGAGCAACAAAACGAAGTTACACAAATCAAAGAACAAGTGCTCAACCTTGCCCGTAGGCCTTCACCGCGTCCTTCCACTCTCGATGAATCTGATGAGAGTGATGAATTTGTTGAGAATAGTCCTTTGGTTCTTTTTAGTTTTATTTTGAATAATTTAGACTATTTTGATGAATGTTGACAATGTTTAAAATATTGTAATTTTTGGATGTTATTCGTTTTGAATGTTTAATTTTGGTTGTTTTGTTATTTATTTTGTATGTTAAAGTTGTTGTTGCTGCTATTGGATTGTTTGATTTGAAATGAATAGAATTACTTTTTATATTGTAGGTAGGTAGCAGAAACTGCAGGTTTCTGCTGTCAAAAAAACTGTAAAAAAAAAAAAGCGATGGACAGGGTCCCTAAGTCCGTCATTTTTTTGTAATTTTTTAAAAACATTTTCTAAGAAAGCGACAGACAAGGACCCTATGTCCATCGCTTTTCTGAATTTTCTTAAAATAAAATTTTCGGAAAAGCGACGGACAGGGTCCCTATGTTTGTCGTTTTTCTTAATTCTTTTTAAATAATTTTTTTAAAAGAGCAACGGACAGGGATCCTATGTCCCTCGCTCTTTTTAATTTTATTAAAATAATTTATTTTAAAAGCGATGGACAGGGTCCCTATGTCCGTCGCTTTTAAAAAGAATTTTAAAAAATGATGAGATTCAAAAGGCGATGATGGCCATCTCAAATAAGGGACGCAGTCCATCGCTTTTTAAAAAGCGTCGAGCAAAAAAGCGACAGAACGGACTGTGTCACTTTTTTGTCAATTTTGACGGAAAAAGCGACACAGTCTGTCGATTTTCACCTATTGTTTAGTAGTGAATTTTGATTTTCGATAGAGCTCAACATTAGGTGAGATGGATTTCATTCTAACACCATGTTAAATTAGGTCTTAAGTCTAACTCATACTCCAAAAGCTATTTTAAAGAGAGGTTGATTGTCCAAATCTTGTAAAAAGTCCACCATTTTATTAACCACCAATGTGAGGCTTTTTATCATTCTTCAACACCTTTGACTTATAAGCCAAAAGTCATAAGTTAGAATTTCTAGCTTATGCTTTTGGCTTATTCTTATCTTTATGGCTTAAAAATAAATTCTTATAAGCACTTTTTGAATGTACCCAAACACTTCAAAAGTGCTTAAAAGCTATTTTGTCTTTAAAACACTTTAAATAAGTCAATATAAGCAGGCTCTCAAAGAATACTCAAGCTAGGGTTAATGGTTTGTCCTGTGTTATTAAAGATCCCATATAAGATATGAAGCAGAGTATAAAGTAGTGAGAAATTGACATGTATAGGTTTTACTTTGGGATTCTAGACTTATGCGGAGCTTTGTAGCCAAAATGCAGATATTCTTAAAGGAATCTAGGTTTTAACAGTTGGACATGAGTTTTACTGAGAAACTCGAGTGGACAGCTACAGAGGATTAAAAGAGAAGAATTCAATAGGAAAAATATACTTGTTTATTCAATTGATAATTCAATCTGTAATGATTCAATGCTTCATATAGAAATGAGAAAGAATCTTATCTTACCAACTGCTTCTAACTACTTCAACATTTGGCAAATAATTACTCATAAGCCAAAGCTAACTAATTTGACCAACTGATTCATTTTTGTGGAGTACTCCTTGTTGCAAAGAGATCCTTGATCTCAAGAATCTGAATGAGGAAACATCGTCGTCAATGCATTAAGGAGTTTCCAAGTAGCATGATCTGCTAAGTCTTGTTTTTACAATGAGTTTTGCTTTAGAGAACTATCAGCAATTGATTCCACAATGTCGTTTGGCAGATCCTTAGTCATAATTCTCTCAGGCACTTTCCCACCTATCCCACCAAGGTTAAGTCCATTTTCACAATATTCATGTGTCTATCCCAAGATATTGATGGCTGTAAAAGGTCATTCGTGTTGTCCAAAAGATGCAGCCCCTTCAAGTGTCATACTTGTGTTTCTGAATAAAGGGAAAGGAGAGTGGAATAACATAAACAACTAATTATCTCCATTCTTCTTGAGATCCTCCAAGGTGGAATATGGACTTGAATATCGATAATTGATGGCTTCTAATTGTGCAGCAATGCAACAACCCACAAAACAGCTCATGGTCAAATATTCTCATCCCCATCGTATTACTTTCATGCTCTCAACCCACACTTTTGTTCCTTCCTCTATTAGTAGGACAAGTGATTTCTCATTCTCTTCGCATGACCAGATTTTGGCCCAAGTTTGCATATCACTCTCAAAGTCAAACCATAAATTGCAAGAAATGATCTTGGAAACAATAAAATCAAAATGAGCTTGCCATGAGCGCACTTCTTTCCAATCACTATATAAGGATCTTGTATCTATATCACTCTCACCAATCAATAAAACCCAATCAAGATGCCTGTTTATCAAAGCCTCGACATAACTCTCATTAGCTATAAAGAACGCATCACAAAACAAGTCTTCAAAAGCTTTAGTGTTGTTATTTCTTTTGAGGCGCCACAATACAAAGGAAGTACATCTAAATCTCTTTTAGGCATTTCATCGAGAACCTTATGTGATGCCTTTTTCATTGAAGTTTCTTTTCAGTGGACATGAGAAAGATTCGAAAGTTCAAAATTAACCAACTCAATTAGAGAATCTCCCACCAAGTTTTGACCCACAATTATTGAAAAGAGAAATATAATGGAACAAAGAAATTGTATTGCGGTTGTGAATAGAGAAATTTGAATTTTCTCATAGTATTTAAAGTGAAGGTGATCCACAATTGTTTTATACTACTTTCGCGACCATGAATAGAGTTTGATACCTTCAAGCACTCCAATTCTTCCTTGTGATCAAATATCGATTGAGACTTCGCAGCCACTACTATCTTGAGTTCTTATCTGGCCATTTTTTGTAGTACGACCATCATTCCTTCTGGTCCAACCCATCATCTCGCTATTCCCTCATCACGTTCAACCCTGATTCTTCTTATTCACTTATCTAATTCAACCCTAATTCTTCATTTTCCTTCAACAATCCGGTTAAGGGTCTCCCTTATTTTCTTATAATCTATTGGTGTGGTGCATCGTTCAACCATGGTGATCACTAGTCCAACGATCGGTGGCTCTAATACCATTGTTAGCCAAAATGTAGGTATTCGACGTTTTAGCAGTTGGACGAGAGTTTTCTTGAGAAACTCGAGTTGACAACTATGGAGGATTAAAAGAGAAGAAGATGAAGAGAGAAATTAAATAGGAAAAGTATACTTGTTTATTCAATCTATGATGATATAATGTCTTCTATAGAAATGAGAAAGAATCTTCTCTTACTAACTCCTTCTAACTAATTCAACATCCAGTATCTAATCGCTCATAAGGCAAAACTAACTAATTTGACAAACTGATTCATTTTTGTGTTGCATTAGAATTGCAAATAAGTTGTTTAATTGTGACTGCTCCGGGGAATATCTACACTTTTATTTTCTTCAGTATATTTATCACACTTCAATAAAACACGCTGATTATCCTCCTTTTCTACAGCATAATAACATACCCCTTTTTCCCCGAAAATATAGGCAACAAAAATACAAGTTAGGTTTTGCTTTAAAAGAAAAAAAAAGATTTATCCGAATCAATATCTTAACCAACGACAACAATAACCCAGTAGATCCCCACAAGTGGAGTCTGGAGAAGGTAAAATGTACGCAGATTTACCACTACCTCATAGAGATAGATCCACTGTTTTCAAAAGACTCTCGTCTCAAAATCAAGCCCCATAAGCGGAAGATACTAGATATGGAAAAAAAAGGGAAAAGAAAAAGGATAACAACAAATAATGAAAAACAAATAATAGAAATTACATTTTTTTCTATTTGATATAATCACAACATAACCCCTCTCGCGGGTATCACAATAACATCAAGATTACACAAGCCCAGTGTCATTAGTTTAACAAGTACATGATCTCAGATAGAGCCGTCGATATGGCTTAGACCCATTGGGTCAGCCTGGCCCAATCCGTGATCTAACAGGGATAAGTTACGATTTTTTGAGCCCATTTAAAAAACGGGCTCTTTAGCATGGCCTAAATAAACCTGTTGATTTGTGGTACTTTTGCAATATGGGTTGGGCCGGCCTGTGGGTCGAACAAAAAATAATTAAAATAAAAATAAAAAGAGTACTAAAAATAATAAGAGTCTAAAGTCAAAGTTTATTTAAGATTTTTTAAATATTAAAACTTAGATACAAATTATGTTTTTATAATATGTACTTCCTCTATGCATCTTTACTTGTCCCTTATTGATTTGGCACAGGGTTTAAGAAACAAACAATTTTATTAAATCATCTTTTGAATATAACAATTATAATGTCTTGGAAAATGTAACAAGAAAATAACTATTATAATTAATGATAAGAATAAACTAAAAATTAAGTTTGAAATTCTATTTTAATTTCATAAAGTGGACAAGTATTGTTGGATATATCTCAAAAGAGTATAGTGAACAAGTAAAAATAGACAAAGGGAGTAATGGTAACACTAATATTATGTAATATTATCTTGTTGCTATTTATTTTAATATGTTTAAATTATAATTTATTTAAAAAATATAAGAATAAAAATGTGAGGGCCCGACAAGGCCCGCAGCCCATGTACAAATGGGTTGGGCTAGCTATTTTCTAGTCCATTAAAAAAGGGATTAGCCCGGCCGGGCCTATCAAATTCCAAAGCCTGTAAGGGTTAGCCCAAATGGGGTGGGTCGACCCGTATTGACAGCTCTAATCTCAGAATGATAAAATTAGCAAGGTCTCTACACAGGTAACACAATAGAAATTCTCAACACAATGACATGATACGAATACGAATACGAATACTCAATTACCCAACCCCAGTCACTAAGAGGGATAGCTAAACCTATCTCATTAGTCGAAACTGCACCCGAACACACCTAACTGAGGACCTCCACTCAAATTCCAACCCCGAATTCACTATCAAAGAATGTAATACACAGATCACAAGGGGTCCAACAACACCCATATTGCAAAAGTTCGAAATTGGAGGTAAATTAGCCCAAAGAATAATTAATTTCGAAAATGGGTAAAACTGAAAATTGATTTTACAATCAGGTCCTACATGGAAAATGAAGTTCATGGCTGAAGAACCTACAAAATTTGAATAAGAAAGGAGTCTGCAATCACCATTTTACTAAGGTTTGGGTTAGAAAGAAAACATGAAATATTGAGTGTGGTTGAAAAATTAGAAGCTAAAGTTGTGAAATAGTGGAAGGAAATTAAAGGATTTAGTCGAAAAATACTTACCCAAATGAAATTCCTCAAAAAACTCCTTCACAAATCATCCCTCCAAGCTCTAGGAACTTAAATTGGTAAAAATGGAGAGTTTTCCCAAATATACACTGACTAGGAGGTTTGCCAAAGCGACCAACGGATCATTTTAGTGAACATTGCTTAAGCGATCAGTGGGTTACTTTAGCGGACATCGCTTAAGTAACCAATGGATCGCAAAATCGACCCTTCAACAACTCACCATCATTGCTAAAGCGAAGGATGGTTCGCTGATGCAAACGTCAGTTAAGCAGACCTCCTTCCGCTTTTGCGATGGCACCAAATATCAACCCAAAATCACACACGTCACAAGATTCACGTATAGGACCCTTGAAATTCATTCTAAATCCCATACACATAACTCATTTATGCTACCCCACTAGATTCGATATTCTGAACTCCATGGAACCATCAAAAATCATCTGGAATCTGATTAATCGGAATTAAACTAGTTAGGAACTCAAAAAGATCAAAACACCCTCAGGACTTCTAAAAAACTATGATGAAGCCGATTTTAGACCTAAAATCACCTCCTGAAAACAATAAAATCATCAGAAATCTAATTCGAGCCTCTGAACATGATATATTGACCAAAGTCAACTTAGCTTATTTTAAACCAAACTTTCCAACTTAGGACCTTAATCTCACAAAACAACTCCAAATTTGAAAACGAGGACACTTGTAGATCAATTTCTATATTGCAGAGCTGATGAGACTTAGAAAATTTCGTTCTGAGGCCCACCGAAAATCACTTGAGCAACATAAACGTTTTAAAACTTAAAAACTCACACATCTCTCAACCTTACAATAATTTTCAAAACCAACCACACAAACTGATCAAATCACACCCAAGGAAACTATCGAGAGGGGTAAAATGATAATTTTTCAAATATTTTCAAAAATGGCCGAGATCATTACATAATACCTTCCATTAGGGGTATAGTGATACATAAGATTTAACATCATGGGATTAATCCATATAAAGACAAAAATAACCTCAAATCCTTTTAATTATTTTATTTATTTTCTTGATTTTATGTTTTATACTTGTACTTGTAAATTTATTTAAATAAATTAACAAACAAAATTTATTATTTTAGAGAGAGTGATTTGTTGCTAAATAAATTCAATATAATATTTGAAATGTGACTTTCTTAACATTTACTGATGGAAAAAGAAAATATACAATCACATGACATTTGTGATTTGAATTAAATTTATATTTGTTGATATATATCTTCGAAAGAAGCTTTTAGTAAAATTTTAATCCAAACACAAAATTAGGCGGAAAACAACAAATCAAATATTTGATAAAGAAATAAATCTTGCATTACTAATCAAATGAATGGAAAAAGAATCTTCTCTTTCATGATTGAGAAGGAAGAAGAGTCTCACATAAAGGACCAGATTTTGCTTGTGGAAGTAGAAGAAATTACTCTATTTTGAGACAAGGACTAGAATACTTGTAGTTGTCACATTATAATTTTATGGTAAAAAAGTGAAAATAAAATGGTGACATACACACTCGAATAAGCTATGTCAGTGTTTTTTTCCTGCTTTTCTATATTAAAAACAATAATAAAAAAATTATCATCTGAGAGGACACTACACTATATACAAATGCCAATTGGCTCTCTAATTTACATAATCTAAAAACTGAAATAAGAAAAAGAATTCCCAAGAGAAAGCTAAAAGCAAAGTCAACAAGTGGTAGTTTTTTCCTGGGATTTCAACCTATTCTCTTTTCAACATATGCTGGAAATTACAAATGGTGTGATACATAGGCATCATCTCTTTGGAGCAAAAGAAATAGCCAACTCCATGGAAATTACATCTATACTAATCCTCACCATATAGTTATCAAATTCCAATGTCTGCTAATTTTTATCCAACTACAACAATCACAAGTCCCTTCTTGTTCTCGGAGTTGATGCACCTGAGCAAGGCCTTTGGATTGGCTGAGTTCCAGGGTTGCACTTCTGGGAAGCAAGATAGTTTAGGGCTGTAACCACGTCTGTTATGACAGGGCGCACGTTGGGCTGCTCGTGGACACACATTGCAGCTACTGCAAGAGCTTGATACAAGCCTCTAACTGGATACTGACCTTGAAGCATTGAATCAGCCATTTGCGAGAACTTTCTACAGTCTTTGAACAATGGTCGAGCCTGCAAATTTTGAAATATAGCTCTGAGGTATAAATTTCTCACTCATAAGTAGCTTGACAAACCAAGAGTCCCGAACAAGAAGGCTCTTGACAGTATAACTGACATGAAACTCTTCGTCACAATTGAGCAGCAACGGTTTAACAGAATTTAGAGAACAATAACAATCTAGAAGTGAAGCAACAACTAGATAAACTAAGCAGGTTGATATACAATACCCAACATGAGATTATCCAAGAAGCAACTGGACAAGGAACATGAAAGCACAACTATTTGAATAAAGATATGGTTGATGACTTGATACTAAATGACACTGACAACATTGCAGCCACAACATTCTAATTTGTACAGAACATTGGTAGTATTTCATAGAGAACCATATCTTTTGCAGATTCTCTAGCTAGTTTTAGGTATACTATTTTTATACTAGAGTTGTTCCCAATATCTTTTTAAAAATATTTACTTTATCTTTAGGAAGAAAAAAAAAAGATAAACAAAATACAAATGTGATGCAGTAACTTGAAGGCCAACCAGAGGTCTAGCAAAGAGCAGCTATAAATGCCCAGAAATCAAAGGACACCACAACATATTCAAGTCCCGATGAGCATTAGAGTGACTGATTCAGAAAGCAGGCACGAAAAGTAAATTTAGAAACCTTACACATATTAAAAACCGCAACAGATTTTGGTTGTGCAACATGATAAGAATGCACCAACTAGTTAGAGATTAAAGAAAAGACAAGCTCCACAGCTTAAGTTGTTCCACCACACTGTTAGAACAAGTGACTCCATAAAGCTAACATATTAACAGCAAAATCATTTTCTCTATCCCATGCAACCAGATTCTGCTCTCCAGCAGCCCTTGATGTGTCAATTGCCCTCCTACCAGTAATAATTTCTAGAAGAACTACTCCAAAACTATAAACATCAGACTTAAGTGTAAGCTGCCCCGTCATTGCATATTCTGGTGCACAATAACCATGACTCTGGTGGAAACATGGGTCTTGTCGCCTACAGGACCCAACTTGGCCAACCCAAAATCAGACAGCTTGGGATTGTAGTCTTCATCAAGCAAAATATTAGAACATTTTAAATCTCAGTATATAACAGGGGGATTCGCTTTATCATGCAAGTACTCCAGGCCCTTGGCAGCACCAGTAGCTCTTTTCATTCTTGTATTCTAGTCTAGTCGCCTCTTGTCAGGTGAAAGTTCTGGATTATTTAACCAAATAGATGATGAATTAGATGCAACAGCAAAAGCTCTTTGGATATAATGACATCAGTAAGGAGAAATGGATAAAGAAAGTCTCCATGAAAAATATAATTAAAAACAAACTACCAATTTGACATTGTATGCCACTTCCAAAGTGTAGCTTTCAAGTCCTGTCAGATAGCAGCAGGTGTTTTGCACTTTATTTAATAAAATTCCATTATTCATTGGAAAAAAAAAACCCATCAGATGCCATTTGTATAGAAAGGGAGCTATGCAATATCTTTTTATGGTTGAGCAAGATTTGATGTTAATCCCTTGGATTACTTAGGACTCACAAGCTAACCAAACTGCCTTCAAATAATTCCAGATGAACTCCAGTAGTTATGTCATTATCACCTTCTTTGGTTGAAAAGTTACCTAAGATAGAAGTTGCAGTATTGCTATTTTAATCTTAGGAACACGAAAATTATTATCAAATATAGCAAGATCCAGAATATAATAGCATTAATTAGGTAGTCCTCATATACATACCATGTAGATGGTCTTCCAGTGATCCCAACGGCATGAACTCGTAAACTAGAAGTGTTACACAAAACTGACTTAGTCAAGTTGATTAGCTTTGCCATAGCATTAGTTAGTCACGAGTTGTTGAATTAGTTAGAAGCAGTTATTAGCAAATTAGATACTTTCTCATTTCTATAAAAGGGCATTGCATCATTACAGAGGGGATCATCAATTGAATATACAAGTAGACTTTTCTATTGAATTCTATTCTTCATCTTCTTCTCTTTTCATCCTCCATAGCTGTCAACTCGAGTTTCTCCGTAAAACTCCTGTCCAGCTGCTAAAACCTCGGATTCCTATAAGAATCCCTGCATTTTGGCTAACAAGAAGTCTCTGATCTCCATCAGCACAATATCCAATCAAATTGACAAGGTGTGGATGGTGAAGTAGTATTAACATCAGGACCTCAACAAGGAATTCCCTATTTCCTTGCAACCCATTTTGGTCGAGTTGCTTGATGGCCACGATCTATATAAGAAATCACTTTCAGGCCTTATAAGCAATCTAAAGAGTACTAGCAATATTCAATTGACAAAACAGAAGTAATCTAATATTGAGAAATCTAACAGTATGGAGAAATCTAACAGTAAATGACCATGTGGCTCATGGAACACATTACGGGGATGAGCGTTGTTTCTCTCTCTCGGCTGGTAGCTCTAGTATCTCTATCCCCATTAACAGTACAGAAGTATAGAAAAAAGTTAGTTATGCACAGAGGAAAAATTCATAGGTGGCAAAACTAATACGTCAGACTCAAGTTGTGCGTCTACAACTTCTGCAGTTGATATAAGAACTCTTGCTAACAGCATCATAAGAGCCAATATATTCTTTATTTAAATGAAAAGACGACTAGTGAAAGGGAATTTCATGAAAACGACAATGCAGGTGACAAAGCTGCTCAATCGTTAGCACCATCAGCCGAGGAACACGGAGACAAGGTGTTACAGTACAACAATATAAAGGTGTAAACGTCAGGAGGCTAAATACTAAGATGCAAATCATTAAGGTTTCTCGTCCTCAAAGTCATTGGAATGGGATGGTGCACCTTTCACCGTTACACTTCAGTAATGTTTGCAGTATCAGGTGTTGCAAGGACTTTTGGTGTGAACGGGAAGCTCTTCACCAATAATACTCATTTCCACCTTCACGAAATAGCTATACTCTATTGAATAGTGGAATCAGTAATAAGAACTTTGCACCTGTTGAACTTAGTCAAGATTTCAAAGGTGAAGGCAGCCAAAAAAGGAAGCAGATTGGCCTGTATCATCTCTTTAGCACACAGCAGCACGGTGTTTGTTAGGATAAAGCCAGTAGCACGCTGCTTTGAGTCAAGTCCAATAGTCCATGCTCTGGCCTTCTTCATTGTCACTGTGGCCAAGCTGATTCTTATTTCTTCTTTGAAATTGCTTCTAGTTAATGAATAAAAGGGCCTATACTAAAATAACTTTACCTTAAACTGTATTCTTATGATAAAAAGAGACTGAGCAAAACCTTGAGGTGGACTTATATTTTAAAATCTTCTATTTGTGCAGAGCTATAGTGAGGCTGTCAATTCCCTTGGTTTTTGTTTTTTAAAATTTCTTCACAAAATTACAAGGCTCCAGCTCTGAAGCAAGAACCTGAAATGAGCTTAGCTATCTTTAGATTGTCGGATTGATTGATTGAGCTAAACTGCAGTTGAAAACCTTGCATCATCGCCCCCAAATTAAAAATGGAAGATCAAAACCTACTAGTCACATTCAATTTTTACCCTCCATTAATCATCCAACTTTTAATTTTAATAATTTGAAATAATTTGCTTCTGAACATATATACATATGTATATTCTCAAATGAATTTCACTTTTATTTTTAAGAGTTATTATATCGTAATTAATTATTTCAAGTCATTAATTCTAGAAAGTTCTTCAATTAATTTGTATTCATATTATGATCAAATTAGTCAATTGATTTCGATTTGAATATATTTAATTAGTCACAATTGCAATTGATGTGATTAATTTCTTAAACCAAATCCATTTTTTTCCAGTTATCATTTTAATTCCAAGCCAATGTAGCCAAATTAAATCACATAACCAGCCCAAACATACCCCAATCTGACCCAATTCACATGTTTTCAGCAAATAATACACGCGACCCCTTTCCACTTTTTCTCCTCCACGCGCATCTCCTTCCAAACCAACGCACTTTCAACCCCAAAGGTCAACCTGCAAGCCCAACAAAGCTTTAGCAGAAAACACGTTGCCAACAACAACTTTGAACAACTCCTCTGTGCACCCCAACGTTCAATTTGAAATTCAAAGGCTTTACTTTCGTCCTTTTTCCCCTCCAAAACGACTTAGGTTTTCCCTATAAATACCTCTGTTCACTGGAAATAAAGAGAGTTTTTTTCGGTTTGTAATCCTAAGAGTAATCTATTTTCATTCAATAATTTTCAGGTTTCGAAAGAGTTATGATTTAGGAGGAAAAACTTTGTTTTGTTCATTGCATTTTCGATTTGTTTCTTGCGTCTGTGTGGTGAAAGATACAAGCTCAGCTCGTCGTCTCACTTCGCTGCTCCAGGAAAGTAGTCTTGCGCAACATTTGAGATGAGGAAATTGGTTTAGCACTTGCATATCTCACATTTGGGATGGCATCTTTATGGCATGATTTACTTGACTCCATATGTTTGTTTATTATTTTATATCATTAAAGAATGAATTGTCTTGCTAATCCTTTACTTTCTCTTTATTTACATGAACACCTTGGGAGCAAATGGAGTCTCAATTTGGGGCTCCCGCAAGTTAGAGTCTCAACGGCTTCTTTTGATCCTTGTACAACAGATGCTTTGAAAAATGGCTGATTAAACGATGGGATTGGTTGTGGCAAAGGACTGTCATTTGTCCTTTTGAGACTAACTGAAGAAGATTTTTCATGCGTAGCCTCGTACCTTAGACCAAAGGTGTGTTTCTAACCGAGCAACTGAATTGGTTCCACTTTTCCATAAAATTCACTCCAAGACCTCGACCAGGCACAAACCCATTTTTCAACAATTCCCAAACTACCATCATAAGTGCCCGGGGTAGTTTCATCCTTTCGAGTTGAGTAGAACACATAATCGCCCTGGTATGCAATATAGATCCATCTAACTCTTCAAAATTCTCAATCATGGGGATTGAGTTATCAGGATGTACTGAATTACTACCATCTCCATGAAAAATTATTTCTTGATGATTCCAAACAAATTTCACAGTTTGGTGTAGAGTAGAAGGGATCGCACCAGCCATGGGGATCCAAGGCCTTCCAAATAATAAATTGTAATTAACAGATATATCCAACATCTGAAATTCAATCATAAACTCCCCAGGCCCAATTTGTAGTGGCAAGTTAATTTCTCCAACGACTCCCCTTTGAATACCATCAAACCTTTAACCCTCATCTGACTTTCCCGAATTCTCCCGGTATCTACCCCTAAAGCTTGAAGGGTAACAAAAGGATATACGTTAACAACAGAACCATTATCAATCAGAACTCTAGAGACAAACTTATCCCTGCACTTAATAGTGATATTTAGAGTTTTTTGTTCCCTAGGCCTTCAAGTGGAAGCTCGTCATCACAAAAAGAAACTTTATTAGCTTCCAAAACCTGTCCCACCATGGCTGAAAAATTCTCGCTTGTTGTCTCAGCTGGAACATAAGCCCACTCAAAACTTTTAATATAGTATGCTTTGCACATGAGTATCGCGTCAATTAATAAAAAATTATAAGAAATAAATAAATTATTACATGTGTAACTTAGATCATTGAGCACACAACTATAATAATTATGTAAATATTACTATCTTTGAATTAGAAACATGAAATTAATTTGTTATGAGAAAATTTAAGTATGTATAACTATTTAAAAGTTAATTGTAATAAAGTGGATATTTCAATAATAAATAGAGATAAGTGTCAAAAACACACCTGAACTATCTTTTTTTTTTAAGTTTCATACCTAAATTATCACTTATTAATTTGAGAAACACATCTCTATCTTTTATTTCACTCTTACCATGGTGTGTATACTACACTCTCTCTTTTATTTTTAGAAAATATCACATCACACTCTACATGGACAAAATATCCTTCCTTGACAAAAAATAAATAAATCACAGTATTAGTTAAAATTAAATATTAAAAGTATTATTATTTTAAAAAAATTATAAAATAAAATACACAAATATTTTTTTATCCCACCCCACCACTTCC
>JAPFFP010000080.1:11097161-11109573 GCA_026153255.1 Solanum medicagineum
AGAAGGAGCAAGGAATAGGATAAGATTTCTCAGAGAATCAAGCTAATATGTTGAAGGATAATGAATATTGAGAACTTACCTTCTCTCACTGTCACATAACGGTTAAAGCGAGAGTCAAAAACTCCATCAGCATAGCATACACTTCGTCCACCATAATCTGGAGTGAGTGGCAATGGAGCAGAATCTAGTACCAAAAAAACAGGGATCAATTGGAAAGAAACCTCTCAGAAATATTGATAATAAATATGATGGAACAACAATAACATACCCAGTGTAATCCCGCAGGTAGGGTCTGGGGAGTATACAATGTTCGCAGACCTTACCCCAACCTCCATGAGGTAGGGAGGCTACTTCCAAAAGACCCTCAGCTTAAGTAACAGATATCAAAGCAGTTTAAATTTTTGAAAAAAAAAAATAAAGCAGACATAGCAAATGATAGAGAAATCATTACATAGCAGTCAGAAAAAGGAACAGCAACAACAAAATAATGTCATAGAAGCAAAGAAACAATAGGTTGTAAAAGAAACCGAAGTACAAGCAACCACGAGACTATTAATGCAACTGGTATGCAGATAGTAAATATGATCAACTATATGCTAAAATGAAGAGCTTTAAAGTTCCAAAATTAATGTGAACCAACTTGCCACCAGCAAGACGGTTACTTTCTATTCTAATTATTTAAATTCAATAATCATAATAAAAATGGACAGATCAAATATGGCACATTTTGCAAACGAGCAGCTAATAATAAACCCACTTACGTCGATAAACAAAATTTATCTTCACCAAAGCTTATTTACGAAATGGTAAAATCCGGAAGCAATTATATTCAACTGCATACGATGACATAGAAGACAAAGGAAAGTGAAGACCTATGGATGAAATTGACTGTTTATAAAGTCTCTGATCCTTGTAATTAGAGAAGATCAAAATGTCTCCTTGTATAGAAAAATCACCACCACCATACTCCTGCGCCAACGTTCTCACAGCAAAATCTTTAGGAGTTACATCAATAGGGTCTTCCCCTGGTTTCCCTGGTTCCTTCACAATAACCGCTCGACTGAATGCATAACAATTAAAACAAACTCAAAATTCACACAGAACACACAAAAAATAGCACAAGCGTTATGGATTTTGGGGCATAAAGTCACAGATGGTAAACATGAGTTTATATGCAAATTATAATGGCGGAACAATAAAAAATTTGAACTTCACATGAAATCCAAAAGAAAAATATCACAATGTTGGGTTTTAGGGTCATCATATGACGACAGCAAACATGAGTTTCAAATGTAACTTAGGAAGGCATGTGAATAAGTTTTTCAAACTCTACATTAAACCTCCTCAAGAATAAATCAAAATCTCTTGGATTTAAGAGCGAAGACAGGAAACATGAGTTTCATATGCAAATCAAGAATGCATAATTCAAACATTACAGTAAAATCCATGAGAAAAGTTTACAATCTTTTTCAATTTGAACACGAATAACCTAAACATGAGTTTCATAGGCAAACTAACTTTTTTCTTTCTTTTTAGTTCAACCATCCGATATACAAAACCCACAAGTCCGATTAATCCGTATTTGCGTCTCATTAAAGGGGGAAGCGTATGCCGCTCGGGTCCTCTAGTCTATGTCATACCCCAAGGCTGGTATTATGGTGAGAGAAAATCAAAGTTTACATAATCGTCAGAAAATGATTAGGGGTTTTGAGGCAATAAAATGAGTACCCGGAGTCTGTAGGTCGTGATTCTAGCCAGAAAAGATGACCGAGTGAATCTAGAGCAAAGCCACCGAGGCGTTTCGTTGAGGCAGAAACGATATCAGCGGTGATGGGTGACTTCCAGGAACCATAGGGTGCTATGTGTTTCTTCGGATTTGAAGATGTAGAGGACATTCTGATAGGAAGAGAGAGAAGCTTTGGGGGAGAAGTAATGTGAAACAGTGAAGATGATATAGAGTAGCAAAAAGCATAGTGACGAGTCACAGTGGCTATGCCCCAAACGGCCATTCATCCGCCGGAATTTTGGGTTCCCACTATATATCTACGAGTTATTTTGTTATTTCATTTCACATAAATTTATAAAAATATCAAGCAGAGAAAACAAGCTAATTTATCTAAAACACATAAAAATAACATCAAAAAGTAAGAAATTTAAGAATAAGCTTATAAAAAATAGACTAAAACGTGAGAGAAAAAGCAAGAGGACAGAAGAGAAGTTTCAAAAGTTGACATGAAGACAAATAAGTAATACAATTGTGAAAGCAATAGATGTATCGGGCAAGGTTTAATAAAAAAAAATAAAGCATGAAGTAGCATTATTTAAATTTAAGTAAGGGTATAAGAGAAAAAAATAAGAGAACCATGGAATACCACCAAATTGGTGGTTTCAAA
Organism: Solanum medicagineum; assembly: GCA_026153255.1. Classification (NCBI taxonomy): domain Eukaryota; kingdom Viridiplantae; phylum Streptophyta; class Magnoliopsida; order Solanales; family Solanaceae; genus Solanum; species Solanum medicagineum. The sequence goes on from JAPFFP010000080.1 coordinate 11,099,555, forward strand.
AAATGGGGTCTTTCATGGTTACAAAACCATGAAATCAAATCAACGCATATCATGTAATTAATGAAACAATCAAAATAAATGTGGTTCTTTTGCTTAATTTGGACCACATCCAAGTATTGAGATAAAATGTTTTCAACTTTAGTTATTCTTACAAAACTAATTCTTACAATATCTGCTTGTAGTTGTTTCTGAGCACAAACTGGTAGAATTTTCAAAACGGTTGGGACATCAAATCTTTCCATCTGCACACTTTCCTTTGGTAAGGTATCAACTACCTTATTATGTTCTTTGAACACATGTACTAGTCTTGGAGCATTCAGCCTATGCATTAAGTACTTGCATTCAGAAATTAAGTTATCATAGAGCACGGAGCAAAAACATAGAGCTTAGTGGAATCTATATTCACTTCCAAGGGAGTTAGGTTACTATCGATTGACAATATTGCCTAAACTAATGATTCATAAGCTTTAGGAGACAGAAAATAAAACAAACAGATGTGGTGGTTTTATGCATTCATGCATAAAAGTGAAATGCCCGTTAGCAGCAATAGAATGTTATGCTTAATTAATTAATGTTGTCCATCAACGAGAAAAATTCAATATTAAAAAATAGCAGGAGCAATGATACTACATATTTCACTAATTTAAGAATTTAGTACAACAAAATAGAAAAGTCTCAATGTTAACAGTATTTGGTGACCAAATATTTCTTGTAGTGAAATCTTGTAGGAGAAGTGGCCCTAGTCTTGATGTGTTTTATCTGAAACAATAGTTTCAAAATAATGTCATCTTGACACACAAAATTTAAATAAGAAACCTTTGTTGGATATTTTAAAAAATACTTTAACCATTTCCTATATGTCATTATTTAGTCATAAACTATATCATTGATGACTACATAAAAATTCACTCTTGCATGGCAAATAAAAGCTATATACATGGCAAATACAAGGCCAAATGTATGACAAATGCAAGGCCATATGCATGGAAAATACAAGGCCATACACCATACTTAATGGCCAAATTTTAACAAGTATATATATGACATCTTCTTGACTTAAAGAAGTAAGAAGAAAGAAAAAAGAATAGAAAGTTGCTACACTTCTCCTTAGTTAACTTTCTTGTCATTTTATAATCCCCTTTCCGACTTGCTTAATTTTGTAGCATTTAGATTTTGTTGGTTCCTGTATCGTCTAAGTATTTAGAGAAGAGTTGTTTAATCCTGAGAAAATATTTCACACTGCTAAAATAGTTTTTTAGGACAGTGCCTAGCATGACTTAAGTAGTGTGTGTGTGTGTGTGTGTGTGTGTGTCTATATATATATATATATAGAGAGAGAGAGAGAGAGAGAGATATTTCTTTCTTACAATCTAACAAACTATGGCAACTAATACTACTACAAAAAATTTTGGCACTATCAATGTCAGTACTACCCTCGTTTCTCGAGTCCCAATTATCCTATCATATGCCAAACCATTTTCAAATTTGTCAAATATTGAAATCTTTGCTAATAAAAATTTCAAAAAATGGCAAAAATGTATTTTTTTTCTTCACTACTCAATGTTTATGGTATTGCATATGCATTATTACATCCACAGTCTGGTGCAGATGTTGAAAACAAAATTCTAGAATCATGACAATATGCCAATAAGGTATGTCATCATACTATTTTACAAACTATTTCTAACGAACTATTTGATGTATACAGTCGCTACAAAGAAACAGAAGTTATTTGAGAAGCCTTAATTTAAAAGTTCACTGTTGAACATGCCACTATATGAAAGTTTGTTGTTGGAAGATTTTACCAATGACAGATGAGTAACAGAAGGAGATGAAAATTCAAATTAACGAATATAATAAATTGTTTGAAGACTTGAAATCTGAGGGGATCACCTTACCAGAAAATTTATTGTTGGAGTGTTGATTGAAAAATTGTCTAACTCATGGAAAGATTATAAGAATAACTTAAAGTATAAGCAGATAAATTTCACCATTGAGGAAATAGTGACTAACATTTTAATGGATGACACCAAAAAAAAGGAGTCATTCAAACAAAGGTGCTGGTACCCAAGGCAAATTTAGTACAAGGTCAAAGGAGCAACAACAAAAGATATGATAAAAAGTCTCGAGGTTATAAGTCTTATAACCCTAATTTTAAGAAAAAGAAAGGCTCATGTTTTACTTGTGGAAAATCAGGTAATCATGCTACATAGTGCAAGAAGAGAATAAAAATGACAAAGAAAAGGATTATCCTCCCAAAATTAATTTAGCTGAAGGAGATGAAATTATCGCAGCTATAATTTCTCAAGTGATTATTGTAGCATATGTAAAAGAATGAGCGGTAGATTCTAGGCACATTTGTACAAATCCAGAAGTATTTGCCTCCTATAAATCAATAGGAGATAATAGTGAAGTAGTCTACTTTGGAGACTCAAGAACTACTAAAGTCTTGAGCAAAGGTAAAGTTCTCCTGAAGCTCACTTTCGGAAAATTTTAGCCCTTATAGATGTGCTACATGCTCCTGAGATGCGGACAAATATGATTTTTGTGGCCTACTTAGTAAAGCTGCAGTAAAAGTGTCATTTGAATATATAAGTTCATATTGACAAAATCTAAGGTGTTTGTGGGGAAAGTCTATTGTAACCAAGGACTTTTTTATACTTAATGTTTTTTATGAATGAAAATGCATCTACTTCTGTTCATATAATTGAATCTATCTTTTTATGGCATGCTAGATTGGACATGTCAATATCTCCTATATAAAGAATACGTAATCACTTGGTTTGATATCTGATTTATATTCAAATAATATTAATAAATGTGATATTATGTGTTGAAGATAAAATTACTAAGAGGTCATGTTTCTCAATAAATAGAGAAACTGAATTATAATCTTTAATTCACACAGATTTAGGTGACTTAAAACAAACAATGACTAGAGGTAATAAAAGATAGTATGTTACATATTGATGATTTTTTCAGATTTACTAAGTTATATTTATTTAGAAACAAAGATGATGCTTTTAATGCATTTATTTCTTATAAAACTGAAGTTGAAAATCCACTTAGTAGGAAAATTAAAAGAATTAAATCTTTTCTTAAATGTCTTTTGTGAGAAGGAAGGAATTATTCATGAAGTAACTCAGCCTTACTCACCTGAATCTAATGAAGTAACTGAAAGGAAAATAGAAGATTGAAGGAAATGATGAACTCTTTGTTAATTAGTTCTAATGCAACTAATAATTTATGGGGTGAAGCTACATTATATGTATGTCACTTAAAAAATAGAATTCCTCACAAAAGAACTAGCAAAATACCTTATGAATTGTGAAAATGTTATAGACCTAATTTGAAATATTTAAAAAAATATGGGGGTGTCTTGCTAAAGTTCTCATGCTTGAACCTAAAAACATAAAAATAGGTTGATTCCGTGCTTATCGGACATGCTGAACATAGTGTTGCATTAGATTTTTTGTTTTAAAAAGTGATGTGCTTGATAGCAATACTATTAGTGAAACAAAAAATGTTGAATTCTTTGAACATATTTTTCAACTAAGTGATAAGATCTTTCATGCACCTATACAAAGACACAATGTATCTATTTCTAATATAGAGGAACTAAGGAGTAAAAGATCTAGAAAAAATATTTTTCTTATGGAAATGATTTTCAAACTTTTCTTGTGGAAAATGAACCATTAAATTACTCTGAAACTATTTCTTCTTCTTATGCTAAATTTTGAAAAGAGACAATAAAATTGAAATTGATTCAATTATGAAAAATAATACATGGATTTTCACTGATTTACCTGCTGGTGCAAAACTTATTGGTTGTAAATGAATCTTCAAAAGAATTTTCTCAAAACAAAATATTATTTATTTTAATACATTTGTACCAGTAACTAGAATTTTCTTCTATCTGAATTTTAATTGTCTTAGCAACAATTCATAAGCTTATCCATCAAATGGATGTAAAAATAACTTTTTTAAATGGTGATTTGGAAGAAGAAATTTATATGGTTCAACCTGAAGGATTTATTATTCCTGGACAAAAATATAAAGTTTGTAAATCAATTAAATCTCTATGGTCTTAAACAAGATCCTAAAGAAGACATGAAAAATTGATATCTATTAATGTGTCGTTGTAGATATATCAATGGAAAAAGAATTTGGGTTAGAAAACGCCTATAGTTGTAACTGATGTGCTGTCAAATTACAGCACATTTGGTGCCTAAAACAAGGAATTTTGTAAGTTCTTAAAATGACTTTTTAGTGTTTTGATGTGTTTTTGTGTTAATCTTGCAGAAAAGTTAGGTTGGCATGATTTTGAAGAAAAGTTGCAGATTTTGCTGAAGCATAGGCCATACGAGCTCTTCTACGAGTCGTAGCTCACGTTACGAGTCGTAGGTAGTGTCGTAGCAGGAATCAGAGACCAAAAATAAAAAATCTGTCAAGTGAAGGTCACCCCTATGAGCCCAGCCTACGAGTCATAAGACACACTATGACTCGTATAGGTGGACTCGTAGTAAGAATCAGAGAGCCAAAATGTTGGACCAAAAACTTAAGACCAAGACTACGAGACCAACGTACGAGTCATAGCTCGAGTAACGACTAGTACCTATGGGTCGTACTAATTCAGTCCAAGATACCAAGAACCTGATACGAGACTGCAACTACGACTTGTAGGCCAACCTACGAGTCGTAACTGCGAAATTTATCAGATGCCAGCTGTTTTTTCTGCCTATTTTCTAGGATTGTTTTATAAATACTATAAATAGTTTAAATTAGGTTTTTGAAGGAAGTTCGAACAATAGACATTTCTCCATTACATTTTGAAGCTTTTCTTAGGTTTTAAGAGTAGATTATTGTTCTCTTTGGGGAACCCATTTGGGGATTGCAAATCTTACTTTGTACTCATTGTTGATCAATCAAGCTTGTGGGTTTGCAACTTATGGTGCTTATCTCCTTCATTGTTATTGGTGAAACTCTCAACTATGTCTATTATGTGCATTTTTATGTGTTTTATCTTAGCCATGAGTAGCTAAACACCCAAAACTTGGGGTTGTGGGAACCATGGGTAGTTGACTCGAGATGTCCTAGGTTTTGTGCATGTATATGATTGGGGTTTTGCATGTATTATTTATTTCCCTTCATGATTAATGTTGTTTGGTAGTGGCCAACACGAAACCCTGCCTACTATCACGATCCCGACCAAGGTAGTGACGAATAGGAAAAGAGAAGTAGATGATATGATTCGGTTGATGTTTTCCCATCTAATCAACTAAACCTAACCAAAGGGAGGTTGACTGGGACAATAGGTAATGGTTAGTTGGCACACCATGGTGGCAGACCAAGCGCCATGGTGAAATTCGACTTTCACCTTCACAAGACGGCTGGAAGAACCTATGTTACCGTCCTGCATGAGAGTCATCGATCATAGTTATATTATTTAGGGTAATTGATTCAACGAGCCATGGGGAACACAATTTCCCAAGTTGTCTCCAAAATTGAGTATTTTCTCAGATTTTAATTAGTGCTTATTTTATGTTGTCTTTGAAGCACAACAACCCCCCCCCCCAATCTAGAGATTATAGTTATAGATACTAGGAATGATTAGTAGTGAAATCTTATAGTCAAGCCCTGTATTCCATGTGGATTCAACCCTAACCTCGGTTAGGTTAATTATTGATAGCGATCGCTTTCTTATTGGAGCATGACCATCACTATTAGTAACACTCCACAAAATCATCGAAATGCCCCTAGAATGTAATCATGCATATAACGCATCTTCCTAAGCTCCGATGGGAAATTCGAGATAGGATTTCCAATCAGCACGAAAAATCAACTGGAAAAATGGTCTCGACCCGATTTTAGAGCAATCGTGTTGAAAAATAATTTTTCATAATTTTTTCTGAGATAGTGTTGATGCGCGTCAGGGCCGCGACGCGCCCTGGGTACGGATCAACACTTGTGATTTTTTAAAATTTTTTTATAGGAATTGAAAATTTTGGAAATTTGAAAAAAAACACGTGTCCGCGCCCTCAGAGCGACACAGACGTGTTGTTGAGAAGTGAAAATTTCTCTTTTAATTTTGGGAAGGGTATTTTGGATATTCTCAACATATTTTAAGTCCCAGAAATGAGTATTAAGGTCATTTTATATCGATTAAGGGTTTCCAAACCCATTTTCCTTAAGTTTCTATGTGAGAATTCCTGAGAGAAAAGGCAAGAAATGCTTGGGGATTTCAAGGTTGAAGGTCAAGTTCTTGAAGAAGATTAAGATAATCTTCATTCAGGTATATAACGCAATTCAAAACATGAGACTTTTCTACCATGTGCCCCTTTTATCGTAGGGAGTTAATGGTTGAAGGTGATGGGTTCTTTCTGTACAATTTTCTGAATGTTTTTACTGAAATTATTTTACTTTATTTATAGTTTTTTGAAGTGATGATCCTCATAACTGCATTACTTGCTTAAATGGTTAGCTGAATCATTTATATGATTATATAAGCTCTACATGATTACTTTGTTAAAAAGTACAAGAATGAACCTAGGGGTTAATGTCTATAGCCTTGATCACATGGGTGTATTTGCTTGTTGTAGTCTGGGTCCTGAATTGAATGTATTAATGATTGATGTTGATGAAATTGATATAATTAGAGCCTTAAAGAAGTTGAATGTAATCTTAAAGGAATATTCCTAATTCCTTGAATTGATGAGATATGAATGAATAGAGGTCCAAGTACAAAAGAGACTAAATGATGACAAAGCTTGGTGTTAATGTTTATTAGCATATTGATTTTATGGGAGAAGTATCGAATACCGAAATGGGTAAGGGTGAGTCCCACTCACACTCATAACTATGTGGCCAACATAGGTGATGATTGAACTGTAAGAAAAATAGATGTTTCCTTAGTCCCAAAGAAGACTTAATGTTATTTCTATTTTAGATCCAATAATGCACGCCCTCTATCCCAGCAAGGTATCGAGCAGATGTGACATCAGTTCATCGTATCATCATCCTCATAAGTTATGGTTGTAGGTTCGAGAAACTCCCATAGAGGTTCCCTCTTAATAGTACTCAGATGTTGATGTGATGACATGGGTCTTGACGGATGTTAAATGTAATAATATCTATTCCTTGTTCTGAGATGAATACGTGATGAGCTGATGTTTCCATGTTATCCTATTTATTTCACTTACTTTAAACCCGTTTACATACTGTACATTCTATGTACTGATGCCACTCTGGCGCTGCATCATTTCATGGGCAGATTCAGTAGATAGAGAATTTCAGTAGGTGAATCGTTGAGGTCCAGACTTCCAGCTCCAGAGACTTGATGAGTCCTCCCCTGTATTTGGAGGATGTCTTTTATTTCTTTTCTTTATGGTTTTGGACTTTCTGAGTTTGTGGTAGTCATAGCCTATCATGGTACCATCCTAAATTGTTAGCAATAGAGGCTTCATGGACATAGGGTGATGATGGGCTGATGTTGGAGTTCTTTTCTCCTTTCCTTTTCTAAACTGAGTTTTGTTTACATTGTATGACATTTGATGGATATTGATGACTAGTTCTCCGGCTATGACCCATGTTTCTTTGATGGAAATATGATAGGATAGAGTGCCCGCTGAAGTGCATTTTTTGGTCTTCCGTTAATCTTAATGAAAGAACGAATGTAATGAGGCCAGGTGGTTCGCTTGGGGACTAGCAATAGTCTCTGAGTGTCAGTTACGCCTAGGGTACCCTCTTATGGTGTGAAAAACTTGGTAATAGAGCACAAAGTTCAAGTGTCCTATGGAGTCTATGAAGCCGTGTCTAGTAGAGTCTTGTTTATGGGTGTGTTGTGCACCACACTTCATAAGCAGGAAGCTATAGGACATTAGGCACTGTTACCCTTCTTTCATGATCTGAGTTTGTGCGATAGAGTTTAACTCTATGCAAGATTTCATTCTAATTCGTGTGTTACACATTTGCAGAATATGCCCCAAAACGAACAGCTACTCAGAGAGATGCCTCAATCCCAACTGCCGAGAATGCCCAACCTGAGGTCCTGGTTCAGGTAGAGACAAGGAGACGGGGTCACTCGGCCAGGACTGTTGAGGTCCCACAGGTGCCCCCTGCATAGCCTCAGCCAGCTCCACTTCAGAGGTAGAGTTTGAGGGAGCCAGTACCATGCTTACTCAGTTAGTGGCCTCCCAGAGAATAGTCGAGGTCCTTAGGCTCCTAGCTCTAGTTCATAGAAGCCCACAGCTTCAACCAGACTCAGGAACTTCTTATGGATGAACCCTTCAGTGTATACGGGGTTGAAAGTTGAGGAAGACCCACCAAATTTCATCAACAAGATGTAAAAGTTTTTGAGGGCCATGCATGCTAGTAAGGTTGGAGGGGTTGAACTTGTCTCCTACTAGCTGAAGGATGTTGCAAATGTTTGGCATAACCAATGGGAGGACAACAGAGGTGAAGATGCTGAGCCTGCAGAGTGGGATGAGTTTGAGACTGTTTTTCTTGACCATTTCTTTCCCCAAGAGTTAAGGGAGGCAAAAGTTGGGGGGTGATCGTTAAGGAGTACAGTCTCAAGCTCATTAAGCTATCCAAATATGCTTCGAAGATGGTCTAAGACATGATGGTGAGATGAGAAAGTTTGTGTCTGGCTTGGGCAGGCATGTGCAGAAGGAGTGCAAAGCAACCTTGTTGATCCCAGGCATGGACATTTCCAAGATTATGGTGCATGCCTAGCAAACTGAGGAAGAGAAGAGGGACAAAGAAAAGCAGATGAACAGGAAAGCAAAATCTGCAGGGCATGAGCCTAGCCAGCAGAGACAGAATAAGGGTGATAAATTCTACTTCTAGAAGAGGTCCTCTCACTATGCACCTTCTGCAACGAGTGTACTAGTCCAACAGAATAGGTACGATCAGAAGTCTCAGGGTCACCAAAATTTCAAGGCCCAGGGTTCTCAATCTCAAGCTAGTGTGACACAAGGTACAAAGGGAAAGTCACCCTGTGATAGTAAGCTTCATCTAGGTAAGACAGATGCTTGCTACCTATGTGGGCAAATTGTTCACTTTCAGTATAAGTGCCCGAAGAGGAGACGGGGTGAAGAAAGAAACAGAGCACAGTCCTCTGCAGTGTCCCCAGATAACAGTCATCAGGGAGGTACTACTATGGGTACAGGAGGCGGGGCTAACAGTCTTTATGTCGTGGGGACTCGTCAGGGTACAAGAGGAGGGGCTAACCGTCTTTATGCCATGAGGACTCGTCAAGATCAAGAGGCAACACCAATTGTTGTTACGGGTATGCTTTGAGTCTTTACTTTTGATTGCTATGTATTGCTTGACCCGGGAGCCACTCTATCTTTTGTAACCCCCTATGTGGCTAGTGGATTTGTGATTCTTCCAGAATGTTTGCTTGAACCTTTGTTGTTTCCACTCCTACAGTTGAATAGATCTTAGCTGAGAGGGTTTACAGGGATTGTTTGTACCTATTTATCATAGAAATACCTTGGTTGATTTGGTAGAATTAGAGATGGTTGACTTTGATGTGATACTTGGCATGGATTGGTTTCATACCTGTTATGCCTCCGAAGATTGTAGGACTCAGATTGTCAAGTTTCAATTCCTTAATGAACCTACGTTAGAGTGGAAAGGAAGTTCTTTTGCACCTAAAGACAATTTTATCTCTTATCTTAGAGCTATAGAGTTGATCTTAAAAGGTTGTATCTACCAACTCGTGCAAGTTAAGTCTGATGATGTTGAGTCCCCCCACTCTAGAGTCAATCCCGATTGTAAATGAGTTTCCCTAAGTTTTTCCTGAGGATCTGCCTGGAGTCCCTCCTAATAGGGAGATCGACTTTGGGATTGATGTTCTCCCCTATACCTAACCTATCTCAATTCCACCGTATAGAATAGCCCCAGCTGAACTGAAAGAGTTGAAAGAGCAATTGAAAGACTTGCTAGAGAAAGGTTTCATAAGACCTAGTGCATCTGCTCCTATCCTATTCGTGCGTAAGAAAGATGGTTTTCTC
>JAPFFP010000080.1:11129260-11141594 GCA_026153255.1 Solanum medicagineum
ACCTCAGCAAGTCATGAATATACAACCTTGCATAATCGTCAGCCCCATATATAGTCATAACCGATAGAAATTGAGTTCGTATGTGTTGCTCAAAGGAGTAGCAATCTCAGTTATCTCGTCGGAGGTTGTCTGGTGAATAATGGCCATCATACTTCCCTCCTCTCTTTTCGTGTTTGAGAGTATAATTGCCATGTCTCCCTCTTCCGTCTTCTCCCCCTCTCGATCGCTATCTTGGGTGCTGCTTGTTCTCTTTTCCAGGGATCAAAAAAATCAAAAACACAGAACAACTTCTAAGTGGTGCAGCCCGGTGCACTAAAGCACCGCGATGTGCAGGATCTGGGAAAGGGCAAGACCACAAGGATTTATCCGCATTTCTGCAAGAGGTTGTATCCGCAACTCAAACTCATCACCTCTAGGTCACATGGCAGTAACATTATCCACTATGCCAATGCTCTCCTTCACAGAATAACTTCTAAGTAACAGATATAAACTAAACTTGAAAGCATTTTTAAGTGTTGATTGGAGTCGGCTCATTCCTAACCTAAAATTGACTGGGTTATTCCAGATGGTGCCGGTTTGTTGCTAATCTGGATAAATAAGTTCTAATTGACCTAAGTTTTCTGGCCTAAAATTAGAATTATCCAATCTTGATTGTTGTCTAGCTAGTTGCACATGATGGGCGAGAAAGGAGTTTCAAAGCTTTTCGATAAGGCCTAAGTTTTGAATGGTGTCGGCTCATTCCTAACCTAAAATTGACTGGGTTATTCCAACTGGTGTCAGTTTGTTACTAACCTGGATAAATAAGTTCTTATTTACCTGGGTTTTCTGACCTAAAATTATTCAATCTTGACTGTTGTCTGGTTAGTCGCTAATGATGGGAGAGAAAAGGAGTTTCTGGGCTTTTGGATGAAGGCAGAAGTGACCTCCTGGATGATGACAAAAGAAGAGTTGCATTACAACTTGTTCTTTTTTCCATTTTTTGCACTTAAGAATGAAATGACTACTTTTACCTAATAATTTATCAAAGGGATAGAGAATTAACAGGGGTAGTTACTTATCCATCACAGTCTGTTAGCCTAGAAACATTCATTAATTGACAGTTTCAAAGCACTTCTATATATAAAACATTTGTGGGTATAAGAGAAAATTCAATTGAAAGCTACAATTGGAGAAGGGGGTAGTCTGACAATCAGAGGAACAAGTTATTGCCAGGAACCTAGAACCTGGTGGACGGGATTGTGTGGAAGCAAGAACTACCAAGGAGCTGGATAGTTGGAGTCACCATTTTTCTAATATAATAGACATATGTATTGATCATGCCTTTAAGATAAACCGAAATTTGTAAAAACTACCCAACATTAACAAAATGGTTGACGCTAAAAAATATTTTCTGTTTACTTAAATTATTCAAGCCCATCAACTTCAGATACTAACTAGAAAGAAGAAGAAACAGTGTTATCCACTTCGTTTGAATAAAGAGGAACTGCACAGAGATATACTGGACAGTTGCTGCAACATAAGAGACCACCTATAGAAGGGTCATGCCAAACTATAACCGTGAAGAAAGAATACCTGAGTGCCACTTCCATTGTCACTTCCGTCCCTGTCACCCAGATCAAAGCTTCCATTCTCAGCTGCATCATTGCTATCAGTGTTGTTTTCCGACATTTCAACACTTTTGGATTTCGTCGACTTCTGAGTTTGTATACCACTTTCACTTCCGCTTCCACTTGACTGAGGAAAGGATGAGAAATCAGAGTGAAATGGGTCAACCAATATAATATTCATACTAAGGTCTTTCTAAGACAACACGAAGAACAGAGGTCTAAGAGAATGATATGTTAAAGTTCCAACTTCAAATGGAGTCAAATAAGGTGCTTCTCCACAAAGAATCAGTGGCAAGGTTTAAGAGGGCATTTTCGAAACTTCCAGTTGCAAATGAAGATGACTGCATAAACTTACACTATGACATTTCCTCCAAACATGCTGCCACAGATTTTTAAGCTCATTCTTTCGAATGGGCTTCACTAAAAAGTCAACTGCGCCCTTTGATAAACACTTAAAGACTATACCCATAGAGTCATTAGAAGACATCACTGCACACAAAACTCATCAGGTGGAGCAGTTAAAAGTATCACATCATCCAGATATTAAGCAAACTTTTGAATATGAATAAACAAAATAAATGACGTAGGAAAGATACTTACTAATCACCGGAACATTCTTGAGAGTTTTGTGGTTCATAATCTTTGACAAAAAACCAATGCCAGACAAATACGGCATGGCCACCTCCGTTAGAACAAGATCAACATGGTTAGTTAGATCTTCTAGAATCCTCCACGCTTCAAGGGCATATCCCACAGCTATAACTGCCATATTTCATCGTAATAGATTTGATAAGAAAATAAAAGAGACAGAATGGATCAAGAAAATAAAAAAATCAGCAAGTCTTGGTTCAGTCTCAAAAAATCTTAACAGATATCCACATACCCTCGGAAAGAAATACTTTCTCAGAACAAAAATGTTTCCCTTTATCCAGTACATATCCTCTAATGCGTATTACTTGCTTCAGTTCAAACGCAAGCCAACTTATCCAGCAAATAAAGAAAAGGACAAGTAATGGGAGCAAATGATTTGGCTCACCCTTTTGCAGAATCAGGTAATAGCATGCACTAAAGAGCATAAAAGAGATGCACAGAGCTGTAAGTATTTGTACTCAAGTAAAAGAGCTGCAAATATATACGGATTAATTGTAGGTTGCAGTATGAAATTACTCCATCCAGATCCTTTGACTAGAGGGAGATGGAAGACAAGTATCCTAATTATCACAACGGCATCTACTGAGGAAAGAAAACCTTAACATTATGAAGCATACAACAACTACCACCACGCCTTAATCACAAACATGTTGGGTCTGGATAGATGGATCCTCAAACATCATTTTGTTCCATTTAAGCTCATCTCATATTAATATTGTATACAATAAAAATATGAGAACTTAGAAATTCACTATATTTTTCATTGGCATATAATTGTTTATACTAAAAATGGGAAGTTCCTACCTCCAAAATTGGATTACGATTTTTCCCTTGTTGTAAATCAAAATGTTAATAAGATATTAATTAAATATTATGTAGTAATATTTTAATTACCTGAAGGTAGGGGTATTCATGGTTCGGTCTGGATTGGTTATTACTTAGAACCATAACCAAACCAATTTAGTTGGTTTTTAAATTTCGATAACCAAACCAAACCAGATGAAAAAAATAACCATCGGTTTGGTTATTGTCGGTTTGGATCGGTTTGATTTTTTTTTTTTTGGGTTAGTTTTTGGTTTGAAAGCAATAAGTTTATTGAGGGCATACACATCTCGAGAGATACAAACACCTATTACATGAATAATCCGTAGAAAGCTACTGTGGATTCAATTAAATAATAGTACTTGAGTTATTATTACACGAAAAAAGTGGTTTAGTTAAGCAACGCTAAAATCATTATATACCAAATATCAAATATTTACAGGAAAAAAAACTCAAGTTTAACTATCAAATAACTACCCCAGGAGAAGGAGTAAAAAAAATTATATGCTAAAACACTAGCAAGAGAATTTTTAAATATAAATGGTAAAGTTAAAGATTTAAGTTCATTAAAATATAATAAAATATTTATATATTATTTATGAATACTATATAAATAATTACAAAATTTATTTTGCGGGTTTTTTTAAGTAAAACCAAACCAAACCAAATAGAATCGATTTTCAAAATCTAAAAACCAAATCTAACCAAACCAAATCAAATATCGGATTTTTTAATTGGTTTGGTTTGGATTGCGGTTCAGTTTGGTTTTTTAACCTGAACAGCCCTACCTGAAAGTTTACACATTCAAAAGCAGTAATGCATTTTGGACTACATTGAATCAATTCTAATAAAATAATAGTATTTAAATTACAAAAAGGGTGAGTAAATAAAAAGCTCAGCAGCCCTATTTAATAGTTCACACGTTCACTTCTTCCTAAACATGTGCAATTATTTTCATCATTGTAAATCAATTACCTATGTCCTTATTGTAATGCTCCACATTCAACAGTCAGTAAACCTGCGCAGTTTATATTCGTCATTGTACATTAATTACCTGCCATTTAAATTACTTATTAATATCAATGTGAATTACCTTAGTTATTACTAATTATTTCTATTTTCCATCTTCCCATGTATTAACTTTTTCCCACAACATTTTCACCTTCTTCATTTGTTGTATATAAATGTCACAATAGGGTGTCTTTATCCCATTATCCTATTTGTCTTCTTTCTGCCTCAAATACACTGTTGCCAGGTATGTCTATCACTACTATTATTTTGTTGCTTCAGTTCTGATTCTTATCATGCTACTATATCATTGTGCCAATTTAGCTACCAAGTTTTCTTAGGTAGTACATTGACAAGTGAAGCTTACTCTTGATAAGTTTAGTGTTCCTCAAGTTGTTTCACTATCTATTTCACAAGTCATTATCTTAAGAATATTTAATATGCACCTGTCATATTCAAGAAAACTGCTCTAACAAGGATTTTAGCACATCTACATCTTTCTTCAAAAATTTGATCTTTCTATAGCAATTGTTTGTTAGTGTTTAATGACAGCAACCCTCTGATGAGATGTAATTTAAGCATTTTCCTCAATCTCTGTGGCAGAACAAGACATCCATAAAGTTCGCAACTGTGCAACTTTAGTGCATTGTATCAGATTGTTCACGTCATCTGTTGGCATATTTTTTCATGCCACCTTTAACCTTTTAAAGGATCATTTCTCTAAATGAGACCTTTTGGTCGGAAATCATTTCTGATGTAATGATACTTCCATGCACATCTGCCAAAAGGTTATTTGTTTCAGTTCTTTAAATTTTAAAATACATTTACTATCTGTTAGCTCATTTTAGATTTCAGTTTAATTGGTGTTTTAATGTTTTTAACAGGTTTAGGCGTCTTGCTTACTGATCAAAAAATTGGTAACACTGTTCCCGTTTGTATTTACTTTTTCAAACTAATGTGATATTTACACTATTGTCAGTTGAACCTACTCTCACTATAAATAAAACTCCAAGAATTAGTATATATGATTGGCACATTATTTTAGGGTTTTTTTCTTGTATGACAACTTAGTATAGTATCTGTTCATTCATCTTATCAGGGGTACATATTAGACAGGGAAAAAGCTGCTTCTACATTACAAATATATATTGTGTTAGCATCTACCTCCTAGCAACAACAAGAATACAATGGCAAGTGATGAAGATCTAGGAAACCAATGCATACCTGTTAGCATGCGGAATAAACATGCAACAGAATGGGTGATTGAAATGTTATCCATTCAACGGGGCTTGACAAAGTTGTACAAAAATGAAAACGATGAGGGTACTCATTGACAGCGAATATCCTTTGATGAGAGGAGGTAACATTATTTTAATCGTGTATTAGATATCTAATTTATTTGCATTTACATACGCCAATCCTATCTAATCTCACCCCTACATCACTCTTTTTATGCCGACTAAATCTTTTAAAATTTCTTATGCAGCTAAATTCGTATTCAGTTTTTTTTTGTTCTTATTCTCTAGAGTTTTTCTCCCTAATTCAAGCTTTTGATTGACACCTTGTTATGCATCAACAAACAGCATACACGATGGGATCTCATTGTACTATGTAAGTAGGGCTTGGCATAGTGCTGAATTGGCTCGAGCTCGGCTACAGTTCGATCAAAGCTCGGGCACGGTTTAGTCAGCTCGCTTTGGTCATATAATGACTACATTAAAACTAAAATTCATACATTATTCTTAACTAGCTTTGTAAAATAATTAAATAATTAATATTTATCATCATCATTCATAATTTGTATACTTTTTTAATTATTTCAACTACAACAACAACAACATACCTAGTGGAATCCCACAAGTGGGGTTTGGGGAGGGTAAAATGTACATAGACCTTACCACTACCTCATAGAGGTAGAGAGGCTGTTTTCTGGGAACCCTCGTCTCAAAAACCTATAAGCAGAATAAACTAGGTATGAAAGACAAGGAATGAAAGAAAGGGAACAAAAAAGGCGACTAATAGCTAAAAACACATGATGGTATGCAAAATACGATAAAATTAACATATATAGGACGGCTAATAGCACCACAAGATGTAAAGATATGGCTAAACCTACTAATCTAGTATACCCAACAGCCAAGTATCAACCTAAACAACTAATCTATTAACCTATTACTCTAATTCGCGACCTCCACTCCTTCCTATCTGAATTCATGTCCTCGGTGAGATCAAGTTTCACCATATCTTGTCTAATCACCTCTCCCCAATAATTCTTCGGTTTACCTCTACCCTCCATGTAACTCTTAAATCCAACCTCTCGCACCTCCTAATAGGAGGATCGGCACTTCTTCTCTGCACATGTCCGAACCATCGCAGTCTCGCTTCCCTCATCTTGTCAGCCACAGGGGTCACCTCTAGCTTCTCCCGAATGGTCTCATTCCTAATCTTATCACTCCTGGAACGTCCACGCCTCTATTTTAACATCCTCATCTCCGCGACTTGCATCTTCTGAACATGTGATCATTGGCCAACACTCCACTCCATACAACAAAGACGGTCTAACCACCATCCTGTAAAACTTACCTTTGAGTCCAGGTGGTATCTTCTTATCACACAGTACTCCAGAGGAAACCTCCATTTTGTCCATGCTACCCTAATACGGTGTGTTATGTCATCGTCGATATTGCCACTACTTTGGATTATGGACCCAAAATATTTAAAATTTTCTCTCTTGGGAATAGGTTGAGTAGTCTTCTTTAATTATTTCGATGAACTTAATTGTTTTTTAATGTATTGTTAGAAAAAATGTGTTAAAACACACCTAAACTAAATCCAAATTTCCTAACACATGGGTACTTTGCCTAAATGTATTATGTTGCAATGGCACAATGGACGCACCAAAAACACAACACAACATATTGTTAGTTATTTACGTCTTAACATAATTGCTTGATAAATGATGAACTTAGAAAGAACGAGGCAATTCAAGAGAATTGTCATCAATGTTATTCAGCTCATCTAAGCAAATGAATAATATTTAACCCAATGATGCAAGAAGTCCAACAACGCCTTCTAGTCTAAACACAATTACTAATACCAAGTGTGCATTTGACCATGGTAACAAAAAAAAATCACTTTATTTGGAATTTTTGGAGTTGGATTAGAGTTGTGTCTGACTATATCTTTTGCAGTAAATATTTAGAATTTGACAGTACATGTAATATGATTCAAATGGGGTTATTTTAAAATTAAAATAAAATTTTAGGGTAAACTTGAAAGAAAAAATTAAAAAGTGAATAGCGTTTCGGGTATGGCCAGACATAGATTTTCAAATAGAGTGAAAAATAATCAAGAAAAAGTGAGAACTTATCATGGTCAAACAGGTCCCAAGTCTTACACGAGCTACAGACCAAGAAAATGTATTAGAAGTCTTTTGAAAAACAATAGAAAAAAGTTTTTCCTCAATTAACTAAATAGGTCTTCAATCCTACTTTGAGACTTATGATGAGTTACAACCTACACAAACAGACATGATGCTATTAAAGTGCTTATGCATTCTGTTTTCTCTTTTACATCATGCTTATTCAAGAACTAACTGTTATTTATTTTCGAGAGCGAGTTCACATGCTTTATGTCATTGGTGCTTTATATGGTTTGCTTGGGTGTGTCAATGAAGAGCAAGGGAGTGTGTCAATGATGACCAAGGGATGATAACAAGACTTTTTGGTTGGACTCCATAATCATTCCACTTCACCAGCCATAGGACACTTCAAGATAAGATTCATAATAAATGGGAATCACATACATGAGAATATCCGCCAATGCATCTACAGCTAGTGTTTCAATGACACGAAATATCATCAGGCTATCAATGCTAGTATAGACCAATTGTTTAGCTGATCATTGCTTGCTCAAATACCAGCAAACATTCGACCCAAAATTACTACTGTACTTTGTGCAATTTTTCTCATTTGAATGTCATAATTTGACATTTTGACGCTTGAATACATCGAAATTTGTGTTGTTTTCGTGTTAGGCACCATTGATGCAAAGGGAATGTTTTTCAGACATATATGCCTGAAACACATGAATTGAACTTAAGATCTCACATGAGGCAGACCAGCCAAAGATTTGAACAAATTGGACAAAAGAGGGAAAAGGAGACACCATGTGGTAAAAAGTGAAATGGGGTGCATTGGATTGAGACAAATCTGCCACTGTAGTTCAGTGTGACATGCTAGGAAAACAGGAAGCCCCAAGATGCTGCGCCGAAAAGGCTAAAGACTAGAAACTTTTACTCACTTGCACATTAGCACACCCAAGATGCTGCGCCGAAAAGGCTAA
This sequence comes from Solanum medicagineum, assembly GCA_026153255.1. Lineage (NCBI taxonomy): Eukaryota > Viridiplantae > Streptophyta > Magnoliopsida > Solanales > Solanaceae > Solanum > Solanum medicagineum. The sequence goes on from JAPFFP010000080.1 coordinate 11,137,693, forward strand.
AGACTAGAAACTTTTACTCACTTGCACATTAGCACACCACACTGTTATCGTCTATTGTGAAGCATTTTCGGGGCAACTTCTACTTCCTATGCTTTAAGAAGAAGCTACAGCCACTTAGGGCCTTTGGTGGGGATTATTGTGTTAGGGAGTCCAATATAATTGTGTCTGTCTATATCTATATGTTTTTATTTGGGTTGTTTAGCTTCTTCGTTGTAATTTCCTTGAATTTCTTCTTAGCACTGATACTTTCCAAGATTGTAGTCTTTGAACGAGGCTTTTTAGGTAGTATTTTGAGTTAATTCAATCAAGTGAATCATAACCCAATTAATAACCTTATGATACTAGACATGAATTGCTATATTTGTTGAGGGAATTCTAGATTTGCATGGTATTTAAACTAAATTTATTGTGCATACTACTGGTCTCTACTCTTCTCATTTTATTCAGCACATGACAGCATAGTGGGACATAAATTGTGTCGGAGGTGACTTGTATATGATGCTGAAATGGTAGATTCATGTAACGTTGTGATCATCTTGCTGGCTTTTATTGAATTGAAGTTGGGTAATGTCGATAAAATAAGACATAAGAGGATCTGAATTGTGATGAATCTAAAAAGAAAAACTATAATGAATGAATGAGAGAATAAGAGCTTAAAAGTGGTGTTAGGCAATGCTCTTATGCTCGGTCAAGCACAAAATATTTCTTTGTGGGTCAAGTATGCAGCACACAAGCAAACTGGAGAAAAGCAAGACTTAGTAACTATAGGTTAAAACATATCAGAGTAAAAGTTGTCTTCAATCATTCCTTCTCTTTGCTGTCTCTCCCATCTGTTTCCTTCATTATTTTAAAATTCCTATAGCAGTAGGTTAGAGATAAAGGTGTGTAATTGAATTTTTTTTCTCAGTTCATTCTCAATGGGTTTTCAAATTGTTAGAAGGAAACATGAACAGGAGTGGAAGTCACGCATTGCAAAAGAAGAGAAAACAGAGTTGGATTTGATATCTCAAATGTCAGCCCCCAAGTGAAAAAGGCTAAGCTTGATCTAGGTCCTAAGTAATCAAACTGTTGAGGAGTGAATTAGAAGATAAGAAAAATAAATTCTAAATTATGACCCAGATAAGCCATAAGGTTGAATTTCGGGGAGATAAGACAAGCCAATGCAGAAGCATTGATGATCTGCATGATGCTTAGCTAGCTAGGACTTGAATCTATCTTGTGGTTTACGGTACAACCAACACACATACACATGAGGCTATTAAAGTGGTTGTGCAGTTTGAGTTAATCTTTATAATCATGCTTATTCATCAACATTATCAATACTTGTTTTTCAATGAATCAAAGGTCATTGGCATGAAGTCAGATACCTTTTGGGAAACAGGGGAAGAACTGATAAGGATATGTTTGAACTTATGTGCGATGGAGAAAGCTCCTGGCCCTAATGGCTATCCAATGGTGTCCTTCCAGACTTTCTTGGTTCAGTTGAAGGAGATATCATCAATACTATTCAACTTTTTCATTCTAATCAGGTTTTTGAGAAAATCTTTGATGCAACTTTTATTGCATTAATCCCAAAGAAACCTGGAGCATCAGAGTAGAAGAATTTTAGGCCAATCAGCCTAGTGGGGAGGTGTAGAAGATCATTGCCCGTTTGGCTGAAAGCCTAAAAAAGGTGGTGTCTCAATTTATCAACGAACATCAAATGGCTTTTGCAAAGGGGAGGCAAATCATGGATGCAACACCATTGCTAGTGAATGCATCGAATGAACAATGAAAGGAGTCGTCCCTTGTCTAATGTGCAACTTGGATATTAAAGCTTATGACCATATAAATTGGTATTTCCTTCTGTAGAGGTTTGGTAGAAAAATGGGTGAAGTGGATTGAGGTATGCATAAAACCAGCTAAGTTTTCTGTCCTTGTGAATGGGGAACCAGTGGGCTTTATTGAATCAGAATGAGGGTTGAGACAGGAGAACCCTCTCTCCTTTCCTTATTCATTTCATCAATGAAAGGCCTTGATAGTACGCACTAATTATTTATTATTTACTCTCAATTCTGAAATTCTTAATTTTGTTTAGGTAATTAGTTTGCAAATTTTGGTGGACTAATTTGGAGAAAATTTTGATGGATCAATTTGGAGCATATTCAAGCCTCAAGTTTTATCAATTTCGGCTTCTACGTCTGCTTTTCCGTAGACATTCGGTATCTTCGTTCTACCTTACAAATTACATCTTATTAGTTTTTATTCTTTACTAGTTCAATTATTTATTTTTTTGTATTCATAATTTCATATTATCTTTAATTTCATAACTTGTATAATTTTAGTTTAATGTGGATTCTAGTAGAAAGGAAAAGGAAAAAGTACTTTTTTGGTAGAATTGCTAACACATTAACTGGTAAAAATAAACCAGATGGTACTTCTTCAAAATCTAAATCAAGACAACCGCCACTAAGAATTAATACAGAAGATTTTACACATGATGATACTTGTTTTAATATTGATACTAATACCAAGTTAGATCATGAGTTTCTAGAACGAAGATTTGGTAATTTTAATGAGTCGTTAGATGAAGAAGATATATTTGATGATGATGAAACACAACCATCATATACTGCTACTAGTCCCCTTGCTCCCGCTTCCACTCTCGTTCTCCCCGCACATCCTTCTAGGACTCTGACTTAGGCGGAACGTACAAAAAAAGGGAAAAGGCATAAATTACCCCCCGAAGTTGTCCCGAAAAGTCATTTACACACCTTACCTATCTAAGTGACATATTACACACATATACTTCTCAAAAGTGAAACTAATACACATCTTAAAACTGATGTGGCAAAAATTAAAAAAATAAAAAAATAAAAAACAAAAGTAGGAGCGTCAGAATCAGTTTTAAAGTAAAAAAGAAAAATTAAAATACCCCTTATACCCCCTCACCAACCCACATCTCATCCTCTTCACACCCCACCATTGTCATCTTCTTCACATTAACAAGAACAACCCAGAAACAAGTTACATAAAAAATACACTTTTACCCTTAAATCTCTCAGCAAGAAGAATCAAAATAGTATCAAGTGTAATTCTTAACGAAGCTTTATAAGTTTTGAGTTTTCTTTGTTAACAAAGGGTTTCTTTCTCTCATAAGAAGGGTAAAATTTTCAGAATTTCTTAGCCGTCGGAGCATTAATGGCGGGCTTTGTTGAGTGAATAGGATGAGAGACCGATTGAAACGGGGAAGAAAATTATTTCCCTATCTTCTATGGAATCTCCCTGAAGAATATAGAAAAAGTAAAAAAATATATATCCAGATCTGAAAAATATTTGCAACTGGAAAATCAGAGCAAATTTGCTTAGTTGAACCAGATTCATGGTTTAAAAAATGGTACAAGTTTTGCTTTTTGCTGCAAAGTTTTGCTTTGGATTTCGACCTTGGTGGCCATGGCTGAAAGTTCTTCTTTGCAATGGCCATGGCTGAAAATTCTTCTTTGCAATTTTAATGAAGAAGATGCCATTATTACATATTTTTAATAATTAATTAGGGATTATTAGTATACTATACAGTTAATAAAAGAAAAACTAATGATTAAAGAAAAGAAAAAAATATATAAAAAAATTATAACTCCTGACGTGGCACTGATGTGGTGCTAACATGGGGCAGACGTGGCAGCAAGTGTAATACACCACTTGCTTGTGAGAGTGGTGTTACACTTCTAAGTGTGTAATAGTTTCACTTTTAAGAAGTATAGGTGTGTAATAGGTCACTTAGATAGTTAAGGTGTGTAAATGACTTTCCGTGACAACTTCGGTGGGGAATTTATGCCTTTTCACTACAAAAAATCGATTGTTTGGCAATTTTTGACCCAAAATCAAGACAAAACTCAAGCAACAACAACATTCCCAGTGGAATC
>JAPFFP010000080.1:11141694-11170346 GCA_026153255.1 Solanum medicagineum
CCTATAATTAAGGAATTCCTATAATTAAGGAAAAATCCCTATAATTAAGGAATCCCTATAATTAAGGATTCTAACACCCAACTTTACATTCGAAAGATGGTGAAGTAGCATACTGTTCCATTGTCTATCATATCAGATAGGTATTCTAAGTTTACCTCTCACTTTTGGAGATCGTTTCAGAAAGGCCTTGGTACTCAAGTTAAGCTTAGTGCAACTTTTCATCCACAGACCAATAGCCAATTTGAGAGAACTATTCAAAATTTTGAGGATATGTTGAGGGCATGTGTGAACAACTTTAAGGCTAATTAGGATCATACTTTGTCATTGACTGAATTTTCTTAACATAATTGTTATTATTCTAGCAGCCAGATGGCTCCATTTGAGGCTCTATCATAGGAGGTGTAGGTCTCTCCTATTGTTGGATTGAGGTTGGTAAGGTTGCTTTGATAGGCCCCAAGGCTATTCACGACTATGATGCTCGGACTCTTCAAATATGTCGATGGGTGCGTGTCGGATCGTCCAAAAATAGTGTGTTTTTAAAGGGTCCGACACAGGTGCGGCAACATTTTTGGAGAGTCCGAGCAACTTAGATTCATGAGGCCATGAAAAAGGTTGGACTTATTCGAAAAAGGTTGAAAACCACCCAAAGTCAACAAAAATCCTATTCGAACATGAGGGAAGAGAGCTTGAATTTGTAGTTGATGATTAGGTCGACTTGAAAATCTCACCTACGAAGGGGATAATGTATTTGGTAAGAAAGGGAAGCTTAGTCCTCATTATGTAGTCCTATATCAAATTTTAAGGCAAGTTGATAAGGTAGCTTATAAGTTGGATTTGCCTTCAGAATTGGCATCAGCAATGCGTTCAGTGTTTCATGTTTTCTTGTTGAAGAAGTATATTGGTGATCCTACTTCGATTCTACCATTGGTTAGTGTTGATGTGAAGTAAAGTCTCATCTTATGAAGAAGTCCTAGATGAGATTCTTGATCGTCAAGTCGGGAAGTTGAGAAATAAAGAAGTCTTTTCAGTTAAAGTGCTATGGTGGAATCAGTTAGTTAAGGGTGCTACTTGGGAGGTCAAAGCATATGATCTCTTGTTATCCTCATCTCCTTCCCAGACCTTCATAGTGTGACTTAACAACTTGATAACCCTGTAATTGTTACAGTTTTGATTATCCCCCTTGTTCTTGTACAATGGACCATTGTACTCCTCCTCCCTTCATCAGGCATCTTGGCAGTCTTCATAATAGCATTGAACAGTCTAGTCAACCACTCTATGCCATCCTTAACCATGTTCTTCCAAAAATCTACCGGAATCTCATCGGTCCGATCTCCCTCCCTCTCTTCATCCTATTAATAGCCCAGCTAACCTCCTCAACTCTGATCCCCTGCAATAACGAAAATTTCGACGACTTTCGAAGTGTGCCAACTTACCTAGCTCAATATCCCTATCTCCTTTTCGTTTAAGAGTTTATAAAAGTAAGCTTGCCACCTTAGCTTAATGAAAGTCTCATCCACCAACACCTCACCCTCCTCATCCTTGATGCACTTCACTTGTCCAGGTCGCGAGCTTTTCTTTCTCTCTCTTTAGCGAGCCTACGCAATCTTTTATCCTCGCCTTTATCACTCCACTCCTCATATAGAAATCAAATGCAATTGTTTTAGCACTCGTCACCGCCATCTTCGCTTCAGTCTTAGCCATTTTATAGGTCTCCTTAAGCCTTCGCTTTTCATCCTCATCCCTACACTCCAACCACCAATTATTTGAAATTTTGTAGAGCTTCATTTGTTGCCATTTTTTACAATCCCAAAATCTTCTTCTTATGAGATTCTCATCCGACAATGAAATTTTTAACGTTACCAGAAGTCTACATTGACAAAAAATAATCATACACATTAGGAAAAGAGAATCACGCAATTAAAAATGAGAATGAAAAAAATAGATCTTGCTTTGAGGTCATCATTAATGGAGGAAAGGTTAAATGGGAAGAAGGGTATTCTAGTAGTTGGTAATTAAAAATCGATGGGAAATTTTCTTTTTTAAAATAAAAGGGAAATTAAGGTTGATGTGGTCTCATTTAAACCTTTCACGCGCTTTATATAAATTGTACTCACTTGTTATTGCCATGTGGCATGGAAGGAATGTATCTAAGCCCAATCTGCCAAGTTGAAGGATGTTTTTAAGCCTATCAATAGTTCAGGGACGAAATTAATAATTCGTGCCAAGTTTGAGGGTGTTTTTAGTTCTCTTTTTGCAATTATCCCATCCCAAATGTGAAGTGCCTAGTGTTTAGCAACCACTGGCATGCTTAAATAGATAGTGGGCATTTTCTCTGTCTTGTATTTCAAAATATGTACTAGTGTACGTATCTCATAAACTTCACTGACCGGAAAATGTAGCTCTTCCTCTAATTCACTTTCAGTCGTGAACATGCTTCAAAGACCGCCAATATTACCTTGAGGTAACATATTTTCTCTAGTACAAAACACTAGTGTATCATCTGCATATAATAGGTGTGTTAATTCCATAACTTCATTGGCCCTATTTTTTTATGACGAGTCCTCTTATCCAGTTATTGATTGAAGCCTTTCTCATCGAACTTTTCAGTCCCTCCATCACAACAATAAACGCAAAGGGTGACAATGGGTCCCCTTGCTCAAGACCCCTTTCTGCTGGGAAAAAACCTGTATGTTGTCCATTTATCATAATAGAGAACATGGTTGTTTTAATGCAAAATTCAATCCATTTGGCCCCAAACCCCATTTGTCTACAAGTGTTGCCTAGATAGTTCCAATTAAGGTGACCATAAACCTTTTCTATGTACAACTTGCATATCACACTAAGAACATCATTTCTAATTTTGGTATCAATTAGTTCACTAGCAACAAGTGCAACATCCATTATATGTCTCCCTTTGCCAAAAGCCATCTTTACTCTCTCAGATAATATTTTGGCTATTATCTTGAATACACATGATACAAGGCTAACAGGACTGAAGTTTATTAAGTCATTTGCCTCCACCTTCTTTGGAATCAAGGCTACAAAAGTGGGATTTAAGCTTTTTTTAAACCTCTACATAGAGCGGAGCCTGTGGAATGTTTGTATCAGATCTTCTTTATAGTGTCCCAGAAGGCTTGGAAGCAAGCCATAGTGTCCCATTTGGCCCAAGGGGCCTTGTCTGCTGCACACATCTTAATCTCTTCAAGCACCTCCTCCTCTTCAAAGCCCTTTCTAACACCTCTTGCTCCTCTATTGTTATTCCTTGTACATCTAGAATGTTTGGATTTGGTCTACAACCTTGATCTTCCTTGTATAGGTTTTGATAGAAAGCAACTATTGCATACTTAATAGCAACAGGATCATGAGATTGTTCTCCATTTATCATTAAAGAATCAGTAGTGTTGCGTCTTCTGTGGAGCTGTGGCTATTTTATGGGAAAATTTAGTATTCTTGTCACCACTTTTGATCCACTGTAGCCTGTACCTCTACTTCCAGAAAACTTCCACATTTCAAGCCACTTCCTCATATTCCAAAGCAAAGTGAGCCCTTACAGCTGTTCATCATCAGATAGAGATCTGGTCTCCTGAACTGCTTCCAATCCTCCAATCTCTTCTAGTATAAGATTAGTCCCTGCCCTCCAGTTCCCTTTATTTTCTTTACTCCATTCTTTCAGTTTGATTTTCAGCAATCTCGGCTTCTTGGCTAGAATTCCTCATCTCTGAAGCCCTCCACATTTAACCATCACTTTTCAAATTTAAATATGTCCTTTTGAAGGCTTTGCCTCCACATGAGAGCAATATGGGATTGTGGTCAGATCCTAGGCTAGGCAAAGTGCTTTGCCTAATCTATGTGAATATCTTATTGCAGGGAAATGAATTAAGAGATCTATCTTGTAAAATTAGGTCTTGGACCTAACTCACACCCCAAAAGTTAGCTCAAAAGGAGGAGAATTGTCCAAGCCTTATAAGGAGTTCACCCATCTCATTAACCACCAATGTGGGGTTTTTGTCACTCTTCAACACCCCAGCTCACGATCAATGCTTAGTATCTAGTGCGTGAGCAATTTTTAAATTTTTGGGGGCCCAACATTGAGTGAGATGGGCCCTGCTCTGATACCATGTGAGAAATATTGAAGAAAAATGTTATTGACTTGAGTATCTACATTATTACATAAAGACCCCATTTATAGATACTACAACCTAATCCAAGTCCAACTAGGAAACAACATACTATTCCTATTCCAATTCTAAATAGAACTATATATTCCTATTTCTATTCTAGCAGGTCCATCACCAAATATTGTCCACACTCCAGAGAATAGATGACCCGTCCTGGACATGTGCGGGGTGTTGGAATGCGCTATCATTCGTGGGATGAGAACATAGACTCTTATATAGTCTTGGAACAAATCCTCTCCTCATGAGCGTTGAGTCAAGCGAAACGTCCATACCTTCACAATTAAGATTGACGTGGATGCACTGCTAGAAAGAAGGTTTTGATACTCATGAGGAAGAGGTCCTGTTTATCCCTTTGAGACTACTGTTAGTTTGATGTGCAGGTGATTGTTTCCGACATGGTGCTTGCATTTGTTGTTTCTAAGTTATTGATTGACTAGCACCCAACTAAGCTCACATCTAGATTAATTCAAGCTTATCAAAGTTACTCGAAATTCTGAGGAATTGATTATTGTAGTTGTGTCTACCATTGTTAGTCTGGTTTATCTGGTCCGCATGTTAAGCTTTGTTTGCAAGACTCACTACCTTTTTGAGCCTATCGTTCAGTAATTGGTCTTACTATATCTTTTGATCTTTGGGTTTGTGGAGCTTTATCGTTGTAACAGCCGACTAGTTCTTTTGGCATCAAATTTGTAGCTTTCAGTAGTCATGGGTAATAATAGGTGGAAAATAGTGCAAGGTGTCTAGTATTCATTAGTCAGGCGAGGTGTCATAGGTGGAGGTTATTTGATAGGTGACCCAATATTCAATAGTCAGCATTTGATAAGTAATGATGTCTAGAGAGAGAATAATTCTCACTCTAGAAATCAATGATTCAACTATCTATTTGAGTTCACAAGTTAATTTCAATTGTACATATTATTTTGATGAAGTTGTTTCTGGCATCAAGAAGATGCAACCTATACAAAAGAGGTATTGTTAGCTCCATTACATACGTCTATGATAGATAGATCATGAAGCTAACGAAGTTCCGAGGGGACGGGGAGAAAACAAAAGACTAAATGTTGTTAAAATGGCAGCTCCAGATGACAGAAGAAAAACTAGTCTATGTTCAGGGAGCTAACAAAGTTCAGAAACTACTCTATTTCAATTGTTCATATTTCATTTTACATCATATGTCTACTATACTGGATTCTTCCCCTTGGTACACTATTTACCAATCTACTTCACCATAGTTTAAAACAGAGAACCATACTCAGAGACTAGGCTTTTGTCTTTGACTGAAAATTCTAAACTTATACAAATACCTTAATAATTCCTGTGTAATTTGAAGAGAAAGGTAGCAATGCTAATGACACACAGACTTTGTTATTCCCTTGAAAAAGGTTGGTACTGTCTCGCTACCCTTCAAAGTAATTAGGCTGATACTAATTTTAAATTAAAAAATATCCAAAAACACAGGTGGCGCGGCTATGTCTCATTCAAGGTCAGGATGAAAGGAGAGTAAGTTTTTGGTGCACAGGTTTTTCAAGGACAACAGTTTGAGATAACACTATTCCAAAAATTTTCAAAATATTGTACCAAAATGAAAAACAGACCATTAGGGCAAGAGGGGACAAAATCGAGAAGTTTAGGCAGATTGGAAGTACTGGCGGGACTTCCAAATTATGAAAAGGCAGAATTCTAGAAGCTGACTGAATTGCGAACAAGGAACACCATAGGATAACTGCAATGTATGAAAGTGGGAGTGGGGAACAATGGAGTGTTTTTTGTAAGTCATATCATGAAAAACTCCTAGTAAGAGAGAGGGTTGAATTCCCACTTAGACTGATTTGAGTCCCCAAGGTACTGAAAAAAGTGTGCTTTTCAAGTAGCAGCAATAAGAGACTGATGCTGACAGCCGAAAATTGAAAAGGATGAAGCCTATATACATTGGTAATCTTTCTAGAGACAAGAACAGCCCAGAGAACACACTACTACTTTGGGATCCAACTTGGTAATAGATGGCCGAACATCTCGAACATAACATGTGTCTCCAAACACCTTAGGCTCCACTAGAAATAGTCACTTGTTTGGAAAAAGAACACTATAGGGCACATTACCAACAAACAGTAGATGACATGAGATTGACCTGAAAACAAGCAGTAGAAGCCTCATTTGCCCAAAATTGTTTAGGAACTTTCATTTGGAGCAAAAGTACTCGAGTTGTCTCAAGAAGATGCTTATTCTTCCTATCAGCAAATCCATTTTGAGAAGGTGCATCAACATATGAAGACTGATGACAAATACCGTGTTGTCTCATTATGACTGAAACAATTCTGACATGTATTCTTTTGCATTGTCACTTCTTAAAATACGTACTAAAACATTGACTTGAGTTTTAATTTCAGTATAGAAGGAACAACACTTCAGAACGACTCTTCATAAAATAAATCCAAGTCATTCGAGAGAAATCATCTACAAAAGTGACAAAATACTGTGTCCAGTTTGGAAACGATCGGACATGGTTCCCAAACATCAAAGTGAACTAACTCAAAAGCCGACTCAGCCTCCTTATTAACACTTGGACTAAATGAGTTGCAATGATGTTTTGCAACTCGACATGACTTACATTCCAATGAGGAAATATTCTGAAATTGAGGAGATAGCTTCTTTAATACAGGTAAAGCAGGATATCCCAATCGACGATGAGCTTCAAGTGGAGACAAAACACTAGAGCATGCAATAAAACGAGGCTCCCATTCATCAGGGATAGAGAGATCGTCAGATGCATGTCCTTTACCAATAATAATCTAATTCGTCTTAAGATCACGAAACAAACAATGATCGGGAAAGAATGAAATATAACAATTAAGATCTCTGGCCACTTCGCTAACAAAATCAAATTAATGGCCAACTTTGATAAGCTTAATACTGATGACAAGGTAATAGAGGTGATATGTTTCACAGTCCCAAATCCAATAATGTTACACACTGATCCATCAACTACAGTAACAGGGGTGGGTGCTTTATGTGAATGAAAACTAGAAAAGACATTAGGAATGTCCGTCATATGATCTGTGGCACTTAAATCAATCACCCATTTAATTGAAAAGGTGATAAGACATGCTCTATTTGATTCAGCAAAGAAATTAACCGGAGTGGATTCGTTCCAGAATTTTTGGTGTTGAGAGAATTAAGCAAACGCCTCCGCCAAAATGAGGCAATTTTGTCAGATAATGGACTACAAGCACTAGCAACTTTAGGCCTTTGAGTTCTCTTATTACAAATCGGCCATTTGCCCAACAAAATATACTCACTATACCAAAATGAATTGATGGGAAACGAATAGGTCTAACCAGAGTACATCCTAAAAAATAAACAATAACCAGGACAGACAATAACCTCTTTTGGATCAATAAACAACGTAACAATTCTTCCCCCACCAATTCCACTCAAGGCTAGCTATCCAACAAATTAGACACCTAGGATAAATCAGGAAACTATCAAAAAGGCCAAGTAAAAGTTTTGATTAAAGAGCAAAACTGAATGATGTTATAGCAAAATCCATTAATGGTAAAATTTGGAAGGCATTAGTGAACTAGAAACGTCAAATACTAGTAGCAGTTGCTAAATACGTGTCAAAAATACTACCAACTGTTGTTCGATACACAGAAACCCCAAATTATTGCTCAAAAACATGCAACTCTCTCAAATCATGGTCTTCTAAACAAACAACCACCAAATTCTTGCTTGAAATGTCACTGCAACATTGGAACAGCAAGCAGATGGAATTACTAATGCAACACCTGCAAAATTTTGATGCAGCACCACTACTACAGTGGTGATGATGGAGCGTGAACCTCACACAAGTGTATACCCCGTACCTCGGAAGATTAGAATCAAGGATCGTAATTTCGCTTTGAGAAGAATTTTTGCAAGTATCTGCACTTTGAAGGATGAAACAAGGTTGGACATGGTTTTTCCAAAGATTTTGGCCAAGAGTACCTTCCAAGGAGCCTTTCACGAGCCATAGAAGGCACCACTGGCCGTGAAAGGGCTCGTGTAGGCTGCCTTGGCCTTAAAGGAGTGGACTGCCCAGTTGGGTGCACACCACGAGCCACTTCACGGGCAGTGGTGCACAGCACGCCACATGAAGGGCTCCGTGGTGAACCCTTTTACCTAGAACCAGTGCCCCTTGCACTTCACAAAAGGCACCACGAGCCGTGGTGTCCTTCACGGCTCATGAAGTGTGTTGTGGAGGTGCACTTCACAGTTTTGCCGAGTTGTTTTTAGCGAGGGTAAGTTGGTCTTTCTTGAGTTCCTAAGCCCCCGATGTGTAAGGACTACCATGCCCTCCCAAATCAGTTCCTAAGATATTCATATCACCTCATGCATTCCATAAGACGTGGTCTCTCATTCACTCACTCAAAACACCTTTTGAACCTCCTTCAAGCTCTAGTCAAAGGATCTTCAAGGAACCTTCAAGCTAAAGCTGAATACACTTTCAAGCCTTCAATCCAAGCTTAGGTATATGGTTTATGGTCTTAAGAGATCTCTTACATCAAAGCCAAGTCCAAAGGAATTCCATCGACTAAATTTTTCGCATAAACCGATATAAGGGTCAACTTCAAAGGATCATATCTCCTTGCACAAAAATAATAAGGTGGCCCATAACCTACCAAATTATAGCTCTTTGCATTAGCTTGCCAATGCATCCAAATTCAAAGCAAGAAGTTATGCCCGTTTTAGCAAAACTTGTCCCCATGCTTTTCTCTAAGGGTGCACACCATAGACCAAACCATAGCCTTGGTGGTGGTTCCATGAAGTGCACTGCTCCTCCATTCAAGGGAGTTTTTACAAGGGTATGGGGTTTTTCCCCCCTTTCCCGACACAATTAGACACGTTTATGACTAGTATACTCCCCTAAATCAGTTCCTAAGGCTCTCATAATATTCCATACACCTCATAACACTTAGGCTCTCATTTACTCATTCAGATTCACCTTTCAGGTTCTCATTCAAGCTCAAGTTGGGAATTCTTCAAGGGGATCAAGGATTCAAGCTAAATTCATTGAAACTCCTCAATCTAGGCTATATGTGATTTCATCCTAGATTCCAATTCAATCAAGGAGACCAAATTCTACTCATCAACTTTAATGAACTTTAAGTAGGATTCAAGTTTGATTTTCATGATTTGGTTTTAAATTGTTGGAATTATATTATGGGTCACTCTCAAATGATGATTTAAGCATGAATTACTTCTTATTACAATGATTTACATGATTTCTATGAATTATGAACTTGTATGTCCCTTTAAACTTTGATTTCATGCATGGGTAGTTTCAATTACAATACGAATGTTAATTTCTTCATGGATTATGCTTATTTCTATCTTAACATCATGTTTTAAGTATGAATTTCAAGTACCCATGCTTTGCTCTCATTCCTCATGTCATGAACATGCACGAAGAAGGCTTTTATGAAGTTTAGACATGGATTTGACTATTAATTATGGACATGATTATGATTTCAATGCAAGCATAGTTATGACATAGATGTGATCACAATGATATCTATGATATGGCTTTAAGCACTCAAGGGTGTTTGTACATCATCATGTACAAGTTATGAATGAGCTATTCTATGTTTTCATGGTTTTGATATGACATGGACGGGCTTGTAATAGTGCCCCTCCTATGTTATGGTATGGCATGACTTATGACCTCTATTCTGTGAGAGTTTACTTAGCACCGAGAGGACCTTGGGATCGAGGCTCATCCCCTTAGTTGAGGCATGACCCATTAGTAGTGAATCTTATAGTCCCATAACTACATGTCACCATAGGTTAAAGGATCACCCGTTAGGTGAGGTTGACTCCTTAGAGGGATCATCCATTAGATGAGGCTTGATTCCCTAGATGGACCACCTATTAGTAAAAGCTTGCTCACTAGTTAGCTTACTGGATCCACTTAGGCGTTATGGATGTTCACCTTGACAAGTGACTCCCGCTTTCCTCTGGTGGAATAACATCGAGCCTCCATGTTACACCTCATATGGTTTATGTCAGTTACGGTGACACTCACATTTGACTTTGGACTCTCATGTTTTTGTGATATCTCACCTATGTTTATGATCTCTTACAAGGTTAATGGTTTTCATGCAAAGGCTTATGGAAGATTTTCCATGACTTACTATTCTTACTATGATTTCAGGTTTCATTATGTCTTATGATAATTTACAAGGCATATGGTTTTCTTAAGTGACTCTTGACAATATTGTGAACTATGGCATCATGGCATCTCGGTATGATGATCTCTTCTCTACTTGGTTTCCATATACATGTGTCCTTGCTCATGTTTCATGACTATGCAGGTTACTATTATTTACACATATTGCATTGCATACCCGCATGCCTGCATATTTCGTACATTCGAATATACTAGCGCATACTCTATGCCTGCATTATATCACAATGCAGGTGCAAGTGATCCTATCATCCATCCCCGCGACTAGATCCAAATACTTAGACGATCCAGATTGGGTGAATCATCATGCTTCGAGGACAAGGCCTTTTATCTGATTCTTCATGTCATGTTTATGTATTAGAGATAGCTTTCCTTTATGTTCAGGGTGAGCCAGGACTTGTCTGAGCCCCCGTCTTTGTCATGAGTTAAGATGTATTTGTTGGGCCGATGTATTTGATTTAGTTTTTAGACTTGTATCTTATGTTATCATCTTCCTTATCTTATGAGTTATGATATGTATATGTCTCCGCCTATGTATTCTCCTTGTTTTATCTTAAGGGCTTGATTGTATGCTAAGGGATTGGTTTGAGTTTCATACAGGGATCTCATTCACCATGTTACGACTAGGCCCTAGGCTTAGATCGTGACAAACTTGGTACCAAAGCCTTAAGGTTTTGAAATGGTCCTCGGAGTCCAACACGCCGGGTCAAGTAGAGTCTTATTCATGGGTGTAAGGTGCACTACATCTATGAGTAGGAGACTACAAGATATTTTAGGAAATGTTTCACTTCTTCATGGTTCATGTCGTGCCACAGAGCGTGTTGTAAGGTTTCTTATCTCTAACGAATGTTCTTTGTTGCCTTTCAAACAATGCCTCAAAGAAGAGCACATCATCCTAGAAAGGCTCCTATTAATAGGATCAAGCTCCTCATGAGCCTATAGGAGAGCCAGCTACTCATGTTAAGTTCTAGACTGCTTTTGCTATGTTGACCCAAGCTGTGGCTAACCAAGTTGGACAGGTTGTTGCTCCTCCCTATGAGCCCAGCCCTGCTGCTAGGGTGATGGACTTTGCCCGATGAACCCTCTAGAATTCGATGGATGGTTTGAGATTTGACGAGGACGTCCAGGAGTTCATACATGAAGTCTATAAGGTTCTATTTATTATGGGGGTGTCTTCCAAAGAGAAAGCTGAATTGGTTGCATAACAGTTGAAAGGGCTGTCCCAAGTATGGTTTAATATTGGGTGACTAAAAGAGTGGTTGAGGGCCGACTTGGTTGGGAAAGAGTTCAAATCTGCCTTCTTGGATCGTTTCTTCCCTCTTAAGCTTAGGGAAGCAAAATAGACCAAGTTCATTAACCTCAAACAAGGAGGCATGAGTGTGAGGGAGTATGCCCTCAAATTCACCCAGCTATCAAAGTATGCTCCGTCCTTGGTTAACAACCCTTAAGCTAGGGTGAACAAGTTCACTTCGGGAATTTCAGACTCGCCTATGAACGAGTGCCGGACTGCTATGCTTGTGAGAGAAATGGATATCTCCCGGCATATGACATATGCCGAACAGATTGAAGGAGAAAAGCTTAAATGGGGTGCTACGGTAGCTAAAAGGGCTCGAGTTGAGGATGACTTGGGTAATGTTTTGCTACCGGGTAACAAAAAGGGAAGACACCCATAACCCACCTATCAGAAGTGTGGCAAGATGCATATAAGGGAGTGTGAGGTTGGTATAGATGGTTGCTTTGAGTTTGGAAAAAGTGGGCACAAAAGGAGGGATTGTCAAGAGGTTGCTGGGAGGGAAGGGAGAGAGTTCGGGCTGCACTCACCAGTATGTATGAGATTCCTAAGATTATGATAATGATGGGTGGAGGTTGATTTTGTGTTTACTGTACCAATTGACGTTGGATCCAAGCATGTGACATGTTGTGTTGATAAGGTGTTGGTTTCTCAAGCCTATCTTTATGCCTCTTTATGTTTCGACTTCATCATGTCATTTTAAATGCATTCATACTCTTGGGACTAAAGTTGAAAGACAATGGCAGCCTAAGTACGAAGATTTCATGGGAATGGTGTTGGGATTGCATTATTACTTCATGCGGGGCTGCTAACTATCAAATTCTATTCTACTCAGGCCTAAGGATATAGGTTCTTCATGGTCAAACAGTCCGATTCTTTCATTTCTATGCTCTCATGTCATGGCATGCATGCATACTCATGAAAACTAGTTTTAAAAGATGTTTTTGGTAAGGGATTAAAGATTTCATAACTTTGATGTGTGGGTTGTTCATGTTCGATTTAGTCTATTCAAGCTAGTTCATCTCTCATTCGAGGACGAAGGATCCTAAGGGGGAGCATGTAGTACCCCGAACCTCAGAAGATTAGAATCAAGGCTCGTAATTTAGCTTTCGGAAGAATTTTTGCAAGTATCCGAACTTTGTAAGGATGAAACAAGGTTAGGCATGGCTTTTCCAAGGATTTTGGCCAAGGGTACCTTCCAAGAAGCCCTTCATAAGCCATGGAAGGCATCACAGGTCGTGAAAGGGCTCATGGAGGTTGCCTTGGCCCGAAAGGAGTGGACTGCCCAATTGAGTGCACACCACGAGCTGTGGTGCACACCACGCCATGTGAAAGACTCTGACGTGAGCCCCTTGCACTCCACGGAAGGCACCACGAGTCGTGGTGCAATTCACAGCTCGTGAAGTGTGTCGTGGAGGTCCACTTGACAGTTTTGCTAAGTTGTTTTAGTGAGGGTAAGTTGGTCTTTTCTGAAAGCCCATGCATTCCTAAATCAGTTCCTAAGCTATTCATATCACCCCATGCATTCCATAGCACTTGGGCTCTCATCCAATCACTCAAAACACCTTCCGGCTATGTTGCCCGGACTCGGGTGTGGGTGTCCAAGACAGGTGCGAATCCAAGAGTAAGATTAGGCAAAATCTAAATTTCAAGATTCAGGGGTGGGAATCCGAGTATGGATACGAGTCCGGGGATTCGATTAAAAAAAATTAATCTTATAAAAATATAGTTATAAAAATATTCTAAATTTGAGAGATATATTTTGATAAATTTAAAACTAATTTTTTTCAGTTATTTAAAATTAAATCTATTCATAATGTATAATATAATATAATAAAATAACTTTATTAATTATGTTGGACATGATAAAGCCCAACCTGTCAATGATGTGACAACTAGCACAAGTATAGATTGGTTGTAAAAGTCTTTTGGCAAGGTCCTTGTATCCACTAACTTTTGTGGGACATTGCTCCTTATGTGGGAGTGTCCCTGTTACCTTTTAAAAAAAATAAAGCCCAACCTATATCAATTGACCACTAACAAAAACAACACATTTTTAATTTCCAACAACCATAGCCTCACGCGTCTACACTTTTCCCATTCTTCTCACTCGACCTTTCCCATTCTTCTCAACTAGACTTCTTCCATGAAAATTGAAAACTCCTAGCGTCAAAGCTCCTATTTCCAAGGAAATATTTCTCGGCAAAGTGGATCTAGTGATTTGCATGTTCCTATCTGCAGACGTCGCTGGCGAAGTCTCTGTCGATGGTGAAGTCGCTGTCAATGGCGAAGTCCCTGTCCAGTGAAGTCCCTGACGCCGACGTAGTTCCTTTCACCGGCGAAGTCCTTATCGGTTGGTAGTTATTGTTTATCAGGTTCGTGGAGAAATATTGACTTTATGAATAAAATTGCTCTCTTCTTCTCCAAATTTATTCTTGAGCCTAGTCAAAGTATCTGGATGAAATTGACCCCATCCGACACGCACCCCCCACCCCGCACCCCCACCAGTACTGCGTCGGGACGGGTTCGGCAGCAAAACTGAAGAGCCCGCGCAACATAGCTTTCCGGACCCTCCCTCAAGCTCTAGTCAAAGGATCCCCAAGGAACCTTCAAGCTCAAGCTAAATTCACTTTAAGCCTTCAATCCAAGATTAGGTAGGTGGTTTATGGTCCTAAGGGATATCTTACATCAAGCCAAGTCCAAAATCCCATCGAATAAGTTTTTTGCATGGACCGATGTAAGGGTCAACTTCAAATGATCATATATCCTTGCACAAAAGTAATTAGGTGGCCCGCAACCTACCAAATTTACAGCTCTTTGAATTAGCTTTCCAGCGCATCTAATTTCGCCTAATTTCGAGTTCGAAGCAAGAAATTATGCATGTTTTAGCAAAACTTGTGCCCATGCTTTTTTCTAAGGGTACACACCAAGGACCCCTCCACGGCTCGTGGTGCGCACCACGGCCTTGGAGGTGCTTCCGTGAAGTGCACTGCTCCTCCGTCCAGGGGACTTTTGTAAGAGTATGGGAGTCTTTTCCCCCTATCCTAACACCCTTAGGCATGTTTTATGACTAGTATATTCCCCTAAATTAGCTCCTAAGGCTCTCATAACATTACATAGACCTCCTAACACTTAGGCTCTCATTTTACTCATTCAAATTCACCTTTCAAGTTCTCATTCAAGCTCAAGTTGGGAATTCTTCAAGGGGATCAAGGATTTAAGCTAAATTCATCTCAAGCTCCTTAATCTAAGCTAGGTATGTGTGGTTTCATCCTTGGTTTCAATTCAATCAAGCAACCCAAACTTTAATTCATCAATCTTCATGAACTTTAAGCAGGATTCACGTTTGTTTTTCCTGATTTGGTTTTGAATTGTTGGAATTATGTTATGGGTTACTCTCAAATGATGATTTAAGCATGAGTTACTTCTTATTACAATGATTACATGATTTCTATGAATTATGAACTTGCATGTCCCTTTAAATTTAGATTTCATGCATGAGTAATTTCAATTACGATCCGAATGTTAATTTCTTCATGGATTATGCTTGTTTATATCTTTGATATCATGTTTTACATATGAATTTCGAGTACCCATGCTTCACTCTCATTCTTCATGTCATGAGCATGCATGAACAAGGCTTTTTATGAAGTTTTGATTTGGATTTGACTATCAATTATGGATATGATTATGATTTCAAGGCAATCATGGTTATGACATGGACGTGATCACAATGTCTATGATATGGCTTTAAGCACTCATGGGTGTGTATACACCATCATGTACAAGTTATGAATGTGATCACAATGATGTCTATGATATGGCTTTAAGCACTCATGGGTGTTTATACACCATCATTTACAAGTTATGAATGAGCTATTCTATGTTTTCATGGTTTTGATATGACATGGACAGGTTAGTAGATGTGCCCCTTCCATGGTATGGTATGACATGACTAATAACCTCTACACTGTGAGAGTTTACTCAGCATCAGGAGGACTTTGGGACTGAGACTCATCCCCTTAGTTGAGGCATGAACGTTAGTAGTGAATCTCATTGTCCCCTAACTATGTGCCACCGTAAGTTAAAGGATCACCCGTTAGGTGAGGTTGACTCCTTAGAGGGGTCATTCGTTAGATGAGGCTTGATTCCCTAGATGGACCACCCGTTACCAGAGCCTCACTACTTAGTTGTAGTAGATCCACGTAGGCATTATGGATGTTCACCTTGGCAAGTGACTCCTCCGTTCCTCCGATGTAGGGGTAACATCAAGACTCCATGTTATCGCTCATATAGTTTATGTCGGTTACGGTAACTCTCACATTTGACTTTGGACTCTCTCATGTTTTCATGATATCTAACCTATGTTCATGATCTCTTACAAGGTTAAAGATTTTCATACAAAAGCTTATTGCAGATTTTCCATGACCTATTATTCTTATTATGATTTTCAAGTTTCACTATGTCTTATGATAATTTACAAGGCATATTGTTTTCTTAAGTGACACTTGAAAATATTGTGAACTATGGCATCATGGCATTCATGGCATCTCAGTATAATGGTCTCTCCTCTACTTGGTTTCCATATACATATACATGTGTCCTTGCCCATGTTTCATGACTTTATGGGTATACTCATATTGCATTGGATACCCATATTAGTAAATTCAAAAACGTACAAACGCATACTCTATGCCTGCATTGTATCATAATGCAGGTGCAGGTGATCCTATCATAATGTGTGTGTGTGTGTGTGTGTTGACACAAGACACATTCTCTTATAACTGTCACAAGTCAACCTAAAAGAAATAGTAGCTAACTTTCCCATATGTAACTTTAAAATATATTTCACATCACCTTGTGTCTTGATCATTAGAAATCCAAAAAAGCTAAAATATCATGTGATGCATGGAGTTGGACCAAAGAGAGAGTTGCCAAATGGAAGAACAACAGATATTTATACATTGTCGGCTGAAATCATAATGATAGGATCTCCCAATCACTACACTATGCGTTAAACCAGGGCTACGTTCTACTGTATCCATGAGATAAATTTTGGGCAGGATTGACAAGGCATATGGAAGTTTGACAACACAAGGAATTAAATTTCCAGGACATCATTAAATGCATGAAGATAATATGCTAGGTAGTTTGATGTGAAGCTTCACAAGAGGAATGTGGTCAACACACCCTCTATAAAATTGAGCAGACAACTGGATAAGGACTGGGACTGGATACAGACTGGGATAAGTTGCATAAACAGTAAACTTTTCCTGTTGATCGATTACTTATGTACAAAGCGTGTTAAACTTATTATTCTCTCTCTTCGGATATTACAAGGAGTATAGCCTCCACACTATATAATTTGGGATCCAATCTGGCTGTGTTTCTTATTCCTACTAGACATCCCAGAACTCTTTTGGCCCTCCATAGTGAGGTCAAGTAAATTTTACAGCAAGAAGATTTTCCAGTAACTCCATTCAGGAAATACTCCCAGCTAGAGGCATCAGGGAAGGAAAGAACAAATTATGATTTTCACTGTATGTTTGACTAAAAGGTTAAATGTATGTTTTTTTAGAAATATGAACTTTCACATATCTTTAGAGCCAATAACTTGATTGATTTAGTTTCACTGTATGTTTGACTAAAAAGTTAAATGTATATTTTTTTAGAAACGTGAACTTTCACATATCTTTAAAGCCAATAACTTGATAAATGTTGAACCCAAAATCAACAGCTGCAACATCATAATTCAGCATGAGAATGTATAGAAATATGTAAAATCATTAACTGGAAAGAAATGAATCGCCACAATTCTGAAATAAAGCTAATATGAAATTGATATGCATATACAAACATAGATAAGTGTATATATGATATATGTATATGACACACACATCAAACACTTGGTTGGAAGAAAAAGTTGTTGTGTTGAGTAACTCATGAAATTTTTGAGGAAACAAGTAATAACAACAAACCTTCATAACTGCAATTACGCAGCAATGCACTGACAACATGACGAGTTGAATCATCGTTTTCCACCAGAAGAACCTTGAGGGATCTAAGAGGAAGAAAACGCTCCCACCTAACCAAAGGCCCTGGGGGTTGTTGCTGCTGTGTTTGGAGAACAGCCTGCACCTGTTCCCTCTGTGTTTCATTCCCACCTTCAACATCCTCGTTAATCCTTGACTCATCTTCCTCTGAAAGCCCCTGCCCGTCACCAGTAATTCCATCCCTTACTCCATTCTGGCCATCCTGTATGCTATGACGATTGAGTCCCACCAACCTTTTAGTTGGGGAACCATTTGAGTCCATCCGAACTCCCCTCATCAACCAGATTCAAAAAGTCCAATGATGAATAAGGCAGCAGATTGAGTTGGCACGGAAACCTCTAATTTAGAAGAAGAATTGCACATACCGTTGTCTTCAAGTACCAACCTTTCAATGAAGTAGCTCTTCAACGAGTCCTAAACCAAAATTCACGCACATCAACATTTAATTTATAAACAAGGGATAATGAAGCATTCTAGGAAGCTAAGTACTCAAATATCCTACCAAAGTGCTTATCTTAAACAAAAGTCGCATGCGCATCTTAAACTATGAAAAATCCCCCATTTATATACAAAAATGGAACCCTAAGAACTATTTAGCCTGAGTGTGCTTCAACCTTATGCAGTATGCATAAAATAACAACTTCCTCTCACCCAAGGGCAGATATAGCACACCAACATGAGGTTTACCTGAACCAGTACTTTGACATAGAGCATAAATTTAATGTAAGAATACATGAAATTGTAACAAATAGTAGATATAAACCCATAAGTTTAGCGATATAACAGGCTCAATGCAAGGAACCTTAATGTTGAACCCATAACACTTAAAGTCCTAGATCCTAGATCCGCCTCTGCTCTCACATGTCCCCCAACTTAACCCAGCCCAAAACCTCAACATCAGAATAAGTGCAGCTTTGATCGATTTAGAAAAATTTCAATTTTCTAGGCTTGAACTTGAGCCTAATCAAGAATCAAAAGCTTCCATTTTTGTAGACTTTTAAAACAAATGATTATTGACCATAAGCTTCCCTTAAAACTTTGAAAGCAATGAATTACATCTCTACTGCCTTAAGAAGCATAAAATGTAATCAACTGAACAGCAACATACATAAAGCTTAACTGTCCCCTGGGTTCAAATTTCAGAGATTCAGTCCCTATGGGAGTCAAACAATCAAGATCTTAAAAACAAACACAACCTTTCACTATATAAATACTGCATCTCATCATCTTACAAATTCACTAATCCTCAATATACAAACCCACTACTCAAATCCAAACTTTAGTTCACTTTTCATTGTTTTTTGAAACAAAAATACAAACCTATTCTTACAAAAAAAAAATCAAGAGAGAGAACAAATGAAAGTCAACAATTTTCAGAAAATAACTCGGCAAATAATCCGGAATTCAGAACCAAGCAAATGGTGGATCACAAAAATTACCTTACAGAGAAAAAATTGAAGTGCTCGCACAAATTGGTGTATAAAGTAAAAATCAATTCCACTATTTCATCCCATTCTTATAGGCTCAAGTTCTTCTAGGGTTTCGTCTTTATGGGGTATAAAAATTTCTCTGAGGGTTTTTTTTTTTTTTTTACTGGTTGAGAAACGACGATGGCTAAAGTTTTAAAAAAAAAAAAAAGGAAAGGAAAGATACTAGAAAGAAATTTAGAATACTCGCGTCTTTGGCTAAAGATATTAATATTCTGGGTGACGTGGCAGTGCAAGAGGCCAGGCGAGGTGCCACGTGTATGACACGTAGGAGTAGTTTTGGTGACGTGGAGGTGAATCTAAATACGGGCGCTGAATTGTTTAAGGCGGATCTATTTGATTTCTCGGATCCGACAGAGAGAGACACGTGGCAGCCTCCCTGACTAGCTTTATATTTGGGGTATTTCTCTATGAAGTTATTTTTGCTGGACCCCACCTTGCCTTAATGTTTTTAAAACCGAAGATTTGAAATGACGGTTTTGTCTTTGTTTCCAATTGGATATGTCCTAGTCACCCCAAAAAATATCTAGGAGGTTTTATGCCGTCCGTTGCAACCCCATGCCATGATAGCATGAGGGAGCGTCTTTTAATTTCTTTTAAATTAATTAATATTTATATTCTTTAATTTTCCATATGCACAAATATGTATTTAAATTTGAATAAATAGTGTTAGAGGGCATATGAGATATATTCAAATTTTTTTGTGTTTGTGGAATGCGTGTATCAACTTATTTAATTTTATACAAATTTAAATATCTAGTTGTACACATTAAAATTGAAAGACATAAATATTAGCTAAGAACAAATAAAAAAATATGTTTATGTAATATATCATTTTTTTGCTTTGGTAAAATGAGAATATCATAAACTCAGGAATGAGCAAATAATTTCTTCCAATTCATGGAAATATATCATTTTTTTTATTACAATAAAAATAGTGTAACTTTTTGTAAAATATTTTCTTTTTATCTAATAGTTAATTGGTGCTACTTATAAAGTCGAATTTGATTCTCATGGTCATGGTCCCTCTTCTTCTTTTGAAAAATTCTTCTATGAGTGTCTTATTTAATTATTTTTAATTATAGTAATTTTATAAAAAAAAATTTAACTGTCTCGACTAGTTTTTACTCTATATAAGAGGCTACAAAGCAGCTGAAGCAGGCTGGCAGTTGTTAGACGACATGTCTGCTTCAGCTGCTTGCTTAAGCAGGCAGCTGTCCATTAACATGTCTGATTCATCTTTGATTTTTAAAAAAAATTTATAAACAAATAAAAAATTCAATTGGTTATTGAAATTAATCTAACGAAGTCACATAAAAGGGGATAGAAGAAATAACATGTATTATTTAATTAGAAAAATACATAAAAATTAGCAAGAATCTAGATAAGTATAAAATTACTATAAATCATGATTTTTGACAACTTCAAATTTTTAAAAACAAATGCAAAATTTAATTGATTATTAAACTTAATCTATATGCAGCACATAAAAGGGGACAAAAGTAATAATATGTATTATTTAATTAGGAATGCATAAATAAAGATAGATGAATAACATATATTATGTAAAAAGGGAGTAAACATGATATAGATCATAATAATTAAAAATTTTAAAGTAAAAGACATAAAAAAAATAACTTTCGAAATTTTATAAATGCCATATAAATTGGGAAAAGAAGAATAACATATTTTATTTAAAAATTATATAAAGAAGTATTATAATTCACAATAATTAATAATTTAAAATATTTAAAAAAATCATAATAATTGACTTTCTAAATTCTATTTGCATCACATAAATTGAGATGTAAAAATAATAAATATTGAATCCGTGCTGACACAGGCACTAACATCTAGTAAAATAATATATTTACATCCTTTTGTGTATCATCAAGGTTTCACCGTGTGAACACATTTCAAGAACATCTGTGACTAACAATTATAAAAGGCAAGTATCCCCATCTTTTATACAAAAATTATAATGCAATTAAAATTAACTTTAACTCACAAATCAAAAGTAATAATACAATTTGTAGCATAATTGTAATATCCCATACGTTAAAAGTCAGACAATGGAAGAAAGCACAGAATTGAATTTTGTGCGTTGAACTATGACCCCAATCTACGACTCGTACATACTTCTATGGGTTGTAGAAAGGGGTCTCCTAGATGACCCTGACACTTGAAAAAAAATATATGAAGAGTGGTTTGGAAGTACAAAATCTATTTATGAGTCGTGGATTGATCTACGAGCTATAGACCAGGCTCATATGGGGTCAGTGCTTGGTGAAAAATTCAAGTTTCTGAACATGGACTACGAAGAGACAAGACGAGTCATGCATTGAACTGTGGTTCGTAACATAGGTTCATGGGTTAAGTTCCAAAATTTGAAGATTTGATTAAGTGTCGAGGGATAGTACGAAGCGTGTCTATGGGACGTAGAAGACCGGATAAGCCCATAAACATGGTTCGTGATTGAAAATCAAAAATGTTGAAATTTGACCCATATTGTACGAGACCTAAACCACGGGTTGTAAATGAGTCGATGACTCATAGACTTGTTTTGTGGTTCCTGATCTGCAATACTGAAAATCGTCCCTTATTTTTACGGACAGACTCTATAATTCATAAATGGATATATGGACCGTAGATGGATCTCATAGACCTTATCCAGTAGAATTCCATTAAGGGTTTTTTGGTCATTTTCTACCCATCTAACCCTTAATCTACGTCGTTTTAAGCCTAAATCTAAACATATTTGTCCTATCCCATACGAGTTTACCCAAAATCTATTCTAACTCCTAAATCACTCAAATTTCTCTCAAGGTCTCTGATCCTCGTGTAAGGACCCTTAAGTTAGGAGCCTAGAAAATATAGAAAAATTGGGCTAAAAATATTTAGGAACCATTTTCACGAAGTCCAGTCCACGGCCCATGGTTTAAACCACGAGCCATAGACCAGACTTATGAATGAGGACCTCAGAGACTTGAAATTTTGCTAAGTGTGAAAATGATCCATGAAGACCATTTATGGCCCATGGAAGAAACCACAGACCGTAGATCGAGTTGTAGGTGAGAGTTCCAGATATGAAGAAAATTTAAAGTTTTTGTAAGGTAACTCATGATCAACAGGATGGGTCGTGGTCTTGTTTATGGTTCGTGGTTAGCCTTCGTGAATGAGATACCTGAGAATTAAAATTTTACCTAGTATGGAAGGGATCAATGGGGCCATCCACGACTTGTGGAGTGTAGGATTTTACTTTTTATATTCAAATTTGAAATCTTTTCTATTTGAGGGAAACCGATCATTTAACAATTTTCATTTACTTATGTTCTAGATGGTATGTTTATGGACTCTAATGTATGTTTTGAAATACTTATTTTTACTTAAGTGATATCACATAGACCCTATCCTATTTATTTTCACAAAATGAATGTTTTTGGGCCTATGAATGCACAATATATTAAGATAGCTTAGATGAGGTACCTACGGGTATCTCATTCTGTGTTACGACTAAGCTCTAGGCTTCGATCATGACACTCCAGGTTGAATTGAAGGTCTTCACGCTAGAGTTTCAAGATTCTCCACTAACTTCTCTCAGTTATGCTAGGTTCTCATTCAAGTTATATGAGTTTCATTTATGGGTGCCTTTTACTAATTGAATCCAAGCATTTTTCAACTAAATCTTTCAATTTCATTTATGTAAATTTCAGGGATTTTTATGGTTTTGCTTCCATTGCATATATTTCGACTTATTCTATGTTAGTTGACTTATTTTGCTGTAAAGTGATATCTAATTGCATGGGAATGATAATTTACAAGATATTTTTATATCAAGCTATTTAGGGTTTTGAGATTTCATGGTAGGTTGTTGTCCTAATGATGAATTTTAGTTTGGTTATGTATAACCTCGTTGAATTTCATTTTTCAAAAGTGATTTGGCATTGAACTCATCCAGTCTATCCTAGTTTTCAATGAATGATGACTTGAATGATAAGGACTTCAACCAAAAGTTTATAAAAGCTATTGATATGGTCATGGAATTCCTTTTGATGAATAGTTGAATGTTGGTGGAAGATTTTCTCACCTAAATCATAGATTCCACTTATGATAAGGATCATTCTCACATTGTTGAATCACCAAAGTTAATGAGCTACTCTATGTACATCATTGATGATTTATTGATATTTAAAACTTATTATTGATCTTGTTGATGCATTATTATTCTGTGGGATTTAATTTAGTATCGAGAAGGCTTGAGGTGGAGTTCGATCTGAAAGCCAAAGATTTGCTTCTCAGGGAATCTAATAGCAATCTAGCATAGGTTGCCTTATAAGATAGGTTAGTGGATTCACATTTAGCCCTCAATGTAATGAATGAATGTACCATCACAGAATCTACATTGGCAAGTAGTCTTCCCTTTTCTCAAGTAAGGGTTACATTGGATTCTATAATACTCAACAAAACCATCAAAATACCCCTAGAGGAGAGATGTATGCATAATACATCTTCCCATGCTCTGATGACAAATCTGAGGTTGGATATGCGATTAGCATGAAAAATTGAGTGAGAAAATGATTTTGGCTTATTTTTAGAGTAACCGGAACAAAAGATAATTTTTTGATACTAAAATAATTTTCAGTGAGAGTGCGCAACGCGCACTCTCACTTAAAATTGATCCTAATATTTTCTACGGGATTAAAAGCCTCGGTCAGAGAATTTTTGGTGAAAACCCCCGAAAAAGTACCATGTCCGCGTCGAGGACTCCCTTTCCCCGAGGCAAAATTTTTTTAATTTTCGTGAGGGGCATTCCATTCCAATCTCTCTTAAACTTAAAACATGATGTAAATAAGTCATTTTGAGCATAAAAGGGTTTTAATCCCCCATTCCTAAGCCATTTTCTCAGTGCTAACAAAGACTAGGGCTAAAGAGGAGAGAAGAAGAGCGAGAACTTGAGGAAATTGAGGAGGGTTCGTACGAGCTTGAGTGTCAAAGCTTCACACCAGGTATGTAAGGATAAACTAAAGCATGAAATTGTTCTTCCATGTGCCCCTATTGATGGTAATAGAAGAGTTAAGAGTATAATGAGTTTACAGCATGTTTCTTGAATATTTTCTTATAAATTATATATATTTCATGTATTTTCATGTGTTGATGATCATCATAAACTTTATTTACTGATTCAATATTTTTACATGAATTATTTTCACAAGCTCTATACGTTACTTTATAAAAGATTGCATGAATGAACGTACGCTTAAAGTCTAGAGCCTTAACTTGAGTATGTCGATTGTGATTGTGATGTGAGTATGACTAATGAGTTAATAGATCTTGATGATCCCATGAGTATTCATAATTGAATTCTAGAGTCTTGTCTAATTGACTTCCTCTTAATGATTGATCTGAGTCCTTGAGTATTAGATGAGAACTGAGTTGATGAGATGATTGAAAATGCTAGGCCGAAAGGCCCAATTGAGTTAAGTTAATGAGATGATAAAAGTCTTTATGAGACTAATTAAGACGATGAGAGCCTCTATGAGGTTAATTAAGATGATTGATTGAGATTAACATTGAGTCTTGGGAGGAGTATCAAGCACCAAAATGAGTAAGAGTAAATTCAACTCGCACTCATTAACTACATCACCAAGTATAGGTGAGGATAGAACCATTACATTGAGGTTCCCTCTTGAGTTAAAGTCCCTGAAAGCAATAGAGGACTAGTGGAGGCTAGATCCCTAGTGGATCTGGTTCGTTCTTTACCTGACAAGTATGGAACAGTTATGGTCGGCGGGACTGTTGTACAATCACTGGCTCATAAATGATTGTTGTCAGATAAGAGAAACTCCCAGATAGGTCCCACACTATAGTACTCTGAGTTGAGTTGAGTTATGAGGTCTGAGTGGTATTAATGGGTTATTTGTCTACTCTTTATTCTTGCTTTAGTCAGACATTTGACATTCTGATTGAGTATCTTCTGAGTTGATATTATTTCTGTACTATTCTACTTTTGTATGTTTCATTCAGCCATTTTACATACTCGTACATTTCATGTACTGACGTCCCCTTTGGACTGCAATCATTTTATGATACAAAGGCAGGTACTAGAGATCATCAACAGGCGCATCATTGAGGATCTTTGCAGTCAGTTGAGTTGTGAGCCTCCCTTACTTCAGAGTATCCTATTTTGTTATTCATCTAGCTATTAGACTCGTATGTTAGATTAGCTTTACTTTTGAGCTGAGGTAGCCATAGGTTTGTCATTGGCACCATTTGATAGTGATAGAGGCTTCATAGACTAGAGTTGAGTTGTTGACTTGAGATTTTGTTGAGCTTGCTTCTTTCAGACTATCCTGTTTTATCTATATGTTTTTGGCACTTAGATTGCCCGTTTATGATCTTTAGTCTTCTGCTGATTGAGTAGCTTTATTGATTGAGTAAATGTGTTGAGGCCAAGTGGTTTGCTTGGGGACTAGCAATAACCTCTGAGTGCTGACCACGTCTAGGGTACCCTCTCGGGGCATGACAGATTCTATATTATATGGCTTGCATGGTCTTATTGTCGGCTATGATAATATCCCACAAAATGTATGATCTTTTATGCCACACTACATGTTACTATTCATGGCTACTTTAGTGCATTGATCATCTACTATCGCTTATGTCTTTTACTTATTCACCATAGTACATACTTTACTTGATAAACTACATTTATGATTATTGTTGCATTTGCATGCTTACATACTTAGTACATTCAAATGTACTAACACATACTTTTGCCTACATTATGGCTTGCGTTGAAGACCCTATTTGCTGAGTCCTCATGCTTCGGGGATAAACCTGTTTCCTTCTAGCTTATGTTATGTTCAAGACTTTAAGATTATTATCTGTCATTTCTTTTGAGGGTGAGCCTAGACATGTCTTAGCCACTGCCTGGTCTTGTATTTAGAGGCATGTGTTGGACGTAATATGTGAAAGTATGATGTATGGTATTATCATGTTATCTTATGCTATAACCCATTAGCCCATTATCCCATGTTCTCGTTTATGTTGATTCTTCATTACTTATGAATGCTTACGATATGATAATAAGACTTGTTTGGGATTCCTTCAAAGATCTCATTCGTCGTGTCACACCTAGGACTTAGCTTAGATCCTGACAATAATTTAACTTTTTAGTAGGAATCCATATACATAATATAAAATATACGCTCCAAATATAATTAGCCTTTTGTCCCTTGCCTCTTGTATGTCCTGAGCTTCCATGGGACCCTCATCTCCGTTAGATAATAAAAACAAATTATAAATGACATATATATTGATAATTTTGTGGTAAAAAAAAACAAACTTCATAAAATAACAAAGAAGTTGATATTTATCAAAGCATATTATTTTAAAAAGTAAACAAAATTATTATGTTTATATTTTTCCTATTTAAGTTTCTAGTGGAAGATTGATCGTAAAAAAAATGTTTTTAAGATAAAATTACTTTAAGAATCAGCACAAGTTGAGTTCAAGATCCAACACATGAATTTTTCAAAAATATATAGTCTAACACAATATATTATAACCATGTAATATATTTCCAGTAAATATTTTCATAGTCAAATTTTATTTATATTATACAATATTATATAAAAATTAGTAAATTTAATCATGCTTCACACAGTTATGAAAGATTTCATTAGATTTGCAAACAAATCTTTTTATTATAAAACAAAAATTAAAATATTATATTTAGTCCTTAAATACAAATAAATTTGATTTTAAGTTTTAATTCATTT
Organism: Solanum medicagineum; assembly: GCA_026153255.1. Taxonomy (NCBI): domain Eukaryota; kingdom Viridiplantae; phylum Streptophyta; class Magnoliopsida; order Solanales; family Solanaceae; genus Solanum; species Solanum medicagineum. Next base: position 11,168,708 of record JAPFFP010000080.1, read on the forward strand.
TATTTTTAACATATTTTTCTAACCTTTCATTATGTAACTTTGTTTCTGAAGTTAATTCCCCAAAGAGAAAAAGAAGATCCCTTAAATTATACCCATCATCACTTTTGATTTGGTGTAGTAATGTTCTTTGTTGTTTCATTCCGTATATATAAGAAAGAACAATTTAGACAAATTAAATAGAAAAAAATGAAAATTGAGTACAATTAAGGAAAATATATTGAGATTTGTGAAAACCGTGTTATGTATATATACATGCTAAAATAAAATAATTTATATGACTTAACTAAAATGAAATAATTTTGTATAAAGCTCAGGAGAAACATAAATAATATGGTAGATGATTTTCCCCTGACATCTCCTACCTAATCAGTGTATAAGATAAAAAATAATCAAGACGCATGGGCCAATAGGGTCATGATACATGGATAGCGATTACAATCACAGAAGACAAAAAATGGTGAAAATATGTGATCAAAATAGAGATGAGTGAAAATAGGTCACAGGTATGGTTTACATCAATGTCATGCCCCAAACTAGGGGAGATGTGACCAACACCTAAAACCCCAAAAGATCGACAAAACTAAAATTGTGTTATGTATGATTTTGTCGTTTTTGTCGTTAAGTATCTATTCTTGTTTTGGCCTTGCAACCTTGAGTTGTTTACCTATTGTTAGGAAGCTAACATTTTTTATTGCTACACACACACATCTATACTATATATTAAAAGTGTGAAGGTCATATTTTTTGAAATTTTTGCCCTTCATTAAAAGACCGTGCTTTAAATAAAATCCTCTTTTCACCATTTTTAAAAAAATTATTGTTTAATTATATTTATAATATTGACTTTTAAAATATATGAAAAGAAGTAATAAAATAAGGGCTTCTAGCCGTGGAAAGACTCCTCAGTCTTGCTTATTTGATAGAATTCTACTTCTTTCTTATTTGAATCAAGAAAATAATTATTTATCTGTTCATAAGTTTATAATTTAATTTAATTTTTCTCGCTTTGATCACGTGCAAAACGGGTGCAATACGACTAGTGTGTGTGCATGCATATATATATATATATATATATGAAAATATTATCCTCAATGTACTATTGTGCCTCATATACTCATTAATCTTTGTATTTTATGCTAGGATTGAAGGCAAAAGTGCATGGAAGGATAAAACTCAACAACACAAACAAAGGAACAAAAATGATCAGTGGTCAAAATCGGTGACGCCAACTGATTCGACGGATCACCGAATGGTGACACCGACTACCTAATGTTGCAGTGTCAAAGCTCTCAAGTTCGGAGCAAAAAGGCGATGCTAATAAAGGTTTGATGGATTGCCGAACATGATTGGCGATGCACAGTAGCGCCGCCAAATATTGCAAAGACAAAGGCCTTCAACTTATATATTAAAAAACAGTCAAGTGCATATTCGGCATACCGCTGAAGTGCTCAGCAATGGTAGATCTTGACTGTCAAATGGTGAAAATGTGCACAAAGTCTGAACAAATTGCAAAACGTATAAATAGATTTTTGAAAGGACATTGTACATATCATATCAGATAGATGGTGAAAATGTGCACAAAGTCTGAACAAATTGCAAAACGTATAAATAGATTTTTGAAAGGACATTGTACATATCA
>JAPFFP010000080.1:11170446-11185375 GCA_026153255.1 Solanum medicagineum
TATCAGATAGCATATTATATCATACTTTAGAGAGTACAGAGAACCTTCCTTGGAGAAAAAAGTACATTTATCTTTAGTAAGAAGGATTTTGAAATTGAAGCTTGGAAAGAGGATTCTGAGGATTAGAAGAAGAAATTCTTGCTTATTCTATGTATTTTCTCTTACCCACATCCATAGAAACAAACATTGGTATTGATTTCTTTCTTATAATTATGTCTAGAGAAAACTCCAATGTTGGGGGTGTGTAATTTAACATGGGCACTTGAATTATAGTTTGAGTCTATTCTATTTTGAATAATTTGATGTTAATTTGAGAGAGTTCATACTTGTTGCCATGTATAACTGCAAATATTGAGGTTGCAAACTCTGAGTTATCTTTAGATCTTCAATTGTTGCATTAATTTGAATGACTGGAGTGCGCAATAAATGTGATAGTCTAAAATCTTTTGGAGTTTTGATTGAATGCCATAATTTGGGTGCAATGGCTACAGTAGTAAAATGTTTGCTTATAATTACTTAGATCAAGCATGTCCTATAGTGATTTGCTTGTGAAGCTACAACTAGTTCATGTAAAATACCACTATTGCTGGACCTAAAGTAGTGGTTACAAGCAATTTTAACTTACTCACATCTTAATAACTCAAAAATACAAGTAGTTAGACCGATTTAATTAACTCTTAGCCCATGTTAGCACATCCCTGACATCTCTCTTTATTGGTTGCTTAAATAGAATCTTTTAGATCATTTGTTAGTTGAATGTTAGTTACAAACACCTTTTTTATGCTAAAATTATCGAGTTCGAATTGATATTTCTATACTCGAACAACCATTCTCTATGGGATTCGACCACCAACTCATTGTTGGGTTATTATGCTACTAACGATTGTCCACATTTCAAAAGTGAGATGTTCTTGAACATTATCAATAATGGAACCGCTACCGGGGAATGATGTTTGTTCTTGCTAGATGTGTTATCTTGAACTAAGTTGTTGTCGTTTGAACTTTCTTACTTTGTTTTCCTTTACTTTGGTGTTGTGTAGGTCTTATTTTATTAGGTAAAGATATGAGTGATGTCGGAATTGTGAATGGTGATGATATGGGGAATCTCAATGATCTCCATGATGTTGATTAGGATCAAGTGGGCAGCACCGAAGCAATTAGATTGTCCCCGCTCACAGAGAATGTTATGTTCCATGTTACGAGTACAATGCTCCAGCTACTCTAATATAATGGACTATTTGGAGATTTAGCTCATGAAGACCCACATGAGCACATCCACAACTTCATGGTTGTTTTCTCACCATTTAGCTTTCGAGGAGTGACACAAAAGGTTATCCGATTAAGACTATTTCCATTTTTTTATCCGGAGAGGCTGTGAGATGGTTGGCTGAATTACCATGAGATGATATCACATCTTGGGAGGAATTGCTTGATGCATTCCTTGAGAGATTTTTTCCTCCCTCAGAGATAGTTAATTAAATTCCGTAGGAGTATTGAGAACTTTAACAGAATTGAAGATGAACCATTGCATGGAACGTGGTTGAGGTTTTGAAAACTATTGCTCCAATGTCCAAACAATAGTGTTTCAGGCTATCTTCAACTTCAACATTTCTATGTGAGTCTTGATGTTGTGAACAAAGGTACAATTGATCAGTTGGTGAGAGGCGGCATAATGAAACAAGCTTTTGTTGCATCCTCGGAGTTACTTGATGATATGACAAAGATAAAAAGAGCTTGGTATACTCCTGATGACTTTGTTTCCTTTACGCCAAGAGGACCATCCAAAGAGCAATTGGTCAAGGATCAAGAATAAGATGAAAATATGGCCAAAATGATGACTCAACTTGTTCTCTTGACGAAACATGTGATGGGTGGTGGTCGAAAAAACATTAATGTCTTTGGTGCTACTGGTGATATGCCTTTTGATGGTGTGCCTTATGATATTCGTTATAATGAGGAGGTACAATATATGGGAAATCAAGTCATATGTTCTTGAGTAGCCTGTCCAAAGCCACCCAGGAATCAAGGTTGGAAAAATGGCAATGGTTGGAGAGACAGAGATTAGCAAGATTGTTCTGGAGATTGGAGAGAAAGGGAAGATGCAGAGATAGATACATCTCAGCTTATGATACGATGAAGCCCACAAAGCTGGTTATGAATCCGAAACTTCCAAATTGAAGATATGCTTACAAGAATTCTAAACAAAGTGGAAGCTTAAGATAAAGTGTTGAAGGAGATGAAGTTGGATTTTTCTCAATTGAGCCAAACCATAATGTCTCACTCAGCTTCTATCAAACACTTGGAAACACAACTTGGCGACATCTTAGCTTATCTCAACCAACGGCCAAAAGGAGGTTCACCTAGCGACACAATGTCCAACCCAAAAAATGTCAACCAGCAGTGCGTGACCATTACAATACGTAGTCGCAAGATTATTGAAGGAGCTACACCTCCACTGAAAGTTAATCTAGGAGAAGTAGTCAAGGTTTCTTTGTTTGAAGGTACTAAAGATCTAAAAGTTGAAGATAGTGATGTGGTTGTGAATGAAGAAGGTAACACTCTTGGGAATCCCGAAGGTGATGGCCTTGAGGAAGTTAGGGGTGATTCAAGTAAGGCTAAAGGCGTACCCCCAAAAAATTCTAACTCAGCCTTAAATTTGAAGGCTCCATAGATAAAGATTGATCATTCGCTTCCTTAGAGGTTGAAAAAGAAGGGTGACCATACCAAGTTTCAGAAGTTTCTATCCGTGTTCAACTCTCTCTCTATCAATATCCCATTAGTAGAAACCCTTGTTGAGATGCCGGGTTATGCAAAATACTTGAAGGAACTCGTAACCAAGAAGAGGACCCTGGAATGTGAAACAATAGAAGTATCACACTATTGTAGTGTGATTATGACAAAACACTTGGTTGCAAAGAAAGATGACCCTGGTGCTTTTACAATTCCATGTACTATTAGGGCTTGCAAAGTTGGCAAGGTACTGTGCAATCTTGGTTCTTGATGACATTCAAACACACCTCACTTTTGGATGATGTGGACGATTGTTATCAGTGTAATAACCTAACAATGAGTTAGGGTCGAATCCCACAGGGAACAGTATAGTTGTTCAAGTTTTGAAGTACTAAGTTGAACTTGATAATTGTAGTGTTAATATTGGGGGTTGCAAGTAATTAAAACTAACATTCAACTATAAGCAATTATGAAATTAGATCTAGGGTAACCAGTTATCATGACCCACTTTTAGTCATGATGGCGCCTTCTAGGTCCCACCTGCAGGCAAGACAAGAACTCAACCAAGGGGTACCTATCCCAGCATCTAGTCAAGTCCAAACAACATAATAATAGCACATCAACATAATCTACCCAGAACCTAGAAGTCTAATGTACATAATCATAATAACCGAACATATATATAACCAAAAACATAATAAAAAATAATATAGTTACATATAAACAATCCGAGAATGCCTACAAAATACATAGTCTATTGTACATGGATAGAGTACAATAACACAAGATGACCATCAAAAGGAAGAAAACTATGATGAATCAAAAGTGTCTATGCTCACAAAAAGAAGTCTACTCTCTCCCAAATTCCTTGAGAGTTAGCATCCCCGATCGGTACCTGGACCTGCACCAAGGGAAGATGAAGAAGTAGGCATAAGTACTAGAAAAAGGTACCCGGTAGACATCATCAGTCAACTGAGTGGAATAAATGCATAAGGAAGCTCAAATGTATCTAAAAGCAATAAACTCACCAAAGCACCTTAGAATATTAGTTGAACCCAAACACGACAATACAGAATACACCATTTGTCAGAACTGGCTGAACCCATCTCATAGCTGTCACCAAAATAGAAGCATAGTACTGTACATGGGTGCAAGGCCCTAACATCTGTGCCTATATGCCACCCGAGCCCCCATAAGCCTGGAAAGTGCACCTGGACACAAAATAACTGACAAAAATTCACTGAAATCCCCGTAGAACAATCACAGAGCCTAACTTTCCTTATAATAAGGTCAAGGGTTGGCTGTATGTGGGTGTAAAGCCCTAGTATCTAAGCTTGAACACCCTCTGAGCCCCATTAAGCATAGAGGGTACACTTCCGCATAATCACGGTGTGAAATGGTAAGTGGATCCATAGATAAATAATCGGCCCCCAACATCACAGCAATAACCGGGTCCTCGACCCATCCAGAAATGGTATCACATGAGGACTCAAAACCGTAATATCACCCGAGGACTCGAACACCTAGGTCTTCCGACCTGGCCTCTAGTCGAGCAGTCAGCCAGAGCCAAGTGGTCTGACCATAAATCTAATGGTGTGACATATCCCTTATGGGAGAAAGAATACCCCTAGCATACTTAGTAGTGTCTCATCATCAACGTACCAATCACGGGCCTCGCCCCGCAAAATATCAATCATGGGTTCCTGGACCCAAAACTTAGCCTACACTCGGTCTTTAGAATCTACATCCGTCACCTAGCATCACAGTCATGGTCATTGAGACACAAGTCCACGGGGAGCTTCACCCAGGACCCGAACTCTACAAACGTAACCGCTGGTGCTCAATGATGACAGAGAGTATCATTTGGGATGAGATTCAATTGTCTCTTACTCAACTAATGTATCAGGATCCAAAATTCCAAAGTAATGTCATGCCCAAAGTCAACGTAGGTACTGACGCTCTCAACAGGTATCCCATAATATCCAATAACTGCCACCCTCAACTCATGTAAGCATAAGACAAATCCAACGACTCATGATAGTGCACAAAAGCATAGACCTCAATAAATAGGGTAGGACTAGGCCCAATAGGGAACCATGCTATACTTTAGCTTATCAAAGATAATGAAAGCAGAAATATGATAATAATAGGGATATCATAAGTATCCACAGTGGATAAGCCCAAAAGATCACAATATGCCAGAAATCAAGTCATAATGCGACAAGAAATCAACAAGTAGTCCCACAGTCAAAATATCGCATCAATATCAAATAATACACACCCATGGACATCAGATAGATCAGAATACATAGCTATCCCAAGCATCGGCCCATATACGACCCTTACACAGCCTCCTTGCAGCCCAAAATTACCAATATATATACATGCATTGAGACATGTTAATCATAGTCGAACAAGCAAATTTACAATCCCACAATCATGACACTACACATATCGAAAGATACTAGCAATTTACATACATTTCAGGCTCAACATGCATGTAACTCCACTCAATCTAAGGTTTAGGAAAAGCCTAGCCTACTTGAAAAAATGTTGTCTCAACTCCGAGTCAGCCCAACCATACTTTTCCCTTCCTGATAGTCTCCCAAAGCTGCTCAACTATTGCAATATAATTCGCGGTGTTAACACGATTAGTTTGGCAATATTATCTTACGAAACTAGCGCAATTAGGAAAAAATGGGTCAAAAAGGGAAAAGTGGGCCCCACGCCCAAAAACCCAAACAAAATTCCAAAAATGACCCTCACAATATCCTAAGCCTACACAAAAAAAATTTGACCCAAAATGGAGAAGACCGAGAAAACATCCAAAAATAGAGTTAAAAGTTCTACCGGGAAAACCCCTTTTTCCATAACTTTCTTAGCCTAAATTATCAAAAATCAGACAACTATAACCAATTCCCAGCTAACCATCGCATTTCTTTCAGAACGTAGAACACTTTAGGCTAAAATTTCATCCAATTTCATTAAGATTCGAGAACGAAATCAAGATATAATGTTTTCACCAAAGTCGATAATAACAGCAGCACAAAGTTAGAAATTTACCTCGAAATGCATGCCAGTTCCCAAAACCAACTTCACCATGACATTCCTTGCATAAATTCAAGTGAAGTTGACCTTTGGTACACCAAATATAGACTTTAAATGAGCTTTTTACGAGTTGTTGAAGTGTGAGAATGGGGTTGGTTCACGTTGCGGACCCATATTATATAGAAGCCAACTCTTCTCCGCGAAAGCGAACTTAGGGCTATTTATTCTTTGTGGATGTAGACATGGTCCTGTGAATGTGGAGGCCTGTCCTTCTTGCCTTTCTCACCGCTGATAAATCTCCGTGAAGGCGGAGAGTTAAATTTTTCACTAGTAATGCTCAAAACTTCACCAGGCCATTATCGAGGCTCCCGATGTTCGTTTTCCACAAATGAATAGTGTAACCTTCCTGATTGCAATGTTCTAGATCTAATGATGTAGTTAGATTTTCTAACGAAGCCTTCCACGGTAAAATGACCACCTCACTTCCTTTCAGCTAAAATTGGCTAAAAAAACTGAGTGGTCGAAATGCAACCGGATGACACCGATAATTGGTAGAGGGTCATTCTAGGATGTTTTCAATAATCTAGATTTGACCAAACTATCAGTTTCCAAGACGAGTGCGTTAAGCTGTTTACTGTAATGACCTTTTTAGGTTTCGGTTGAACTCAATTTGTAATTTGTAGCTCAAAATCAACCCGAAAATCTCCATTCTCAAACCAAAACCCTCCCAACACACTTGGTCATTTTGGAACTAACGGAACCATCAAAATCCCATCCCGAGGCCATTTACCAAGGTTTTCTAAGAAAACTCATTTTAGTAGCTTTGGCTTCTTGCGAAACTGCGAACTTGCACAATTCTCAACCAAAACATCTAGAAGCCATTCCAACAGTCCCAATGGGTCATATTAAGTCTGAGGGCGTTGTACAAAATCTTAAAACAACATACACAATACACAAACATGAAAATGACATACAAGGTCATTACACTAGTAGAGAGAAATGTTGAGGGTATGTAAATATGGGACTAGAGCAATTTAACCAGGTCTAAATATTTGAATGTTTGAGTTCAAAATATGTGAGTAAGCTAGAATTACGAGTAATCAATACTTCTATTAAGATAACAAAGTTGTTTTAAATGAACTTGTCAGGCCTCATGTTTGAATCACTCAAAAACATGCTTCACTTGAGCAATTATTAGCATAACCTTTGCTACTTTAGCCATTGAATCTACTTTTGTGGCGTTCAACTGAAAGCCCAAAGGATTTTTGGCTATCCCACTCATTACCCACTATAATCACTCAAACTAATGCAGTAATTAAAAATCTAAAGTTAACCCAGAGTTCGCAACCTCAAGATTATAAGTTATACATAGATATAAGCATAAACTCACTCAGATTAACATCAAAACATTCATAATATAATAGACCCAACTAATAAATCAAGAACCCATACCAAATACACACCACAACATTAGAGTTTTAGCCAAACATGCTTAAAAGTAAGAAATATATACCAATTTTTAGTAGCTATGAGTGTGGGTAAGAAGATTTACAAGGAAACAAGTTAGAATTTCTCCTTTGAATCTCTAAAATTCTCCTCCCAAAGCCTTGATAATCAAAACCCTTATACTTGGCCTTCAAGAAGGTTCTCTGTACTCTCTATATATGGAATGCTCTCTCTTTAGAAAAATCAGAGTCTTAGAATATGTGTAAGATAATGAATAATTTTTATTCATACTCGTGCACTTTTTTCCTGCTTTAACGTAAGGTTGCACCACTCAGTGGCCAAGGTCAGACATTGTTGAGCACTTCGACGATGCGCTAATTGTGCACTTGACCACTTTTTTAATGCATCACTTGAAAGCTCTGGTCTCTGTAAATTTTGGTGATGTCATTATTCATTGCTAATCATGTCAGCAATGCAGTGAACATCCATTAACTTTGAGGAAAACCCACCATTCCACTACCTATGATACTTAGTTTATGTTAATTACTTTGAGGGTGATCCTAGGACATGTGTTCGCCCTTGTCTTATCGTATGATTAGAGGTATAGTTAGATATCTTGTAGACTCTTGCACGTTTATTTGCTAAGTGTTGTAATTAGAGATCACATTTATGGATATGGTTATGTAATGGTTATGGTCACTATGGATTGATTATGTGCTTATGTTATGGATTTATGTATGATGTGGAAGATCCTAAGTCCTGTATTGCCCCTATAGAGTGATTCATATTTACCTGCCCCTTAATTATTATGTGCTATGTGAATCCATGTTAATCCCTTGCCCTACGATCCCCATAGCATGAGTCCTACTTTCCTCTTCCTCAGAACTATGTATTTACTATTTCATGTACACTTCCAAACCAATGATGTGTGGATTGACGCTATGAGGCTTGTTTGGGGACTTTTGGGTTCCCATTCACAATGTCACCCTTAGACCCTAGGTCTAGGTCATGACAAGCTTGGTATCAGAGTACCAGGTTTGTAAATAATCCTCAGAGTCCAATATGTCGCTTTAAGTAGAGTCCTATTCATGGGTGTGAAGTGCACCATGCCTATGAGTTGGAGGCTATGATGACATTTTAGGAATTGTCTCGCTTCTTCATGTCTTATGTTGTGCTATGAATCGTATGCTTGGTTTCCTGATCTTGATGTTGTCCTTGCTCTATTACAGAAGATTCCTCGAGGAAGAGCTCCCCTACCAAGACCAGCTCTGGCTAATGAGGGTCAAGCACCTCAAGGGCCTATGGAATAGCCTATCTCTAATGGTGAATTCTGTATGGCCTTTGCTATGCTTGCCTAGGTAGCGACCTCTCAGAATAGGCTTACTTTTCTTGGGATCTCGCTCTGGCTTCTAGGGTGAGGGATTTCACTCGGATGAATCCTCTGGAGTTTTTTGATGAGGATACTCAAGAGTTCATTGATGAGCTCACTAAGGTGTTGACTGTTATGGGTGTCATTTCTGAGGAGAAAGTTGAGTTGTCTGCTTATCAATTGAAAGATGTGGGTTAAGTGTGGTACACCCAAGGGTCGATGGAAAGGGTTACTGTTAATTATGAAGAGTTCAAGTTTGCCTCCCTGAATTGTTTCTTTCCGCTTGAGCTTAGGAAGCCCAAGATGATTGAGTTTATCAACCTCAAATAGGGTGATATAAGTGTGAGGAATTATGCCCTCAATTTTACTAAGCTCTCCAGGTATGCTTCTACACATGTGGCTGACCCTCGTGCAAGAATGAACAAGTTCATTTTGGTATCTGTAACTTGCTTGTGAAGGAATGTCATACGACTATGTTTATTCAGGATATGTATATCTCTTGGCTCATGGTATATGCTAAGCAAATAGAAGAGGAAAAACTCAAGGAGAAGAAGGTTTATAATTCTAAGAGGGCCCATTATGATAGTGGGTTCTCCAACTCTAGGTGTGGTGGTTTTGGTCGTTTCTAATAGGGCCAAGGTTCTAATGCTCGTATTGTTAATGCTAGGCTGCCTCCTCCCAAGGAACTTGTTGGGGGTAAGCTATTACCTCCATGATGTGACAATATGGGAGGAATCACTTCAGAAAGTGCTTATGGGGTTTGGGTGCTTGCCTTTTTTTTGGAGAGACAGGGCACAAGCTTGTTGATTGTCCAAAGGCACCGAAGAAGGGTCAAATGGTTCAAGGTAATCCGCCCCAACCAAGAGCTTCACCAGGTGGCACCCCCAAAAGCAACAAATTCTATGCTTTGGATGCTCGACAAGAGGTGGAAGAAGATCCGGATGTTGTGACTAGTCTGTTAAAAATCTTTGATTTTGATGCTTATGCTTTGCTTGATCCGGGTGCAAATTTGTCTTTTGTGACTCCTCTATTGGATGTTAAGTTTGGTTTTAGTATAGAAATTTTAAAGGACCCCTTTTCAGTTTATATTCCCATGGTGAATCTGTTGTAGCTCATAGAGTTTGTCGAGTTGTCCTCTTTCTGTGTTGCATAAAGTCTTTACATGTGATCTTGTGGAACTGGAGATGTTTGATTTTAATGTGATTCTCGGGATGGATTAGCTGCATATATTGTATGCTTCTATAGATTGTAGAACCCGAAAGGTCAAGTTCCAATTTCTGGATGAGCCCATTCTAGAATGGAAGTGTAGTGACTCTGCTATTAATGGTCAGTTTATTTTCTACCTTAAGGACTAGAATATGATCTAAGGGGTACATTTACCATATTGTGAGGATCAAGGATGTGGAGTGAGTCACCTACCCTTGAGTTGGCCCTAGTGGTGAATGAGTTTCTGAATGTGTTTCCTGAAGACTTGCCCGGTATTTCTCTCAAAAAGGAAGTAGACTTTGGCATCGATCTTCTCCTGGATACTCAACCTATCTCCATTTCTCCTTATCGTATGGCACCAGCTGAGTTGAAGGAGTTGAAAGATTTGTTGGAGAAGGGCTTTATTAGGCCGATTATATCTCCATGGGGTGCTCCGGTGTTATTTGTAAGAAAGAAAGATGGATATTTTTGGATGTGCATTGATCATAGACAATTGAATAAGGTAACCATTAAGAATAAGTATTTGTTGCCTTGAATCGACGACTGTTTGATCAATTTCAAGGGGCTACCCATTTCTCAAAGATTGACCTCCGTTCCGATTATCATCCGTTGAAGGTGAGGGAGTGTGATATTCCCAAGACAGCTTTTCAGACTAGGTATGGGCATTTTGAATTTTTGGTGATGTCATTTGGGTTAACTAATGCTTTGTCCATGTTTATGGATCTTATGAATCGAGTGTTCAAGTAATTCCTTGATAGTTTATGGTTGTCTTCATTGATGATATTCTTATTTATTCTTGAAGTGAGAGGAAGCATATAAATCATTTGAGGTTGATTCTTCAAACCTTGAGGGAGAAGATGTAGTATACTAAATTTAACAAATGTGAGTTTTGGTTTGGTGAAGTGGCTTTTATTGTTCATGTGGTATCCAATGATGTTATAAAGGCCAAACTCGAAGAAGACTGAGGCCATGAAGAATTTGCCTAGACCATTGACTCCTTTGGATATTCAGAGTTTTCTTGGGTTGGCTGGCTATTTAGGAGGTTTGTTGAAGGGTTCTCATCTATTGTTCCTCCTTTGGCTAAGTTGACTCAGAAGAAGGTTAAGTTTGTGTGGACAGATGAATGTGAGAAGAGTTTTCTGACCTTGAAGGATCAACTTACATTGACTCCTGTTTTAACTCTACTTCATGGCTTAGATAGGTTTGTGGTGTATTGTGATGCTTCTTGATTGGGTTGGGGTGTGTGCTTATGCAACATAGTAAAGTGATAGCTCATGCATCAAGGCAATTAAAAGGTGCATGAGCATAAATACTCGATCATGACCTTGAGTTAGCGACGGTGGTATTTTCTTTGAAAATTTGGAGACACTATTTGTATGGGGTGCACGTTGATGTTTTCACTGATCACAAGAGTTTGCAATATATGTTCACTCAAAGGGATCTTAACTTGAGGCAAAGAAGATGGTTGGAACTCCTTCAGGACTACGATATAAGTGTACAGTATCATCCCGGCAAGGCGGACATTGTAGCCAATGCTCTTAGTAAATTGTCCATGGGAAGTGTGGCTCATGTTGAGGAAGAGAAGAACGAGTTAGCAAATGTTAACCGTTTGGCTAGTTTGGGTGTTAGGTTGGCCAACTTTAATAATAGTGGTATTCATGTTCAAAATGGGGCCAAATCTTTGGTGGTTGTAGATGTAAAGGCTAAGCAAGATCTAGATCCATCATTGGTAGAATTAAAGAAATTGTTTGCCGAAAAGAGTATAGAGGTGTTCTCCTAAGGGGGAGATGGTGTGCTTCGTATCAAGACTGGTTATGTGTTCCGAATGTGCATGATCTTAGGGCGATCATGAGTGAAGCCCATAACTCTCATTATTCTATTCACGCAGGATCTACTAAGATGTATCAGGATTTAAGGGAAGCGTATTGGTGGCATGGTATGAAGAAGATATAGCCAAGTTTGTATCCAAATGCCCTAATTGTCAACAAGTGAAAGTAGAACACCAAAGGCCCGGTGGTTTGGCTCAAGATATCAAGATTCCTGAAAGTGGGAAGATATGAACATGAACTTTTTGGTTGGTTTGCCTCAGATCTAAAAGTAACTTGACTCCATTTTGGTTATCGTTGACCGGTGACTAAGTCGGCTCATTTCCTATTGGTTAAGACTACTTTTGGTGCCAAATATTATATAAGATTATACATCCAAGAGTTAATGAAGTTGCATGGTGTGCCTCAGTCCATCATATCAAATCGTGGTACTCAATTTACTTCTCACTTTTGCTTTCAAAGAGGACTTGGTACTTAGTAAAGTTGAGCATCACCTTTCATCCTCAAATCGATGCACAAGCCGAGAGGACAATTCAAACTTTGGAGGACATGTTGAGGGTTTGTGTGTTGGAATTCAAGGGTCATTGGGATGACTATTGTCCACTTATTGAGTTTGCTTATAATAATAGCTTCCATGCTAGCATTGGTATGACACTATTTAAGGCTTTGTATTGTAGGAGATGTAGGTCTCCGGTAGGGTGGTTTGAATTGGGAGAATTGGCTTCGATTGACCCAGATTTGGTATTGGAGGCTATGGAGAATGTGAAGTTAATTAGAGAAAAGTTGAAGATGGCCCAAAGTTGCCAAAAGTCCTACTCCGATGTTAGGAAGAGGAACCTTGATTTTCATGTTGGTGATTGGGTGTATGTGAAGGTCTAACCTATGAAGGGTGTGATGCGCTTTGGCAAGAAGGGCAAGCTAAGTCCCCAGTATGTGGGCCCCTATGAGATAGTTGAATGAATTGGAAATGTGGCTTATAGGTCAGAGTTGCCTCCGGATTTGAACTCTATTCACTCAGTCTTCCATGTGTCTATGTTGAGGAAGTTGGTTGATGATCCTAGTACTATTGTGCCTTTGGAAGGAGTTGAGGTTGAGGACAACTTGTTTTATGAGTAAGTTCCGGTAGAAATTTTGCATAGGCAAGTGAAGCGGCTTTGTAACAAAGATGGTTCAGTTAAAGAGCTTTAGAGAAATCAACATGTGGAGAGTGCTACATGGGAGGCGAAATTGGACATGATGAAATGATATCCCCATCTTTTTCAATCTACTCAAGCCTAAGGTACTAGGTTTTTCCTTTTCTCCAAAGGGTCCTAATTCTTTCACTCTTGAGTTTCATGACATGGCATGCATACATATGCACCGAGATGATTTCTATGATATTTTAAATGATTTGAGCACGTTTAAAATGTGAGTTTTGAGGACTTTATGATTTTTAAGTAATAAAAATGCATCGTATCTCGCAATTTAATATTTCATGTCCTAAGTCAAGACTTTCAAGCCTTGTTCTTGCACATTCAAGGACGAATGTTCCCAATGAGGAGATGATATAAGGACCCGGGCATTGTACGACCACATTGGAGCTTGAAATTTCAATTTCGAGAAGTTCTGGACCAAGGTAATGCTCTATGGGATCTCTCACAGTCCGTGTGAGATCGTACAATCCGTGTTGAGCCTCCATGGAGTGACCCTTGGCCTATTGAGGAGTGTTGGCCCTTAAATGTAGTGTTTTAAACTAAGGCACACCACATATGGACCCCTCACGGTCCGTGTGACACTTCACGAACAGTGTGGTGGCCTTAGCTTTAAATCCCACAATTTTGGGACCAAGTATAGTGTCATGGCCAAGTACACGGTTGGTACAAAATAGTATGGCCCGTTGGCCTCCCTATGACTTCTGGAGTGAAATTTTTCTAAGTATGGAATCATCGTCTCGTAACTTCGTCATGGAAACTTTTTCTAATGGGAGAGGTAAGGGCAAGCACATGGTCTGTGCGGCTTCGTACGGCCCGTGTGACCCTTCATATGGATGATGTTGTCAAATTTTTCTAAGTATGCGATTACCATTTTGGACCTTCGTCAAGCAAAATTTTTCCAAGTGTTGGTTCACAGACAAGTATATGGTCTGTGTGGTTTGTCACAGGGCGTATAGTCTACCTTGAAGTGACGATTTTCAATTTTTCAACTTATTTCATTAATGGTGTTTGTATAATTACAAATTATTCAAGGGTCTTTTGTGACTTCCTAAGCTACGTAAAGACTTTCTAATGACCTAATCCTTGTTGCTCCCATTCAAATTCATATCTCACGTTTAAAAATTCTCTCAAGTCTCTCTTTAAGAACTCTTGGGGTTTAAGCTTAGGGATCAAGGAAGGGGTCTTTCTTCACTAAATTTCTTCTTGAATCTTCTTCATTAGTTAAGGTATGTGGGTTTGATTCTTAGTCCCTTTCAACCAAGAAGATCCAAACTCTTTTCAAGTGATTTTCATGAATTTTAGCTTACTTTAAATATGAATTTTTAATATTATTATTTATTAAACTCAATTGATGTATGAGCTATGTTTATTTATTGATTTTAAAGTGAATGAAGCCCTAATATGATAAAATGCATTGAAGTTATGAAGTTATAAAAGTGCATGTCCCATTTAAAGCTTGATTTATGCATAAGTAATCTATGTTATGATTTAGATGTGAACTTTACTTATGTTTTTACTTGAATTTCATAATGTATTGTTGATCTAAGTTTGAATCTCTATTACCCATGCTATTCTCATCTTGTTCATGACATATGCATACATGACTATGGTTTTTATGAAGTTTATGAAGTGGGTCAAGACCCAATGATGTTTATGTATATGATTTTGATAAGATTATGGTTATGAAAAGAATGTGATCACATATATGTCTAAGATTATGGCTCTTTGAGCAATTATGGGTGTTTACACCAATATGTTTAGGGAGCACTGATTGAGGTTTGAGGCGAGGTGGGCTATCTCTAAGGGTCCATACTCATTTCTCAAGAAGGTGCTCCAAAAGAGCTACTCCTATGCATGAGAAGTATTCATGAAGAGTGTTTTGGCCGTTTTGCCTATTATGCATGATTATAAAGAATGTGATTTGGCCTTTAAGCCTAAGTATGCATGTAAACGATTTGAAAGTCTTATGCCTCTTTTACAAGCATGCATGTATATGTGTATATATATGTATATATGTATGTATTCTAGTGGAATGCTAGCCTAGCACCGACAGGATTGGAGGCAGGTGGGCTATCCTTAAGGGTCCATATTCCTTTCCCTTGAACTGTGTT
>JAPFFP010000080.1:11185475-11206848 GCA_026153255.1 Solanum medicagineum
TTTGTATTGTAAAGACCCTCCAAGTCATTTCTATGGTTTTGTGATTGTTTTGTTGATTTTAGCATATGCATAATGACCTCAGGCCATTGGTGATTTGTTGGGACTATTGGGATGGCTATTAGTTGAGTTATTTGGGAGTTGTGTGGATTTTTGAGTTAATTGGGAAGTTATAGTTGTAAAATGAGTTTTCGAGTAAAGCCATAGTACATGGCCTCGGAGTGGAATTCTGACGATTCCATTAGCTTAAGAATGATCAAATTAGGCAAGGGGCACGGTCGGTACAATTATATCATAGATTGCAAATTTGGCTACCAGAATAATTAGTAGTTGACTCAGTCAATGCCCTCGAGGATCGTTTCCTAAAAGAAAATTTTGATAGCGCGGTTAGCTTCGAACATCAATTTTTGTCTAGGATGACCCTTTGTTTGATACCGGGGACTTCAGGATGTGTTTTGACCCCCTAACCTTAGTGTAAGAAGCTTCGTTGGAAATTATGACTGTACTGTTGGATCCGAAATGTTGAAATCCATATGATTTCATAGTTCACTTGCAAAAATCAGAGTTCAAACAAATCCGAAATAGCAAAAAAAAAAGAGATTGAAAGGTTAGGGAAAGGGGAGTGATATGGCATGTCTTGGGGCTGCCATATGGCACGACCTAGCGCTGCCATGTGGCATTAAGGTGGCAAAAGGGAGCAGCTGGCTGTATATATACATGTTTCCAGAAGATTATATCTATATTTATACATGTTTTCTCCAATTTTACATGGACATTTTGAGAGCATTTCTTATCAGGTTTAGGTGATTTAAAGGTCTACGTGACTTGAATTTTCAAAAGTAACGCCACGATGAAGTCAGATTCAGGATTCAACATGTATTTCAAGGTAAAACCACTGCTTTTTCACTGGTTGTATATCAAAAATGAGTGAAAATTTTACATTGCGATCTCAGTCATTTCTCAATGGAATTAAGTGAAATTTGTGTTTAAATTATTCCACTTGTCAAGATACATGTTGTAGTATGGCTGGATCATGTTAATTTGGTTATATGTTTGTAGAATTTGACTGAGAAGTTATGTAAGAAATTTTTCTCTATAAGAAATGTAACTTTGTTTTTGAGTCATTTTTTTGTCTTCTAAGATCTGTTTTGGGCTCAATTTCTAGTTATGGACTTAGGGTGATGTAGGAATCATTTTACAGGAATTGTATCGGCATTTCGGGCATGGACCCTGGTTTTCCCCATTTTAGTCGTAATTGATGTAACTTCACATGTTTCTTGAGATTTTACATCCAAATCAGTCGTAATGATTTTGTGAATTATGTTTTGACAACTGAGCAGTATTGAGAAGCGGTTCGAAGGGGAAAACCTTAGTTGAATTGGTTTGGGATACAAGACGTCATCGAAATGCATGCGTATTTGAATTGGGATGTATAGGAATGGATTGTTTATAGATTGAGTTGTGGAGTAGATGTTCCATATGGTTTTATGTGATTTCTATGTTGTATATATACGATATTATGGGACGATAGTTGTTGTATTGATGGCTGTGTTGGCTGTAGCTGCAATACTATCTACGTTCTTACATTGTTTGGCTACAAGAAGGGCCTAAAAAGGGTTGGATGGGCTGAGGACATGTGAAAGGTACATACACTAAGACTGACTCTTGTTTGTATGTGTGTGTGACTTGAGATTAGGGAAATATACTTGCTTATGAGGCTGACAAGTTATTACATGCTACCTTGTGCACTGAATTATAGCATCTATACCTGTTCGGAGCACTTGTGGCTACCTAGATTATGGTAGATTTGCCCGACTAAACACGATTCTATGCTACCCTGTAACTTATATGATCTTTTATACCGCCGTTATTTGTTATGTACTTGTGCTACTAGTTAGTGACAGAAGAAACACACCATGTTCTAGGAACGGTTATAGTTGTGCTTTTAAAGGAGCCTTGTAACCTGTGATGCAAGATATGTTACTACTAAGCAACTAGCAGGTTAGGGATAGGAGTGTGACCCCATTAATGAGGTGTAGGAGTGTGACCCCATTATTAAGGTGTAGGTTATGTCCTATAGGCTTCCTCGGCTATCAGTCATGAGACAGTTGCTACGTGGGTTAGTCTTGGAGGCTGATACCTGATTTGAGAAGGGCACATTATTAGTGGGCCGGCGCATGGTTGTCATAGGAGATATCATTTGTGGTTGTTGGGCTATGATATGATCTTGGTGGGTGTCATCCTTCTTATTATCTAGCCTCTTGGGTCTTAGCATAGGTTATACTGACACTGCCCTATAAGTTATTTTACACAGAGAAAAGACCTAGTGAGTGTGGAATATGGGCTAGTGCCCTGGGACAGGCATGTGTTCTGACTTGACTCATACCTTTATGAGTGTGTATAGATTGTTGCTACTGAGATACGATGACCAGGAAACTGTGTATTGATTATATGTCGTACTGTGGCCTAATTTTGGTACAGATATGACTTTGCTGGGTTTGGTTGTCTCGGATACTTATGATATACCATGATTATCTATGTTTACACTAGGCACTCGTGAATGACGAGGTTATGGTACACTTGGCCTTTTTTTAAAAAAATTAATTTTGGGTGTGGCCCATTTTATTGATTGAAAAAGGAAACTAACCATTGTCCATCAAGCCCAAGACCCCTTGGCCCATCCGGATTAATACAAATGCCCTAAATATTAGGGACTTTCTAGATACTTGTTTGGATATCCTAATCCTTCTAGCATAAGCTTCCAAATGCGGTCGTTATCGCTTCTTCATGTTCTGGTGATGTTCTTCATCATCGGAGTGTTGTTCTTGTGAGTATTCTACCACTAGATCTGTACTAGCTTGGGCTATTTGTTGTCTCTGATGTTTCCGCTCTTCCAGTGCTCCCTGCGATGGACCTCCACGGATGCGCCATTCCCGTTTTGAGTGTCGTTTCCATATCTCCTTGATTGTGACCGTGTATGTGTTTCCCCATTTTCTTATTTGTTCTTGGTTGTGTTTCACTACTGACCCAAACCTATGGCGACAGGGACTGGTGGATTGGGCACCATGAAGTTGGTGCCTTTGGTCGTTACTATCGTGCCTAGTCCGTTTGTCCTTGAACTGTGATTGTGTCCCCTTGCTCTTGACTTCTCCACATTTTTGATTTCTCACACTGATGTGGCTATCTTTTAGGAATGATACCTTCACTAAGTTGTTCAGATCATGGTGATGGCTATTTTTGTACCTAACACCCATTTTTGATGGATACAAGGTTCTAAGCCTTTTACTTCCACATGTTATAGTCTTCTAAATTAGCTGTGCAATTTGCTAATGTGCCTTTGTAAATTAAATATGGCATTGTAATTCCTGCTACTATCTTCTGTACCTGCATCCCTTTGTGTTGATCTAATATGGTCATATTATGCATGCTTCCCACCATTAGGCTTAACTAATATCCTTAAAAAAGGTACTTGACTTTTACTTGGCCTTTGTTGGCACGACTGTATGGTGATTTTTATACATATACACTCCGATATACTGCGGATAGTTGTTATGCACTACTTCTTTCCATCTGATGTTAGGTTATCTGTCTTTATCTGAGTGAGATGGTAGATAGTGTGGTTTGATGGGGATGATTCTATCGAGAAAGATGGTATGTTTGGGGGATCTGGATCCAGATAGGCTAGAAAAAGACTGATTGGTTTTACACTTTGAGACCTAGATGATGCACCTTGTAGTTTAAGTCTCTAGTGGCTACGTCCGAGTGTTTAAGATCTTGGGTGACGCACCCCGTGGTCCCATTCTCTAGTGGTCATATCTGAGTGTCCGAGACTAGGGTGTCGATTCTAAAGAGGTTCGAGCATTTGCCATTACTTTGGACCTGAGGTCCCATCGACTAAACTTTGGGGGCTAGGCCTCATTGATTGATATTTTGGGTTGACGACCCCAGGAATTCCACTTTAGGGTGAGGCCCGATGATTGATATTATGAGCTGTGACACATTTGTTATGCGAGGGGGATTCTTTCTCCCATGGGGGATACGTCCTATCATTACACATGTATATTTTGGATCAGGTGCCACGTGTTGACACAGGGTCGGGGACCCTATTGTGATGTGATTAAATGGGCCAAGGCCCATAATTGATTACCCATGGATTCACACACCTATTCACACCTTGATTGTGCGTGGGTGTGCCTTCTAGGCTTATGGGGGCTCAAGGGTCAGGCTTAGACACTAGGGCCTTACATCTATGTACAGTTGACCTATGATCATGTGATATTGGGAGTTGGGTTCTATTATGATTCGGTTGATTAATTTGTGTATGGGTGTACCTTCTAGGCTTATGAGGGGCCTAGTTGGCATATAGGTATAGATATTAGGGCCTTGCACCAGCGGACATCACTATGCCTCAGTTGGGGGCAATTCTGGTATAAGTTGTCACAGTTTTTGTTACTTGGTTTCGATGTTCCTCATTTGGGTTGGTTCAATTTATCACCATTCTTCACTTCGACTGGTTCAGCTGTGGTTCGAGGGTTCTTGGATATGCCTATGTCTTGATCTGAGTTCGTTTTGTTATACTGTTGCAGTCTCTATATATTTGGTCTTTATATATGTTCACTATTTTACTCGGTCGGCCGATGATACTTATCAGGTACCTTTTTCTGGTACTCACCCCTACTTCTGCATCTTCCCATGGTGCAAGTTTAGGTTCTATTCGAGGGCACTGAGTTCAGGAGATCCGAGAGCGCAGGAGACTTCTTGGGTAAGCATCGGTAGCTCTAGCTTCGTCGCTGTCTCATTTCTCTTGATGACCATCTTTTACTTTTTAGACATTGGCCTTATATAGTAGAATTATGTATTTGTAGATGCACTCTAGTTTGTTTATTATTATCACTATGGTTATTGATATATGTATATGGTGATATCCTTGTGTCAATTGTAGCTCTGTACAGTTGACTTCCGAATTTTAGGTAGGTTTCAGTTATTTATATTGTTGTGTTGGCTATGCCTGACTAGAGAGATAGGATAGACACCCTGTGGGTTAGGTAATTAGCTTGCCTGGGGGTGAGATTTAACAAGCGTCATCATGACCAGAACTGGGTCGTGACTAGTATAAATCACGCAAATTATACAAAACTCAAACTGTAATTACCATTAAATGTTTGTCACGATCGTAATTAATTCAAAGTATAGTGATGTTAGTTAATTAACTAGTATATGTTTGATTATCCACGTAATTTTTTTCTTTTTTTTATTCAATAAAATGGACCCTTCCAGTCCTTTAAATTTTTAAAAAACTAGAATTTTAGGAATCTCATAAAGTAAGGAACTAATTATATTTCATCCCTACTTTTTAAAATTTACAAAAATTTCTTACTTTTGGTGAAATTCGGATACATTCTCAAAACGTTCTACATCACATCTCGATTTCGGATACATCTCTCAACATTCCAATACATTACCCTCGGATCATTTTTGCTAAACATTCAAGTCATGAAAACGTTAGTTGTATATAATTTGATTTGAAAATTTACATTAGTACTCCATGTAGTTATTCAATGATGATGTAATGACTCTAGAGTTTATTTTGAAAATTTTTGTAAAATTGTTAATTTACCCCTCCTGATAATTGCGTCCAACCATCTTTGGTCCATTTGTGTGATTGGTTTTGGAATTTCGAATTTGTTGATAACTTGAGAAATTTGAGAGTTTTTAAATTTTAAAGGTTTAAGTTGTTCAAAAGTAGCTTTTGGTACCAGTCGGAGCTACGAGTGATCTCTGAATGAAATTTCATCAATTCCTTCAACATCAGAATATAGGAATTGGTCTATGAGCATCATCATTTTTCAAGTTTGGAGTTGTTTTATGAAATTGAAATCCTAAGTTGGAACTTTGAGTTAAATTTTATCAAGATTTGACTTTGGTCAATATTTTGAGTTCGGATATTCAGATAAGATTTTTTATGATTTCATTGGATTCAAGAGGTTATTTAGAACTAGGAAGGCTTCGCCATAAATTATGGAAGTTTCGAGGGTTGTTTGATTTTTTTGAACCTTAAGTTCAGTTAATTGCGACTAATCGAATTTTGAATCAGAGAGACCTCAAATTGGACTTTGATAATTTCATTGGGTCCAAAACATCAAAAGTAGTTGGGTAGCATATATGATTTGTGTATATAAAATCCCTAATGAATCCAGGTCTGATCGGAGTTTGGGTCATATTTGGTTTTTGGTGCAGGTCCCTTTCTCTTTCACGTTCAAGTTTCTCGTTCTATGTTCGTGATGAAGCTTCTTTCGGCGCTTCATGATCGTGACAACTCCCCGCGTTCACAATGAGACCTTCTTTTGTTCATCATGATCACGGTCACTGGCCGCATTCGCGATGTATATTTTCTCGTGAGATTCGCAATCACGCATTTTAGTGGCCTGTGATTGTGATGAATAATTTCAGCCTATACAGTGTTAAGTTCGAAAAATTTATTTCATTTTTCACATTCCACTATTTTTAAATATTTGGAGCTTTGGGAAGGCGATTTTTGAAGCAATTTCTTGGGGAAAATCATTGAAGTTCCTTTATTAATTTTAAATTATTTTCCACTAATTTCAACTTCCAAAACATTTCAAAATCAAAATCCCAATGTGAGTTTTTGAGTCTCTCTTTCGAACTTTAAAATCAATAATTTCATGATTTCAAAGTTGTTTGTTGCTCAATTTTGATGGATTTTTCAACCATGAACTCTTCTTGAAGAACTCAATTATTTTAAGAAATTTCAATTTTATCCAAGAATTTTTGACGATTTTTGCCTCGAATCTCAAATCTTGCAATATAGGTATTGCTAGACTCCTTTTGATGATTTTTTTCCTATTCTTGGTAGTTGGGGACCATTTTGGTGTCAACTTTTATAGTTGATCATCTTCGAGAGGACAACTTATTTTAGATTTGGTAGTGAGATCATGTGTTCCGAATCACCATCAGATCTCTCTTTTGTCTTAGTCTTTGTTACTATTTGAAGACTGTCTTATACCTTTCCTGTGGACAGAGCATAGCAAAGGAAGACACAAAGTGAGCTTGGGTTACAAGGTCACAAACAAGGCTCTAGGAATCCTCAACTAGCCTTGGAGGCAAATATGGAAAGTCAAAGTTCCACTCAAGGTGGCATCTTTCACTTGGCTGCTAGCAAAGGAAGCAATACTCACACATGAGAAACCTAAGGAAAAGACACACCATTCTAGTGACACATCTTTGTTTATGTGGGAAAGCAACTAAGACAGTTAGTCATTTGTTCTTACACTGCAAAATCACTGATCAACTGTGAAAGATTTTCATCAATCTCAGACATTCAATGGACGACGCCTAGCATGATTGTTGACACTCTCAAGTTGGGAAGAAGCAAGAATTTGAGCAAAGAACAGAAGTTATTGGAAGCCTATTCAGGCATGCATCTAGTGGGCCATTTGGAGAGAAAGGGATGCTAGAAACTCTGAGGATAGAAACAAATCCCTACAGATGATCAAAAATTGATTGTATTCTGTTATTATGTTTTTGGTGTACAAAGAGCTCCGTTGTAGATGCTGAAACAATCCTAGAAGCACAAGAATCTTGCTAGGCAGGCTGCTTATTCTATTCTTACATTGTCATACTTGTTTGCAAACCGATTTTCAATACTACCTAAGTACTGATATATAATACAAATTGTTACCTTCTCAAAAAAAGAAAACACGTAAAAACTAAATCCATTCTCCCTACTATATCATCAATATTTAATGAAAGCGCACAGTTTTCTGACCATTATGAACAAACATGGACAAGAAATACTCCATACAAATGTTATATTTGCCTTATCATAATAATAATACAATAGTGAAGAGAAAAGAGAAAGGTGATTTTGGAGCCCCATTATCGTGCATTTCCAACATGCATGCAAAGAATGAATACATAACAATGGTAAACATACTAACTAGACAAGTAATCATTTATCATGCTGCTGCAGATTTCTTATACTCATCGTCATAGATATTTAAAGCCTGAAGCAACTTTGGCCATGACTCTGGAATTCCACCAGGGAGATCAAACTCCAATAGCTTCCCCCGCTTGCGATAGAAGTCCTCCACTGGTTGGCTCTGCAGGAACAACATAATGCCCAAGCATTAGTAAGTTACAACAGCATACTCAATGTATTGAAGGTTTGAAGAAGGTAGGATGTATGCAGAACTTACCCCCCTACCTTTGTGTGCAAGGATTTAGAAAGGTAAATTATGAATGTGGATGTACTACGGTAGCTAACTGATAATTAAGTTTGAACTATCTTGTCCTAAAACAAATCAGGATCTGGAGAGGAAAAAAACAGAACTACAGAAAATACAACATCAGGTTAATAACCAAGGGACAAAAGAAATGCACATCCTGACAAAAGAGGCCACTTTTGAAGGATCACATGCAAGAGCAGCTCCAGCACGATCCATCCAATCAACTACACTTCAACCCCAAACTAGTTGAGATCAGCTAAATAAAGGACAGGAAAATGAGTATCTCAACGCCACTTTTGACTGTATATAGATGTCAAAAACAGTTATTATCCTTTGATTTGACGTACTACAAAACATTAAATTTGAGTAAATGATTCGATGAACTGCTTGCAAACACCTCATAATTGCTCAAAATTATTATTTCTTGAGTTGTGAATGGCACAGATTTTTGTTGTCTATGGAAGTGTGAAGAAGCTGTGATGTAGCAATGGGGTCTATTCACCACTCAACTTCATGAAGAGAACACTCACAATGTGAAACGATAAATAAGAAAAAGGCAGATCAATACCATTTCATGGTAAATGCGGAGGCGTTCCTTCACAACATTTTCAGTGTCATCAGACCGTGTAATAAGTTTGGCTTCACAATGCGGAGGAGGGAGAAGGGGAGGCATGTACATTCTAGTTTCACCATCATCACCCTTCATATCAATGCACGCAACATTGTAATTGCCTCCACACTCGCTACAAGTCCTTCTTCCCAAGCACTTGGCAATCAATGCATCTTCCCGGAGCTTCAGATTAATCACCAAGTCAATATCTGTCACTCCCTCTAAGATTTCCTAAATAACCAAACAACACATATAACAGGATCAGAGAAATGTCATCTATCATGTCAAAGGAGGAGAAAACTTGACTAATTTCAGTGCACAAAGTAGCTTAGCCACTACCAGAGTGCAGTACTTACACTGTTGATAATACATTGCTAGGAGCTGTACACATATCAGATCTGTTTCATCTCTAGATCCAATTATAGAGGACATAAACTTCCATATATAGAAACCATGGGCTGCAGAACGCTTCAATTGTAGTAAAAGTTTTTATTGGCATAAAAACCAAAAAGTTAAAGGCCAGAGTAGGCAAACCCAGCAAGTCCAAAATATATAAATAATTTAGCCTTCAAACTCGAGACCATAAGTTTCAGCATTTGCTCATGGATTCTAATTTGTTACCAGAACTTCACAACCATATCAGTTATTCTGACGATAACAAAGATATGACCTGACAGACATCCCCTAGAAATAACAGATATCGGGGAGCCATGAGTCCACATCATAGTATCAAAAAGTAGAAGAGATTGAGAAGTCATACAGGTCCATGATACCACATGAAGTTGACTTTATTAAGCTGGAGAAAGCAAGCAATAGAAGAGACATAGCTGGGAAATAAAGGAATGCTTGTGTTGGGAACTTTTGGTGCCAAGAACTAGGGAAACAAAGATGTGTCATCCTCTAAACTGGTGGAGACACTCCAGCAAGCAGCCTTAGACCATACAGGAACTTTATTACACTAGTGAACACTGAAGACATCATGTCCTGACATTGCGTAAAAGAATGCCAAAAGATAACTGGTCCTACCTCTACTTTACACATTACAGCCTCCTAAAGTTTCAGTAAATTATTACATAAATGTTCATCGTGTTCAACTTTTTCCCTTCAGATAATTGATTCAAACTATGTGCATCAACCACAAAACGGTCATCAGGAGAGCATTATGACTTTCTCCTTAGGCATACACAATTAAGGGATATCAGCTAATGTCACCAACAGTTTCTCACTGCCCCAGGGGAAAAAGAATAGTCAAGTTCCTTACTTCCTTTCATTTTATTTTTTTTGAAGGAAAGGAGTAGGAGTAAACAAAAAATATAAAATCCCTCGATTGAGATGCAGGTTTCACACCAAAATTCTGCAATAGAATTGTTTTATGCTTAGTTAAATAGAAGTTTCAAATGGGGAGCCAGATCATGGATGCAATCCTAATTGCCGATGAGTGACCTAAAGACAGGTATCTTATGCAAACTGGATACCCAGAAAGCGTATGATCACTTGAATTGGAACTTCCGCATCCATATGTTTCAAAGAATGGGGTTTGGCACAGAGAGATTATGTGGATCAAACATTGCATCAGCATACTGAGATCCTCAGTTTTCATTAGCAGGACTCCAAATGGTTTCTTTCTTTCTCAGAGGGGACTAAGGCAGGGGAATCCCTCTCCTTTTCTATTTAGTTTAGCAATGGAACGAATGAGCAACATGCTAAACACAACAAAACTGAGGGAATGGACAAGGGGATTCCAGACAGGTGAGGAAGATAGTCAGGCAAAAACACATCTGCAATATGCAGATGACATGACACTTCAGTGTTTTGTGAAACAGAGGAGGAAAAAATTGATGCTGAGAGTGATGTTCGTCATTTTTGAAGCAGTGTATGGAGTCCACATTAACTGGGGAAAGAATTTCATCTACCTCATTAATGAAGTGAAACAATTGGTATATCTGACAGAGAGATTAGGTGGTAGAATAGGGGATCTTCCAACCATATACCTTCGCATGCCTTTGGGTGACAAAAGTAAATCAAAAGGGATATGGAATGGAGTGGTGGAAAAATGTAAAAAGAAGCTAACAAATTGGAAGAATCAACATTTGTCCAGGGGAGGTAGGTTGACTCTTATAAAAGTTTACTGGATGCACTTCCCTCCTACATGATGTCCAAGTTTCCCGTCCCACATAGTGTGATCAAAAGGCTAGGTAGTGAAGACAAGAAGAAGTTCCACTTGGTAAAATGGGTGGACATAACACTGTGCAAGTAGGAAGAATGGGAAAAAGAAAAATCAAAAGAAACAGAATCAAAGTTTGATGATGAAGAAGCTATGTAAGTTTACATCTTGGGAAGACATGGTATGGAAGGATGTTATCATAGCTAAACATGGAATGGATGATAACTGGATGGAAAACATGGAAACAATACAATACGGATGCGAGCAATTAGGAACCTGTGGCCATTAATGCAATCCAGTATTAGCTTCATGGTTGAAAATGGACTGAAGGTCTCATTTTGGAATGATCAATGGATTGGGAACACACTCTGAAACAACTTTACACTGACCTTTATTCCCTATGCCAAAAACAGCAGGCAACAGTTGCTAAAATGTGGACTGGACAAGCATGGAATCTGCATTTCAGAAGGCATCTGAATGATTGGGAGATGGGAGTGTATTGCTTCTTTCCATAACACAATGGCAGATTTTAATAATCTAGTAGAGGAAGGGATAGACTGGAGCAGGAAAAGGACAGCACAGGTATTTTCTCAGTCAGTTCAGCATATAAGGATCTAAATTCAACAGAATCAAGAGGATGATTGACCATGAAAGATGATTTGGAATCAAAGATTCCTTATAAAGTGAACTGTTTAATCAGGCTTTTAGCTAAAGAAGCAATGCTGACACATGAGAATCTGCACAACAGGGAATTTTACCTCTGTTCTAGGTGCTTTCTTTGTGGAGAACAGGCCGGACAATCAACCATATCTTTTTACATTGATGTGGACAGATCAGTTGTGGAGAATGTTAAGTCTGAAGAAGATTGAACGGGTGGAGCCAAGAAACATAAAAGGTCTCCTTAACTGCTGGAACAAGGTGGAGAATGGAGCAAAAAATGAGAGAGATGAAGGATTGTCCCTGCTTGCATTTGGTGTAAGTCTGGAAGGAAAGGAACAGGAGATGCTCCAAAAACAAGCAGAACAACTTACAGGACTTTAACATGAACTGCCTAGCTTTGTTTTATTTTCGGTGTAAACAGAAACTAATAGCTCAAATAGAAGACATTTTTGATGTTTTAGACTACTTATAGGAGCAATTGATAGAGGCACATGTTATGAGTTGTAATACTTTTGAAGGGAGACAACATTTTTTGACGTAGTGTACTTGTGGATAGATAGGCTAATGTTGTGAGTTGTAATACTTTTGAAGGGGACTACATTTTTTGATGTAGTACACCTGTGAATATATAGATAACATTTTCGAGCATAAGTTCTAAACATACTTGAGCTCTCCCTCCTTGCAATGAGTTTTGTCACGTCATAGACATGGTACATTATGATGAAACTCTCCAGAACTCTCTCTCAAGTCTCAACATATGAAGTGCAGCAACCAACAAAAAATTATTGTATAGAAAATTATCCTGGTCACAAGATTTGCAGCCCTGCGTTAGGCAACAAGTGTACTACATTCTCTAATAGTTCATTTTACTTCCTTTTGATGAGTTGATTCCCTGACATGAAGTTTTTGGCAGCTTCCACAAATTTAGAAATTGAACCAATCCCACAAACATTGGTGCAGTAATCAATAATACAGACAACATAACATACATAAAGCAATTGAGAAATAAAAGATTGGTTAAGAACCAATAGCAAAATTCTACCAAATAAAGAACTTAAGCTTCTACTTAAAACAGAGGATATAACAGCCTAAACAGAACAAGAAAACCCTAAGGTTGGTGACTGTTAATATCACTAACACAATATGTTGAACTACATCACGCAAGCTTTTCAAAACTAAAGTATCCGCAGAAGTATTGCAATTTAAGCTAAAACCAAAGAGAAAAACTCCCAAACTAGTTAACATTGATAACAAAATGATATTCCAAATATTTCTCCATGTCCATAAGCACTAAAGCAAGGACATTTAGTTCTTAGATTGTACTTTACAGTGTTCTCATACTAGTCATACAAACTCAGAGCAGCAGATAAACACCGATGCCTCCAAGACTCTAATTTTAGTTTTGAAAAATTGATAACTGTCGAAGACTAAAATTTTTCTATCAGACGAGAATTAGAATGTATCCTCCACTTTGTACATTCCACCTTTATTACCAGGAGACAGTTCTCTAGGCCCTGAAGATAATACTACTAGTTTTATAACTGTTAGCAAAATTTCCAGCTGATGCTCATAGAAAATTAGGAACACAACGGTTTATGCCAGTCAAACAATCAAAGCATGTACACAATGCTTAATTAAGTAGAAGCAACTATGGATGATATCTGAGAGCTGGTAAAGCCTTTTAACTAGGTACATCTTCGAAGAGGTTAAAGTTAGTAAAGACTACCTAGTTACGAAAAACCTAGTGAGGACATAATTTACAACTTTCAAGGCCATTACTTGCATTGACGTCAGAAAAAATAATAAGCAATATCAAAAAGTTTCTAGCAGCAATTAAAGAGATCATATAAAATAATGTACATGGCTGTTCAAACACACCACAAATTTTAACAGTAATTGTAGCAAGTTGAAGACTATTTAACTGTGGCCAATGTTTCACAAGGTCTCTCTCCCAATTATCAGGTGTCACTAGAAGAATCAAGCAACAACTAACATGACAAACTTTGGCCAGATATTTGCTCTTATTAGCTCAAACATTTGCCCTTATCTCCATAAATTTCATCTACATAAGAAACATAAAAGAATTGGCTAAAATATCTGATGAACATATTATTCAGTTCAGCATTCTGCTCTTCACAGAAACTTTTAAGTAAAATACAAGTAAAAAGTATCTCATGCAAGATGAAGTATTATCTGCTCTATTTAGGATCTAATCACCTCAACTAAGAGATTAATTCTCAGACACCACTGTCTATTGAGAGAACCATATCGAGCTTTGCTGTTGATTTCAATCTTTTGTACTTTATTCATTAATTTCATACAACAACATATTCAACTTGGTCTTAAGCAAGCGGCAGTCCAATTGCAGGTCTAGCGATAACCATTAACCTGTTATAGTAATGCATCCTTGCTAGTTGTAAAATAGTACTCAAGTACTGATATTAGAATGATAATATATTATCTTGCTAAATTATATTCATAGCAAGCCTCTGTGCGCCAGATGCCAGATTGTGAAAGAAAATACCGGCCTATTAAAGTAGGTAGATGCGCAAATTAAGTCCCAATTAATAGGTGCAAACGCCGAATTAAATTACACACACATGTAAGAAGTATGATAATAGCAAATGTATATACAGATATTTGTGTGTGTATGCATATTTACATGTAAGGATTTCCTTTAGATTAGTAAGCTATTTCCTAGAAACAGCTGGGGAAGTATTTATTCAGAAGCGCAACAATCAATCTACAGACAGGTAAATGTATTTTTGCAACCACTAACAAACAACTGCTCACCGCCTGCCGTATAGTTCGAGGAAATCCATCAAGAATAAATCCTGTTTCACCCTTCGCTTCTCCAGCTTTAAGACGCTTAGATAGCAAATCTATTACAATTTCATCTGAAATTAATTGCCCTTGGTTAACAATATCCACAAGCTGCAACAGAAGGCACGAAATAAGTTCAGAAAAAAATTCACTGAACGACTTAAGGGAGAAAAAAAACACATTAGAGTAGATGGAAAGCATAATCAACAAAGTTGATAAATACAAATTCATATTTTCACATCTAAGCTTAGGAATTAGACTTCCCTTCAACTTTTCAAAAAGGCAATTATTTTATTACGATACAATTCAAAAAGAATTAAAGCATAAATATGAACACATAAATATTTAATAGAAATTAAGATGGATGAATAAATGAGATTAGAAATAATCATATCTGACAGAAGATCCAAGTAACACATATAGAGGAGATAACGAGAGAAGGACTCATGATGGTCAAATCATGTCCTGTGTACTTCAAATTGCACGGACCGTTAGTGTAACACTATGACAATTGAAGGTATTACAGAAAGTCAAGGTAGAACTAAAATCAAATGGAACAAAGTTGTCCCAAAACACCTATAATATCTTGAAATCTATGTGGATTTATCAAAGAACATATACTATGGAAACAAAGATACATATATGCAATACCAACTAATTGGAATTAAGGTTAGCTGGTTATTGGTACTTGCGTTAGGTCTGTGGCTACAAATACATTTTTTTAGTTTGGTTAAAAATTTATATTTCAGTGTAGGGAAAAGTGAGATAATTGAAATTTAGTAAATCTGTAGTCTTGAAAAACCATTAGTTACTTTAAGATAAAATTTTCTGAAGAATGAAATAACAGATCCAACAAAAGTCAAATAGAACCGTCATGTCTCATATATACATACTAGTTTCTAGACACGTGCTTTGCATGTGTACTTCATACTTTCAATAAAGTCATAGATGACTAAGTGAGCCTAAATAAAAATACAAATTTAAAAAGTTTAATAGGGAGAATTTAAAAAAAAAATAGAGAAAAAGATGCAACATACACATTCTGCTTAGAATTTTTATCATAATAATATTGATGAAAAAGGAAATGTAGAATCAGTACAGATTTTTCAACTAAAGCATGAATCAAATAGTACAAAAAAATGACATAAGCATTTCACTACTTTAACTATAAAGTGAAAAGGATAACCTTGGATAGGGATTACATGAAATAAAAAAGATGGATTTATATAGATAAGAATGAAGGAATACCAAAAGATATCTTAAACTTTCAAAATTAAATATTTGGAGGTTATGAATATAAAAAGTGTAAGAGTTATAGATATAAAGAGTAACAATTGAATAGACAACTAAATATGAGATATGAAGATAAAAAATAATAATAATAATAATAATAATAATAATAATATAAATTTCATAATACAAAAACTAATAAAATAACAAATGTCGACATATGGATATTTTTAAAAAGAATGTAAATGTATTAAGCTTCAATTTGTTTTGTTTTAAATAATGAATATTACATTTATTTATCTATTGAATTTAAAGATTTAATAATGTTATAACATATCATTTGGAGTTATGAATTTGAAAAGACAGAGTAATAATAAAGATTATTAAAAACAAGAGTTATGAAGATGATAATGACGGAGTTAAAAGACACAAGAGTGATGAATATTACTAGAATATAGGTTGTGAAAACGAAGAGGTGTATTTATGGAGTTGTTTTTAAATGAAAAACTAATTTTTTAAAATAATTTTAAGAAAATAAATCAATAGATAAAGGGGTATTTTCGTAATCTAACTTTTGACTTAGACTCTCTCGTATATATATATTTTTTATTTTTTTTTATTTGCACCGGGTGTCCGAGTCTCTTAGAACCCCGACTAATCCCGGGGGTGCACAAGCCCTCGGCAAGATATATATATATATATATATATATTAAAAAAAGGGAACCAATTAACATCTCGCACCCTACTAGTTTAGGGTTAAGCCATCATAATTGTTATTGAAGTATTGGTAGTAACTTTATTCAGGAGAATTTTATGCAAAAGAAACAAGAAATCCAGACAGAGATTTTTCTTATTTTCATTTTTTGTCCAAACAATATACAAAAGTACTAACTATTTGAACATTAAGAAGTTTCCAAATAAATCAGTTGCATTGTCCAAAGTCAGGAACATAAATCTTAAAGTGATTGAAATCATTTTACGTTGACTTTTAAGAAAGACAATCCTTTTATATGGTAAAAGACCTATAAACATCTAAAAGTGAGAATACCATATTTATCTCTCACATCATCAATACAAGCATACTTACAAATGCTTTCTCTGTTATTTAGTTATTGCATAACTTTATAAGATGCCATAAGAGTTGTTGCAATATTTCTATCGGCTCATGGTACTATATTATTACATAAAGCAGCTTTTAACTACAGGTTTGAGAAACTTGAAATTATATAATGTTGGGGTGGCAGGGGATGAGGGACAAAAGGAATTGAATATTTCCACTAAACTATCCTAAAAGAAGAGAAAATATAAATAATATTAGCCAAAACTCTATGAACATCATTTGGCCAACAGAGAGAGCATTATACCTTAAACTACTTGGTTTTGTTTTTAAAAATCCAATGACAAGGGTATCTAGCAAATCTCCAACTTAGCCGTTACTTTGTCAGTCATTTGGAATCCTTTATGTGCATCATGGTTGTTATATTAAAAGATCAGTCATTTGTAATCTTCAGTTGACTACTGTATCGACACACGCAAACACACATATCTAATCCAGTAGCTGTTTGCATCTGGAGTAGAGGAAAATGTTATCCCTTAGGAAATGCTTGTCTTGATCAAATTTCTAGTATTTGGTGATGTACAAGAGTAGGTGATATATAGCAATTGTACAGGAGTAGGATAAGGTATGAGATTAGAAGTTTTGTGATATATTTAGGTAATAAAAGGATGATAACAATTAGGTTCAAAAAGAAAAAAAAAAAGGATGATAACAATTTGAATGAAAAGTAAAATTGAACAAGATTTGAGATATCTGAAAAAGAAAATGACTTGCCATTTTCCCCATTATGGTGGAAATATGTTAACCATTTTCAAGATTTTACCGAAAATCCGTAGGAAGTATGGAAACTTTACCATTCCATCACATAACTTTCACAGATACAGAGAAACTATTCAGCAAGAAATGGTAAGTAGAACCCCCAGGATGTCAAAAAGAATTACCTTTGAGGCAAGAGGTCCATGAGAGGAGAGTTGTTGACGGACGAGATCGCCCGTGGCTATGTGAGGTACGCCAAGAAGCTTAGAAAGTCGAGCTGCATAGGTCCCTTTTCCCACACCAGGGCAACCAAGGAATACCCACTGGACATTTCTTCCCTTCGCTTCCGCCGGAGGTAATTTCTCACAAAAACCCCGCCTTAAATTGGTGGCTCTACATCGCCATGTTCTTACCACTGTACGGCTCCAAACCCCCATAGTTAATCAACGGATCTTCGAGGTTAATGATTGAACTGAAGTTTGAGGAAAGGAAAAGAGGGAAACGAAAGACGTGTTTATGGTGGGAAAAGGGGAAATGTGTTTTGACAAAAGCAACTGATGTGCCGACCATGAAAGAAGTCGAAGTCAGCAAGCATAATGCGTTGCAACGCAGCACGGAGAGGGATGGGATCTCTGTCTTCTAACAATAGTAAACTTGTGTTTGTTTCGCTTAACATCGAGCCCTACCCAAACTCATTACACTACTAGATTTCTTTTAATAAATTTTGACATTTTTACATTTATTTATATCTTACATTATAAAAATAAATTGAATCATTCCAAATAATTATTTCATAAAATATACAACAATAACAAATCCAATATAGTTAGAACTAATAAAATTGGTGTTGTTGCTTCAAAGAGTTTGGTTTTGAAGTCAACCGTCAGAAAGGCTGCAAAAATCAAGTGGTAGATCGTTTGTCTCACCTTGAGTCTAATGTTGTAAGGACTTGGATCTCATGAGACTTTATCGATACTTAAAATCAAGGTTTCGGGAGTTTTTGACCAAGGTGACACTCCATGGTCACCTCCATGAGTCGTGGAGGCTGCCTAAGGGTGGGCCTTGGCCTTGTGTGGGTTGTATTTTGGCTTATGGTGGAGTTTAAGACTAAGTGCCCTCCACAGCTCGTGGTGCTCACCACTGGCCGTGAAAGTGGCTTGTGGTAGGTGTCCTTGGCTTAAAAGCCACTGTGTGGCTAAGGCCCCCACCGCGGACCCTTGTATAGGTCATACAACTCACCACGGCTCATGGTGGGTTACCGTGATAATGTTAATCCGAAAATTTTCTAAGTATCAAATCACCGTCTCAGAACTTGGATATTTGTACGGGAGCTTGTGCGGACCATTGAGCTTTGTACGAACCGTGAAGCCTTCAGTGGAAACTTCCTTGGTCTGAAATTTGGCTAAGTGTCTGAAGACCCTTACCACGGACCCTTGTACGGTCCGTGGTCCTATGCATGAGCCGTGGTGCTCTTTCACAAGCCACCTGGCACTTTTTAGTACTCATTCCATTAATGACTTTCTCATAATTGTGGTGATTTCTAAGGGTCGTTTGTGACTTTCTGACCTATCCTAAACCCCTGAAAGGACCTATACTCCTTTACTCTTATTCAAATTCATACGTTATACTTAGAATACTCAAAGTCTCTCTTCTAAGAACTCCTCTCAAGTTTGCCATTAGAGATTCAACTTGGAAATTCAAGAAGGGCTTTCTTCTCAAAATTAATTTCTTCTTACTCCTTCTAAGTTATTTAAGGTATGTGAGATTGATTCATGGTCTCTTTCCAACCATGAAGACTCCCAACACTTTTTACTCCTTGATTTGTGAATTTCATGCTTACTTTGAATCCATATTTAACTGATGTTTTTAAAATGATTTAAGCCCTAATATGTTGAATTGTATTAATATTATGAAGGCTTGATATATATATATATATATATATATATATATATATATATATATATATGTGTCCCTTCAAATGTTGAAATTAGGCGGGGGTAATCTCAAGTATGCTATAAATGTGAATTTTCTTCGTGGATTTACTTTGATTTCATCTTATATTATTATTTTAAGAATGAATCTCTATTGCTCATGCTATTCTCTCATCATACATGGCATATGCATGCATGAACATTGATTTTCATGAAAATTATGATGTGGGTTTAAGACCCAATTATGTTGATGACTATGATTTTAAGGAAAGTATGGCTATGACATGACATGTAATCACATAGTGTCTATGATATGGCTCTTTGAGCAATTATGGGTGTTTACACCAACATACACAAGTATGAATGAGTTACTCCTATGCATGAAAGTATGAATTGATGTATGATTTGGCTTTTTAGCCCAAGTATGCATGATTATGAACTATGTTTGATTTTCAAGCCTAAGTATGCATGATGAAGATTTGAAAAGATTATCCTCCTTTCTAAAAGTATGTATATGTATATGTATTCTTGTGGGATGATGACTTAGCACCGAGCGGACTTGTGTAAGGGGGACTATCTCCAAGGATCCAATCCTCAAGTCCCATAACTATGTGACAAACATAGGTTCATGTTTATGCCTCTTTGTGGATGATTATATTATGTATGGAAAATCCTTACCGAAATAGGGGTGCTCGTAAGGTAAGGTTACTTATCCGAAATGGGAGGCCCTTAAGGAAAAGTATGGTCTACCTTTGGCAAGTAGATCACCTCTTCATTTGCTGTGGGGAAGACACAAGAATTCCATGTAATAGCTTGCATGGTCTAGATGTTAGTTGAGGTCTCATCCCTATATATTGAAGTATTATGGCATTCATGCATCATGGATCTCATGGCATATTGTTATT
The DNA here is from genome assembly GCA_026153255.1 of Solanum medicagineum. Taxonomy (NCBI): domain Eukaryota; kingdom Viridiplantae; phylum Streptophyta; class Magnoliopsida; order Solanales; family Solanaceae; genus Solanum; species Solanum medicagineum. Next base: position 11,205,855 of record JAPFFP010000080.1, read on the forward strand.
ATATCCTTTCCTATATTTTTCTGTCTATATATGTGCCCTTGTCATCTAACATCAATTGTAGGCTAATAAGTTCATGAGCATGTGCATGCCCTCATACTTAGTACATTAAAACGTACTAACACATACACTTTGCCTACATGATCTAACCATGTAAAGACCGGAGACTATCTTCATCTGCCTCTTGAAGATTAGACTGGATTGTGGCAGTTGCTTGTGGTGAGTCTTGTCATCTAAGGACAAGCCACCATCTATCTACATATTATACTATCTCCACTTATATCTTTACTTTGAGGGTGAGTCTGGGACACGTCTTCGCCCCTGTCCTATTCCATGATTTAGAGGCATTGTTCGACATTATGTAAACTCTATGTAGGGGCTTATATGTGTTATGCTATCTTGCTTATGGAGACTATGATTATGGCTACCTCTTGATGTTGATGACATGATGATATGTTCATGATGAGATGTGGAAATATGGAAAGCCCTATGCCCCTTCTAGCCCTATAGCGTGAGTCATACTTATCCGCCCCTTAGCTCTTACATGCTATATGCTATGTGAATCCATGCAAGTTCCTATCCCTATGACATCCCCAATGCGTGATTCATATTTTTCCATCCCTTAGAACTATGTGTTTATTGTCTAACTATGCACTTCTGAACTGATGATGTGTATATGGATGCTATGAGGCTTGTTTTGGGACTCTCGGATTCCCATTCTCTATGTCACTCCTAGGCCCTAGGCTTGGGTCATGAAAAGCTTGATATTACAGTACTAGGTTTATAAATAATCCTCGGAATCCGAAATGTTACGTCGAGTAGAGTCCTATTCATGGGTGTAAATGTCACAGCCCAACCCCGGGCCATGACTCGTGCCGATTTGGCACGGAACCCAATATTACACTATAAAGCCCAACAACAGAGTCTAAGAATTCTACCGAAATTTCGGCAGAGTTTCCTCTGTTTCTACACCCTATCCACACCTGCAGCAGCTACC
>JAPFFP010000080.1:11211153-11221294 GCA_026153255.1 Solanum medicagineum
TAAGGAATCCCTATAATTAAGGAATCTAACAGATCCCTATAATTAAGGAATCCCTATAATTAAGGATTCTAACAATAGTAAATCAAGAGAGTTGTTCCTAATTAGGCCTTGATGCTTTCAACTTATTTACTTTCATCCTCCTCTGTGATTGGCTTCTTGGGACCTCTAGAAACATGTTTACCCCCTAGGACCACATTTGTAAGCAATTTAATGATCTATAGAAAACAATACGAGAAGAATTTGAATACCACATGGCGAGAGGGCCACAATAGTATTAGGATGTCGAGACAACCACCCTTAACAAACTGATTTATTTATACATTTTACATATTTCCTACATCTCCGTTTTTGAGTTCATCCTTCTAAACTGTTTATTCTTTTAAGGATGATAAAATTGTATCCCCTTTCTTGCCTAATCCAAATAAAAAAAAAAGTTGTATCCCCACAAAAATTCCATAGGATTAGCAATGTTATTCTCCCCACCTTTCTACTTCTTTTAATTTTCTTCTTGTAATACTAATAGAAACATAAGCAATATCATAAGCAACTGACAGATCTATGTCTAGAAGTTGCATAATATAAAAAGTTTTATCCAACCTCATACTTCAAGAATCCTTCTAGAACATCCAAAAGCAATGGACCACTATCCCCATTCCTGTTAAGATCGTATCCATTTTTGCTGCTAAATTCTTTTAGCTCTGATTTCCAGGAATCCTTTTGCTGCAAACAAGAAACTCTTGTAAATTGAAGTAATAACTGGCAATTTATGCAAATTGGTTAAAATTGATTGAGGAAAGTTGCACAATATTACCAAATTACACTCGGGTAAATAAACTTTAAGTGTGTGGTTTAATTGGGCCCAGTCAAAATATTCACATATCAGTGCAGTTAGCAGCCTTCCTGCATTCAGCAATGGAGAAAAACAAAAAAGTCACAAGTAATAATGTGGGAGGATATATGAAATATTTAACTCTTCTTTAACTACTAAAATACATATCTCCATGCATTGATTATCAAACTACAACGGCTATGGTAAGAGGCATTTTACCATAAAAGTAATATTGGTGTTCAATGTGTAAATATCAGTGTACTTGGTCAGAATCCTTAAGCAGCTATATGTGCTATTCACTTTAAGGTAATTATGCAGGGGAAAGAGAAAGCACATATGCACAATTTACAAATAATGAAAACAAAAAAAAAATAAGCACAATCGCAAAGCATAAGGGGTAAAAGCGCAAAACAATTAAAACATGTAACTGAGAACCTGAAGGGGAATTATGGAGTTGCTTTGCGCGCTCATTGCAGCTGCCCAATAGTGCAGGAGGCAAGCCTTCGTCCTTTTCAATTGTCCTATCCTCCTCTTCTATCGCCTCAAAAACGCTTGCTCTAAGCTCAGCCTAAGAAATGTAGCCATGCAAAATGTGTAAATATTTTGTGGATCAACCAGATTTACAATCAATATCAACAAAGGAGAATCCTGAAAAAGGATCTGCATAAGACAGCAAAATCTTGTTTCGATAAACAAGATCCATCAGGTTTAGTTTACCAATAAATAATTTCTATGTCAGAAAAGCTAAAAGATGGGATTCTCTCGGTTTTCTAGAAGCCTATACAGCTTCTTATGGTTTTTGCTGATAGAATCCTAGATGGGATTCTCAAATTTTATCATTCATTACTCTTCCCTTTTGCTGCTCATTCTCTATATCTAGATTTTTTACAATTTACCACCATAAGTTTCTCATTTCATAGCCGAAAAAGTTTCAAGAGTTTAACCCCCCAAGTCACCCTCAAATCTTCATTTACTGTTCTCATATTATTTTCTAACCATGGAACAATCCTAAGTTCCCAAGTTTTCTCTTCTATCCCTTTTTTCCCTGGATTGTGGATGGGATGCCCATTGTTGGGCATCACAAAGGGGGTATGGTGGGACTCCAAGATACAAGGTATCAATTTAACTGGTAGGCTACAATTTAATCTTCCTTATTCTGCATATGACAATCTTCTCTAAAGAGTCACTGGTTTAGATACAAGTTATGCAGGGATTAATAACTTCAGGATTGCTATGTAGGGAGAGGTAATGCAAAGATTGTAACGTGAGGATTATTTATTCTTGGATGTTTACTTTAGTTCTATTACAAATTAGTGCATATATTTTTATTTTATTTTATTTTTAATAACCGTGGTGTCAGGGTCAGCTTGAACAAATTATGAGGGCAAAATATTACAAATTAGTATATAGGGTATAATTTAAACTATTTGTTTATTTTTTAGCCCAAAAAGAAAAAGTGTGTTGACTAATATGAGGGCAAGTTTTGTCATTTGAATGTTTTAATTAATGTATTATTTAATACATCCATTCTTACTCCTCTCTCTACCCCACATAAGATAAAACACAAATTTTTATTAATTATGTAGGTACCATGGAAGAACAAAAGAAAAAAGCTAACTAAACATTATATTAACTATATTGGATTTTAAACCAAGAAATTTTCACTATATGATAATTTTTATAGATTGGTAACTCTATTGAAAGAGCAAGTAAACATAACCTAAAGGTTGAATCCTTCAGGAATCATTTGGTAGCTGGTTAAAATTATGTAGGTATTAGTAATAGGGATAAACTAGGAGGAAATCTATGTATTAATCAAAGTACTAGTTATGCAGGATTTAGTTGTTCATGCATTAGTTATTCCACTTTCTATCTTACATAAACATTAATAAATAGATTTTTTTATAACTTATACATGTATTAGTTATACGTACTTCTAAATTATAAATCATATGACGTATTAATTTTATACATAAATAGCTTACCTCTCAACCAATTACCAAATGTGGTATTGCTTATGTGGAATTTAATATCTACATAACTTACATGCAAACCAACTATCAAAAGGCCCTCAAGTCATTGACTCAATTTTTCGAGCAAAAGTCAATTTAATTAAGCCAAATAGAATCATTTTCTTTTGTGCCTAGTGTGGACTTTAGATCCCTCAGGTCTCATTTATTTTCATTAAGATTAAGACGTCTGAAATAATTAAGATTCTGTATTTAAATCTGAACACTGAATGATTAAAATTATTTTAAATCTCTCAATAAAAATAGATCAACATGTAAACACAATAAATATTGTACTTCAAATAATCGGAGTTAAATACTACATCATTGGAAGAAACTTCACCTAGAAAAACAAAGTATTATTCAACAATAGTCAAAATACTTGAAGATATAAATACATATTTTAAGTTTGATAAAAATTAAGTGAAACTACTGGAACTACGTATCAAAATTATATTTTTTTTAAAAAATGGTCAAACATTATTAGCAGAAAATGTAGTTATCATTTTTTACCAACTTTTGCAAACAATTTTACCAATTCTTGATGACCAAGAAATACAATCAAGAATTAAACATTGCCAAAATAAAAAGGGGGGAAATTTTGGATAGTTGATAGTTGGAGAAAGAGGGAGGCATTTAATTTTTACAAAAGTGAAAACATATAGAGTGAACTTTAATAAAAGTCTGACTTTGAAAGAGGGTGAATGAGATTAAAACTCTGTCACAGATTTGATTCATTCAGACCCTTTCAGACTTGTTAAGAGATTTTTAAGTAGAAAAACAAAAGCAATTAAGCTCTCAGGGCTAGCTCGAGTGGCAAAGGATGGAGGATTTGTGGCTAAGGTCACAGCTTCAAGCCCCACACCATGCTAAGCAAAGCCTGACATTTTTGTGAAGGATAGAGGGGCAGGCCCATGATCCACTGAGTTTAGAAGGTTGTGGGTAGTCTAAATGGCGATTTCTCGATTATCAAAAAAAATAAAAAGTAAAAGTACTTAATTATCTGAAGTCTGAACCACTCAAATTCAAACTTCCATTAACTGCAAACAAATAGGGTCTCATGACTCAGTGTCTCCCGATTATCCCCAAATAATAAAGGTTTGTGATTCTTAAACCTCAACTACGTCAATTTTAGGCTAATGATGTGATTAGGGCATTCTAAAGGTACTATTACATGACATGATAAAAGTGGTATGCTAGGGACATGAATATGAATGTTGAATTGGATACATTTTTGGTGCAAAGTCTGCATGAGGTCAAGACAACTGCAGAAGTTTGGAATAAGTTGGGAGTGTTGTCAGAGAGGCCATAGGACGTAGACCAAATAGAAGTTCGGTGTGATGTTAGTTCGTTGTTAGAGAGGCCGCACTAGTGTTGTCAAAGGCACGCTTAAGCCCTGAAGCAAGGCTCAAAATGTGTTGAGCGCTTCGATATCCATTGAATGTGTGATTTAATGTCGTCATCAAGGTTATAAGGCATACCTTTCCCTGTCACTGAGCCTCTTTTAAAGAGGCAATCTTGAACAATTGATATTTCACATTATTGTAAAAAAATTTCAATTTCTTTGTCATATATTTGTCGTTCATGCTTATAATTGTCAATCTTGGACTAGACAAATAGATTTGTATTTATCCTTCCCTTTGTGGCTTTTACATTAAAGTCCATGTTGCACTTAAAGCCCTGCTGAACCTTAGAGCTTTTTTGCATTTATTGCTTTTGATAACATTGAGCCACGTCAGCTGCAAAACTATTAAGAATATCCCAAAACGTAATTTTGATCCTCAAACAAGAGGTAGAACTAAGGGCACAATTTCAAGAGTATTTTCTTGTCATTCTACTTCATCCAACCACCAATGTAAGATTTTTATAAATTATTTATGTTAGATGACACTCCATAGCATGAAGTTAACATAAAAAACTTTTGATTTGACTAGCCAAGAAAACCCATCAAGAACCCAAAAGGCTAGAGCTTTCAGCTAGGAAAGGCTTAGCAAGATGCTAGGAAAAGCCCAACAATTGAACTGGATTTAGGGATTCAGTGTTGGTTCAATCACTTGTAATCCAGTCATGATCTCGCACCTATTGTATGCTGATGATACTTTGTTTTTTTGTGAGGAACATATATCTCAAATTCTATAATTTTGGTTTGCATATCAACAAGTAGAAGAGCACTGTCTACCCGGTAAACACTGGTTCGCAACATTGATGAGTTGGCTGGAATCCTGGAGGGCAACATTGGGACACTATCTTGTCCTTATTTGGGTCTTCCTTTCAGGCCAAGTCCAAAAGTTGTGAAATCTAAAATCTATGTTGCTCAGACTCTTCAAAAATGTCAATGAGGGCGTATCGGATTCTCCAAAAGTAATGTATTTTTGGAGAACCCGACACGTGCGGAATTGAATGAAGAGTCTATGCAACTTAATCTGGAATGAAGTGGAGAAATTTGACAAAAAAGACTTGCTTCATAGCAGTTGCAATATTTTCCAATTGGGGGGTAGACTCACTCTCATTAACAGTGCGCTCGACAACAAACCCACCTATTTCATGTCATTATTCCCTATCCCCCAAAGTGTGCTTGATATACTAGGTAAGATTAGGAGAGACTTCATGTGGGAAGGTAATAGTAGCTCACAAAAATTCCATCCCGTTGAACGGGACAAGGTTATAACGCATAAATCCAAGGATCAAGACGTATCCTTGCATAACAAAGCTTTCCTCATGAAGTGGCTTTGGAGATGCGGAACAGAGGAACACATTTTAGGAACGATGTAATCAAGTCTAAACATGGATCAAAGATTTTTGGAGCATAAAAACAACCAATGCTCCTCATGGAGTTGGCCTTTGGGACACATCAGCAGTCTGGGGACTGAATTTCTTCTGAATGTTCTATTCAAGCCAGGTAATGGAGCACACATCAAGTTTTGCAAGGACAATTGGCTAAGTGGCATACCTCTGATGGTAGACTTTCCTAACCTTTTCAACATCGTCGTGGGCAAGAACTCATCTCTCGCTGCGGATTCTAAAGAGTGATAATGCTAAAGAATATATGTCAGAATTATTTCGATCTTACATGAGAAACCATGGTATTCTTCATCAGTCTTAATGTGTTGATACACCTTAGAATGGAGTCGCTTCGAGGAAGAATAGGCATCTACTTGAGACAGCTCGGGCACTTTTGTTGCATATGAAAGTCCCGAAACAATTTTGGGCAGATGCATTCTCTACAGATTGTTTTCTTATAAATCGCATGCCGTCAGTTGTGTTGGCAGGTAATATGCCTTATAGTGTTCTTTTTCCAAACAAACCATTATTCCGGGTGGAACCTAAGGTGTTTGGGAGCACATGTTATGTTCGAGACGTTAGACCATCTGTCACCAAATTGGATCCAAAGGCGTCAAAATGTGTTTTCTTGGGTTATTCTCGACTTCAGAAAGGATATCGGTGTTACTCTGTTGAACTTGGCAAATACCTAGTGTCTACTGATGTGGTATTTTCAAAAGCTACACCATTCTTCTATGCACCTCCCATTTCTACAAGTCAGGTCGAGGAAGATGAGTGGTTGGTCTATCGGGTTACTCATGCTGAAACAAAACAATCAGATGATGATGCTCTTCCATCTGCTAGTTCGTTTATTGAGAATCAGTCAACTAGTATGCCTCTAGAACCAGTTTCATTTGTTCCAACAAGACCACCAATTGTTCAAGTTTACTCGAAGAGGCAAGGTAATGATGATACTTGTCCTACATCAACTCCGTCATCATCAGTCCTCCTCCACTAGATTCTTCGGGAAATCTTGACCTTCCTATTGCTCTTCGGAAAGGTACACGTCAATGTAAATCCAAATATTCCATTGCTAACTTTGTTTCTTATGATCACTTATCTCCCACATCTAGTTGTTTGATTGGCTCTCTAGACTCTATTTCTATTCCCAAAACAGTGAAAGAAGCCTTGACTAATCCTGGATGGCGTGATGCAATGCTTGAAGAGATAATGCTCTAGATGAAAATCACACTTGGGATTTGGTGGATTTACCCAAGGGAAAGAACGTTGTAGGATGCAAATGGGTCTTTACCGTCAAAGTCAATCCCGATGGTTCAGTCGCAAGACTTAAGGCTAGACTTGTGGCTAAAGGTTATGCTCAGACTTATGGGGTAGATTATGCAGACACTTTCTCCCTCGTAGCTAAGCTCACCTCTGTTCGTCTGTTTATTTGCTTACCTGCTTCTCAACATTGGCCTTTACATCAACTGGATATCAAGAATGCTTTCCTTCATGGCGATCTCCATGAAGAGGTGTATATGGAGCAACCACCTGGATTTGTTGCTCAGGGAGAGTATGGAAAAGTTTGTCATTTGAAAAAATCTCTGTATGGTCTAAAGCAGAGTCCTCGTGCATGGTTTGGAAAATTTAGAGATGTAGTTTAGGAGTTTGGGTTGAAGAAGAGCAAGTGTGATCACTCAGTCTTCTACAGACAATCAGTGACTGGTATTATTCTCCTAGTTGTTTATGTTGATGATATTGTTATTACATGAGATGATTGTACTGGAATTTCTTCTCTCAAGCAGTTTTTACAAGCCAGATTTCAAAGCAAAGACTTTGGGACAGTTGAAATACTTCTTGGGTGTAGAAGTAGCTAGAAGCAAGCATGGGATTTTCTTATCTCAAAGAAGGTATATACTTGACCTACTTGTGGAAACTGGAAAGTTGGGAGTGAAACCATGTCGCACACCAATGGATCCTAATGTACACCTTACTAAGGATGATGCTGACCCTTTTGATGCTCCGGAAAGATACAGAAGATTAGTTGGGAAATTGAACTACCTTACTATGACTCGCCCAGATATTGCCTATGCGATCAGTATTGTCAGCCAATTCATGTCTGTACCAACAGTCAAACATTGGGCTGCCTTGGAACAAATTCTATGTTATTTGAAAGGAGCTCCTGGCCTTGGCATATTGTATAGCGACCACAGACATACTTGCGTTGAATGTTTTGCTGATGCTGATTGGGCTGGATCAAGAATTGATAAAAGATCAACTACTAGCTATTGTGTCTTTGTTGGTAGAAATCTAGTATCTTGGAGGAGTAAGAAACAAAATGTTGTATCTCGATCTAGTGCAGAGTCCGAGTATAGAGCTATGGCTCAGTCCACATGCGAAAGACTGTAGATACAACACCTTTTAGCCGAGGTTGGTTTGAATCCTTCTTCTCCAGCAAAACTATGGTGTGATAATCAGGCTGCTCTACATATTGCCTCAAATCCAGTGTCTCATGAACGAACAAAACATATTGAGGTTGATTGTCACTTTGTTCGTGAGAAGATTCAAGAGAACGTGATTTCTACAGGCTATGTGAAGACAGGAGAGCAATTGGGTGATATATTCACGAAGCCTTTGAATGGAACTCGGATGGAATATCTTTGTAACAAGTTGGGCATGATCAATATCTATGCTCCAACTTGAGGGGGAGTGTTACAAAATGTACAGTCATATCTAGTATTTATAGCATAATAATAGGTAGAGATATTTAGGGATCTTAGAGATTTTTTTAAGAATGTTTTCTCATTTTATTTCCTTAGATAGATTTACTTGTATACCTATAAATAGCTCTTATTCTTGGAATAATATAACATGAAAATAGTTCCATTGGCTCTATATTTTACACAGATGAAACCTCCTCATCCTCATCAATATTGTTTTCGTTACCTACTATCTTATTCTTTGATTTCAAGGTCTCTTTGGCTTCGATTACCATATCATTTGTTGTTGCTATTAATCTCTTCTCCATTGTTTTCAACAGAGTTTCTTCACTATTATATTCTTACAAACTTAACTTTTTAATATGTTTTACTTGAGTCGAGGGTCTATAAGACACAACCTCTATACCTTCTCAAGATAGGAGGAAGGTTGTGTATACACCCCCACCCCACCAACCACACTAATGCGATTACACTGGGTATGCTCTTGTTGTAAAAGAAGCACAGAGTCAGCCAAGGGAAATTTCCTAACAAAATCTCAATTTAGTTACAATATTATCATTAGAAATTTTATAAATTAAAGGAATAAGGAATATCCATGAAACATAGGACCTTGAAACGGAAGCTCCAAAAGATTCTATAATTCAGTTTCTAACCGAGAAACTAAGGAAATTAGCTATTCATGACATCAATTTTCACTACAAGACAACATAAACCAAAAATTATATAATTACAGCTTTATCGGTTATTCCAGGCCATACCCAGAAAAGGAAAATGTATAAACTTGCAAGCAGATATACCTAACCCCTTGATCTAATCGAAGAACATTTGAGATCAACCAGAAAAAAAAAATCAGAAAAGAAGAGAAATGCGTAAGAGAACAGAGGAGAAGGGGGTAGATTCATACTCGGATCTTGGCGAGGACGCCTTTCTTCTCTAGGGTTCGGGTGACGAGGGTTTTGAGGTCCATCATTTCTCTTGTATAATCATCCATTTCTTCTACTCCCTGCCGAAGCTACAAATTTCTGGACTATCCTTTTCGTTCCTCTTCGCCTATGTGATATATACCTGCATTGTTTTCGAAATCTTAACGGGTCGTTTGGTGTGATGACAGGAGAGGCTTATTGGATAGTTTTTTAGTGGACTCTAATTCTTTATTTGGTTGTACAAAGTGAAATAATAATTTTAGGATAATTTATTCTGGAAAATGTGTAAAATAATAAAAATATCCTTTTTAAACTATTTTATATACCACTTTTCTATTTATGTATATTAATATAATTTTTAATAATATTGGCAACCTTAATTAATCATTATTTTTATATAATTTTTAATTAAAAAAATCATATTTTATAAATATAATTTCTATTTATAAATATATTATAAGTTGAATTTATTTGTCTAATACTTGTGTTTATATATATTTTGATTTTTTAAAAAAATTTACTCCACTACTAAATTATATATTTTAAATTAAATAGTTTATTACTCACTTAAAAATTATTTTTTTATATATCAATTAAAGTGTAAAACAACAACAACAACATACCCAGTGTAATCCCACAAGTAGGGTCTGGGGAGGGTAAAATATACGCAGACCTTACCACTACCACAAAAGTAGAAAGGCTGTTTCCAGGGGACCCTCGTCACAAAACCCGTAAGTAAGAACGAACTAGATATGCCAAAAAGAAGGGAAGGAAACAGAAAAGAGCAATTATTAAAGACAGTATGTAAATAAGGTAAACTAATACATGATATAACAGGAGCCTAACCCTACCATTAGCCTACTACTCTAATTCGTGACCTCCACTTTTTTCTATCTAAGG
>JAPFFP010000080.1:11243667-11288190 GCA_026153255.1 Solanum medicagineum
ACAAGCAAGTCGAAGAAGAAAAATCCAATACAATAGACAAGTTAAAGAACAACAAAACAATTCAAGAAATTTGATATGTGTTCGCAATTGACAAATCAAAGACAAATCAGAGAAAACACATATACTTAGCATTATTTCACCCTCGTATCACCCAAGACATTTCCCGAAACTCACTTAAACCCTTAGTCTTATAATTCTCTCAAGATTCAAGTCTCAAACCATCATCCGGATTTCAAGGTTCTCCTTCAAGCTTCAAGTCTCTATCTCCAATTTTCACCAAACTCATCTCCAAAGCTAAGGCATGTAGGTTTAGCCATTGAGTCCTTTCACCTATGGTGCCCTAATCTCCCTTTTACTCAATTTACATGATTTAAGGTTGATCTTTCAATTGGGTTTACTATTATGAACTTGTCAATGAACTATGTTAAAGCTATGTAAAGTTGTGATTGTTTTGCTATGTTTTCAGCTAAAATTTTGGATCTATTGTAAGATTTGATGATGGGTTTTGATGTATATTGCTTGAGGGTGTTGCAAGGTGTTGATTGATAGTTTTAAAATGGATTTTCTTGCATGATTTCATCTCTAAATTGCATGGCCTTATACCCCTATTTCACACCCACCAAGTGTTTGATAAAATGTCCTGTTATGATTTCTTGAGGAATTGAAGGTCCAAAGCATGAGATATAATATGAATGATATTATAATGATGAAAAGAGCTTATGTATATGATATGATCTATATAAAGTGTTGCATTAGACCATGCCCAATCTGGGGGGGACTAAGAACCTGGATAACATAGATGGGAGTTTGTACTCATCAACCTAGTGAAATGTTTGTACTTCTCCACCGAGGTGATGGGGTGGCATCATCACCAACCTAGTGAAGGGTTTGTATTTCTCCACCAGAGTGATGGGGTGACATCATCACCAACCTAGTAAAGGGTTTGTACTTCTCTACTGGGGTGATGGGGTGGCATCATCACCAACCTAGTGAAGGGTTTGTACTTAACCACCTAAGTGATGGGGTGGCATCATCACCAACCTACCAAGGGGTTACTTTGAAAATCTAGCTTGATCACTTCTACACATATGATATCCTATATGAGCATGAGTTACTTAAGCATGTTTTACTTATGCATTGCATGCCATATTGTTATATTATGTCCATTGCCTATTGTTATGCATTTCGATTATAATGTCTATCTCTTGTTACATTGCATACTACATACATAGTACATTCAAACGTACTAACGCATACTCTTGCCTACATGATATCACCATGTAGGAAACGAAGTCCAAGTTGATCCTCCTCCTCCTCCACGTGGCTAGTTCGGTGCTACTCAAGCTAGTTGGTGAGTCCTCTACTTCGGGGACCCTAGTCTATGTTTCTTTTATTATATATTGAGACACTCTTCTTTATGTCCTATTTGACTACGAGGGTGAGTCCGGTTACTTTGTCTTGGCCCCCACTCCTATCTATGTAGTAGAGGTATTGTTGGACATGCTATGTATCTGTGATATGAGCGTTGACTCTTTTGTCTCTTGGTTATGATGTTATGCAAGCTTTCCCCTTAGTCCCTTGCCCTTGTTTTCTAAACTTTTACATGTTACTCCCTCTGTCTCATTTTAAGTGGCACCCTTTCCTTTTTGATCTGTCCCCAAAAGAACGTCACCTTACTTTAATTGAAAATAATTTAACCTTAAAATTCCCATTTTATCCTTAATGAAATGATTCTCAACCACACAAATATCTCAGAATAATTTTAAACCACAAGTTTCAAAAGTCTTACTTTTTTCCTTAAACATCGTGCCAAGTCAAAGGGTGCCACATAAATTGGGACGGAGAGAATACTTAAGTATTAACTATCTCTCCCTTAGTCCCAATTCCCCTTGTTTATGTTTCTTATATTATTTTACATTGCTTCCGCGACCAAGGATGTGTAATAATATGCTATGATTCTTGTTTGAGGTTCCTTCGGGTTTCCCATTCGCCGATCACGTCTAGGCCCTAGGCTTGGGTTGTGACATATTACACAAATATACTACTGAAAAGTGAAACTTTTTAACCCTTCTCACCCCAAGCCCCGAATATTAGGTGGAGAGTAAGACACACTCGCTTTTCATTCTGCTTCTCCATCTCCCAATCATAACCTTCCCCAAAAACAAACCCATTTCCCACAAATTCCTTCCTCACATACCTACCCACCAATTCTTTAGGCTTCAACCCAACAATCCTTTTCTTCCCATCCTTATCAAACTCCATATCGGTTACATCCTTTCTTCTCCTTTTCCTCCCACTCCTCTCTGATCTACCCTCCATTTCAAAAACCCAACTCAATTCCCGATCCAATTCACACCATAAACCAACCTCCCAGCAAAATCAAAATCTGGGTGAGGTAACGGGAAAAATAAAAGGATTTAAGATTGGTTTCTGTGAACTTTTCCCTGATGAGGTTCTTTATTATTATTATTATTATTATTATTATTATTATTATTATTATTATTATTATTATTATTTAAGTATATGTTTTGATGTTTTGATAAGTTGTGAGTTGAGAGATTGGTATGAAACACAATACATGCTGCGAGTAGTGGACACTTTCTATGTATTTTTGTGTTCGTCTGTATGGGATCATTTTGTCGATTTTAACCATAAAGAGAAGAAATTTCTAAAAAAAATTTCCAATTTAATGAAATTTTTCAAAGAAAAACAGAACATATAAGACCCATTTTGGATCTGTTTCCATCATACCTAATCCCCTCTAGAGTAAACTTCTCTTTTTTTCTTCAGAAAGCTTCCAGCCATAAGAAAACAGAGTGGTGGATTTCGACGAGAAAACCGAGTCATCGGCGACTGTAGATATGGGTGCTTTCTTGCGATGTCAGACGAGGGGAGAAAGGAGAAGTGAAGGATTTTAGGGTTTTGCCAGTGGGAGTTCAACGGTGGACGGTGGTGGATCGGCTGGAGCGTTATTCCCCCATTGGAGAAATAATTTTAATTTAAAAACAACTAAATTGGTGTAGGCTGTTATACATGATAATTTTAGTTAAAAAAATAAAAATTTAATTATATTAGATGCAGGACGCGCTAAATGAGAGTGACAGGAATGTGCTTGGGATTTAGTGTAGGAAGGGTTAAAAAGTTTCACTTTTGAATATTATAGGTGTGTAATAGATCATTTAAATTGTTAAAATGTGTAAATGATATTTTGCGACAACATCAACGGAAATTCATGCATTTTCCCTAAAAAAGTTTTCAATTAATTAATTAATTACTTTACTGATAATAAATATATCATTATTTACATTCACATTCTGCTATTGCTTAATACGGTGGTGCTTCTCAGGTAAGAACGCCATTAACATTTTACATCGCCTTTCATCAAGATTTCTTCAACACTTTGTCTGCATTTATGTATCTCCTTCATCTTTGGGTTTACTGTCTCTGTCCTCTACTCTGTTCTTGCTCTGCTTTTGGTTGTGATCTCCAGTTTCGTTTTTTCATTTTATCTTGTCTCTTGCTCGAATTTGTTTCTTTTCTGTGCGATTTGGCATCTTCACATGTATATGTGCTCGTATTTGAACTTCGGTTTTATCATGCATGATGTATTTTTGTGTGTTTGAACTGAATTTTGGGGTTTTTTGGTTCCCACTGCTTTGGTGGCTTTAGGGTTGAGCCGCGTTTATGAATTACTCAGGAGAAATTTAACAAAGGATAAATAAATCGAGTAAAAATAGTTATTTTTATTGTGAATTCTCAGTTGTCAGGTAAGTCACAATTTCCAAGTAATTTGTAAATTCTTTTCAATTAACCTAACAATGAGCAAATTTTAACTATCTTAAGTTTCCGCATTTGATTAACATGAAGTTCTTTTATACAAAAAAGTTTCTCTTTGACAAGGATAAAGTAATTTCTTTTATGGCAAAAGTCTGTCCTGTAGGAGTATGTTCAATATATGTAATAATGCCTTTTGTGTCCCCATGATTGTTATAATAAAGAGAATATGATCGTCAATATTCCTGCTAATAATTTATTTCTTGAATAGCTAAAGACTGCAGCTAGTCATATTGACAAAGATGGAACACCATGAGGATGAATGCCGTGTTGGAGTCGAAAACCCAGAGAAACATGAAGATGAGGTAATGCCACCATTTTCAAGAGAGGTTTTCTTAATTTTCTTTGGTAGAATAGTTAATCAACAGCTTTGATGAAGTTCCAGTAACATTTTGAGTGTTTCCTTCCTTTTCTTACTGAAATTAAGTTGTTTTTGCAATTATTTATGTTGGTTTCTTCATGCAGGAAGCTGTGGCTCGTCATGAGGAATTCAAAAAATCTGTTGAGGCAAAGATAGCTCTTAGGCAGAATAATCTGAATCCAGAACGACCAGGTTTCTCTGAGTGTTATATTATTTGTGAAATCATTTCTTCCATTAGTTTCTTCGCTCCATTTCTTTTTTCTTCTATTCCTCCGTTCCCCTTTCCTTCTTTGTAATATTCATGAACTTATAAGCCGTAAACATGAGAATTGACATGTAACAATTAGGTAACTCTGTATATCGAAAACAATACAATCTTTTAATCCTTGTGGGAAAGTTACATGTCATGTGGGAACAACCAGGTAAAAGTTACTATTTTGCTATTCCTTTTTTAGTGGCCTCAGAAGTTTGATCCCAGGCTTTAATAGTTTAAAGACAATCAATTTAAATACACTTCATTTCATACATACACTATATGTTTTTCTTTCATGGTTTTAAGAGGTAAGAAGTATAGAAGTGGTTTTAGTAAATTATGTTGTTGTGGATTCAGTATTTTCTCCCTCTAGTTGGTTTTCTACGAGGCAATTCTTTCTCAAAGTCAATGGCTATATTTTCTGCACTCCTATATTAGCACTTGCTAACACATATGTAGTTACTCAGAAGTTTGGGAACTTGGCTTGATATGGAATATGTGTATTCTCCGTAGAAGATATCAGCTCATTTTGGTTGAGGCTGACCTGCTGATTTTTTTTTTATTTCAGACACTGGTTTTCTAAGGACACTGGATTCTAGTATTAAGCGCAATACTGCAGTTATTAAAAAACTAAAACAGATTAATGAAGAGCAGCGAGAAGGTTTGATGGAAGAGTTGCGCAATGTCAATTTAAGCAAGTTTGTAAGTGAAGCAGTGACCGCTATTTGTGATGCAAAGCTTCGGGCTGCAGACATACAAGCTGCAGTGCAGGTAGCTACTTGATTGATCTCTGATTTAGTCTAATTTCTCAATCGTTTACTTTTTCTAATAAGTTTGCTATGCCTTGCTCTTGCTGGAATTTTTAGGTAATGCCTACAATAAAATAGTTTAAATTTCATACTATACCGGGCCTTTAAAATGTGGGCAAGTGTGAGCAAAACAAACTATAATAGGTTTAGGGGCGAGTACCGTGTCCCAAAATCTTGTTGTGCTCTGCTGATGATGATATTTGCTGAGAATGGACTTTTTGGCTAAATGTGGTTATCTGCAGTACTTATGGTGCTGAAATTTGTCCAAAGTTTTAGAATTGAAGAGAAGTTTGTGAAATTGAAGATTAGGTTTATTAAATCTCCTTAGAAGCATTGTGATTTTGACATGAATTACTCAAAGGATTGAGATGATTTGACCCTCCAACTTCACCTTTGTTTTCTTCTGTTAATTGCTGTCAGAAGTGAGATCAGGAATTTTCACTCTTCATTAACTTCTGCTATTTCTCTTTGGTGAGACTCATCGTTTTCTCTGTTGTGACATGCTCCCTGTAGCTGACGATGAACTAAGTTTTTCTATCCAGACTTCAGACCATCTTTTCTTTTGTACTTGGCCTCTTCATTCTTGGGGGTCTAGTTCTGTTTTGCCATTCGGTTTATGGCAATTTACCTACTCTAGATTTCCTTTAATTACCATTGACCGTATAATTTTTGTGGTGAAAAATCTGAAATATTACTCGGTATTAGCTGTTGTCAATACCAATGTTGTCAAAGGCGTTCTTAAGCCCTGAAACAAGGTAAAAAAACGTGTTGAGCGCTTCGCCTCGCTTGATGTGCGCTTCAGTGTCGCCATCAAGGTTAGGAGGCATACTTTCCTTGACAATGAACCTCTTATGAAGAGGCGACACTAAACAATTGATTTTTCATTTTATAGTAATTATTTTTCAATTTCTTTGTTCGTATATCTGTCATTCATGCTTATAATCTATTAGTCTTCGACTAAACATATATATTTGTGTTTCTTCTCCCTTTGTGCCTTGTTTCATTGAAGTCCACATTTTATTTGCACTTAAAACCCCAATGGACGTTGGAGTTCTTCTGTGCTTTTTGCTTTTGATACACTGATCAATACCATATTGTACCAACTATTTTTACCAGTACAAAGACGCACAACCATGGAGGCTAGCATTTGCTAAGTATCATATAGTAGACACACCTAACGTTCTTGTGCAAACTCATTTTTACATTGCTATGAAACATGGTGACCAACCGTAGAGGATTCTAATGGAAGAGCCCAACAGAATCTTTAGCTTACCTATGTGCTAAGAGCAATATCAGTTTAAAATAAAATGTACTAAGAGCGAATAAGAATACACACATCATATCCCATCATGTGTCTGGCAGTAGAAACTAGAAAGTCATATTAGAGTAAGCTTCTTAGCTGACTACTCAAAATTGTATCCCACATAGGCTGGCACCCTGGAAGTGATATATGCTTTAGAGGACATGTATTTTTGGTTGAGTGGTTCTTAATTAGCACATATTATCTCTTTAGTCGTGTAAAAAAGGACTTCTTATGTTTTTGCCTAAGACAAGCTTCTAATATAACTAAAAAAAAGTGAAGTATAAGCTTTGAGTTTCTCTTTTGGACATACACTGTTTTCTTTTTTTGTTGATGTATCTTCTTCGTAGTCCAGATCTGTTCTTTGCTTCATCAGCGGTACAAGGAGTTTTCACCAAGTCTTGTTCAAGGCCTTGTGAAAATCTTCTTTCCTGGAAAAGCTGCAGAGGAAGTAGATGTGGACAGGAATGCGAGGGCTATGAAAAGGCGTAGCACTTTAAAACTTCTTTTGGAACTTTACTTTGTTGGAGTTGTTGATGATACTGGCATCTTTGTGAATATTGTTAAGGACCTCACGAGTGTTGAGCATTTGAAGGATCGTGATGCAACTCAGACTAATTTGTCACTCCTTGCTAGCTTTGCCCGACAAGGAAGATACCTGCTTGGGCTTCCATTGGCTGGTCAAGATATTCTTGAAGAGGTACACCACCTCCCTTTCCTTTCTTCCTCCCTTCTCGAGCAAAATTTGTAATGTTGAAAAAGCATTGGAACTAGCCTGCTCTCTGCTACTTATGATACATCAGTATTTTTCGTCTATGCTATTTTAACTCTGGGAAAGGATTAAACTTCAGAATATCTCTCTGTAGTCTATTATTCAATATAAGGTTAAATTCTTATCTGTTAGTTCTGCCCTTCCATAGATTGGTTGATCTTACCATTTTGTCCTTTTGAAGTTTTTATCAAAAGTTCTTGCAGCTTAATAGCTTCCCTAGGATATATGTCATTTCATAGAGTAGAGACCATTTTTAGCATGGCTTGATTGTTGTCTGTGGAAGGTGTTAAAGGTTGTTAACTAGATGGATTGCCAGTCAATGACTTGACATGGGTCTTGATGGGCTGCTGAATCATCTTTTTTAAGACACTTTGTTTTGGAATTACAGTTTTGACTTCAGAATAGAAGTTTCTGATGAGTTGTAACTTGCTAGCACTTGATGCTGTCAACTTGTTTCATTGTTTAATGCTTTCACTTTTTTTGTTACGTTTGTCCATGTTCATAATTCCTTATAATGTTGCCCACTGCTGCAGCTTTTCAAGGCCCTTAATGTGACTTCTGATCAGAAAAGGTTCTTTAGGAAGGCGTTCCAAACATATTATGACGCATCTGTAGAACTTCTTCAGTCTGAGCATGCTGTAAGGCTCTTTCCTCTCTTAAATTGTAAGACTTTGAATCTGAATGAGAAGGTGCAGGATTAGTTGTGTGATCTAGTCTTCTCTTCCTCGGTTTTTGGTGCCTTTTGGCTTTAACAATTGTACCATTCTTGAGCCATCTTTAAAAGTGCTAGTGCACAGAATCTCTTTCGTCTTTGCTGCTTTCCTGAAAGCTTCTAAGTTCACACATTTGTCCCGTTGGTAATTGTGATAACTGATGATACTTTGCTTTTTGGTGTTGAAGTTACTTCGGCAAATGGAGCACGAAAACGGAAAGACTTTATCTGCCAAAGGTGAACTGAATGAGGAGAATGCTTCTGCATATGAAAAACTGCGGAAAGCTTATGACCAGCTGTATCGTGGTATCTCAGGGTAAGTGTCTATATATCTATTGATGTACTGTGTGATGTCATGGAGATTAAATTCAAGTGCTTACTCCTTTTGTACACTAAAAGGCAGGTGGGGAGAGTATTGACTTTCACGAGTGTTCAGATTCTCAGCTCCATGTTTGCAAGAAATAGTTGTATCCTTAATTGTTCAATCTAGCACTGTGATTCACAGATCCCCCCCGACTCTAAGCCAATCTCTTAGTCATTGGTATTAACCACCCCTAGATGGTTTTCACATTAGTTGCTAGAGATAATAGGCTGATAAAACTCCTCTTATCCTAGTCTGCATGTTGGCTGTGAACCGGAGACTATAAGCTCTTTTGATCTATTTGTGGACCCCTTATCATTCGGCGAATTATAGAAACGATCTTTCATGTCCGTAGACTAGAGAGAGCTTCACTGCATGCTGACTTTTGGGAACACCCAATGATGATGGTCATGAGTGCTTGCATAAGTATCGCTATCCTAGTTATCTCCCTTAGACTGCTTTCTGATTATAATTTACTTGTGATTTTGATGAAGGTGCATTGTGAAATTCTTATGCGAGACATGAGACAAAACTAACGGGTCGTTTGGTGTGAAGGATAAGGGCATTTAATCCTGGGCAAAAAATATAGTGGTCCTTAAATTGATGTTTGGTTGGCAAACCCGGGATAACTTATCCCGAGATTAATAAATAGTACCTGGGATAAGTTATCCCTCTTCTTTGAGGTATACTAATCCCGGGATAAAAAGGATAAATGACAAATGTATCCTTTTAAACTTTTTTGATATCTCATTTTGAATATTTATGTATATTTATATTATCTTTTAATACAATATATAATAACATTCACAACCTTCACTCCATATTTTTATGATCTTTCTTCATATTTTTCTATTAAAAACTTAGACTATATAATATAATTTTTATTGACTAATTCTTATTTTTCTATATTTTGATTTTGAATAAATCTTTTTTACTTTAACAAACTTAAAAATAGAAGTTCTATTTTTAAATTAAATAAGACGAAAGTTTTATTTTAAATGCATACCATGCACACATAAAAATATTTAAGCTATATAAGATGAAAGGTTTATCTTAAAAATGAATATTGAAAAACTAAAGCTAGCAAAGAAAATGCATAAAAAACTAATAAAGTGAAGGGTATTTTTGTTAACAAACAACATATTCTTAAAAATTTATGCTACAAACCAAACATCCAATAGGAAATAATCTCAGCATAAATTATTCCATCATTACTAATCCCAACATAACTTATTCCATCATAATTTGTATTTAAACCAAATGACCCCTAAGGGTCCTAGGGTGGAGGGCTAGTTTTTGACTACTTAGACCAGAATGACAGAAAGATTTAGGAGTTACTAAATTCCTATATTTTTAATAATATTGATCATTTTTTGACAGATCGGTTGAAAGATTTAGGAGTAAATTTCTAACTTTATAATGTTGAACATTTTATTTTGATCAGGTAAACAATTATATTAAATGAAAGGCCAAAACAGGCTGTATACACCCAAACAGTAAAGAACATACAAAATGATATGGTTCTCTACAATGGACACCCAATCCTATATACATCCCGGAACTATATGGGTGCACCAAAAATAAATGCAGGATCAAAGGCTACTCCTCAACTACCCAAAGCTCATTTCTATTTTTATTCCTTCGAAAGCCCTCCTATTTCTCTCTCTCCAGATGATCCACATCAACGCGAAAGGAACAACATTCTATGCCCTGCTCTTCAGCCTTCCAGCTTTCCAACAAAACAACAGGTCCTTCACAGATCTAGGTTATAAAATACCTAAACTATAATGTTGTAAAATATGATCGACATCCTCACTTGCCACCTTGTACAAGTAACACCAACTGAATGCACACAACCTTTTTTTCCTAAGCTTTTCGGCTATTAAGATCACCCCCTCTAGAAGCTAACCATGTGAAAAACACCTTCTCCAACACCTTAGAAATCCGAATCAACTTTACAAAAAAGGCTCCTCCGCTTCACCACAAGTTTCTCATAGAAAGACTTGACAGAGAAATTACAGTTGTTCCCTAACTAGCATCACCAAGTATCTAACCATGTAAAAAAGTACACCTCCTTGGTACCTTTGAAATCCAAATTGCCTTTATAGGAAAAGCTTTCTCTGCGCTCAACAAAAGCTTCTCATAGAAGGACTTGATAGAGATCTCACAATTGCTCCCAACTAGCTTCTCTAAGTATCGAATTTGTTGTTTGGCTCACAATATTGATGGAGAAGAGCTAGCACCCTTTGAAACTCATTCACTTCCCAATCTTGAAAATCCCTCAACCTCTAATCCCTAAACGTTTCTTCTCCTCGTGACCCCTTTATATGTTGGACTAATGACTCCCTATGACAAGAAGCCTGTATACGCTTGAAAACTCATCTTTTAGCAACAAGTCTTCAGACTGTTTGTATCCCCAAAAATTAAATCTTCTCCCATCCCCTACCCTAAAAGAGATGTTTCATAAAATTCTGCCCATCCCTTCATGATATTTCTCCATACTCCACAACCTAAAGCCAAAGTGATTTTATTAATTCTCCCACTCCCAATCATCTTTTCATCTACTATGACCCCTTTCCATAAGGATTTGACCGCCACTCCGAATCTGCACAACCATTAAGTCCTTTAACTTCTATCCCCTAACTTTTAGGAGTTGTCACATCGGCCCAAATGAAACTTATGTGTCCCTTCCGTCGAATGCCAAAGAAAGTGCTTGTGGAGCTCTTCCAATTTCTTGGTAACATGAGAAAGAGTATGACGTAGAGACAAAGGAAGTGGGGACGCTTGATAATATGCTCTTAATAAGCACTTTATTCCCTCCTTGGACAAATCTCTCTTTTGCCAACCTGCAAGCCTCTTCTTGGCTCCCTAAAGTATCAGATTTGATGCCTATACTCGAAGCCCCTAATGAGAAGATCTAGATAAGTAGTAGGAAAAGCCCTTACTCGGCAATGCAAAACTTGAGCGATCAAGTCAATATTGTCCACCATAACAATGAGAATGATCTCACATTTTCTAAGATTAATTTTGATACCAAACACCACTTGAAACCAAGTTCATTCTTAAACTAGAATATCTAGCTGACCCGCATCTGCATCACCAGAAATCAGGGTGTTATCTGCAAACAAAAAATGTGAAACCAATACGAACCTAACACCTTCAACCACAACATTGAAACTTTCTATGTCCCCTCAACAACTCTATCCATCCCACTACTCAAAGCTTCCATTACTAAAATGAAGAGTATGTGTGATAAAAGATCCCCTTGCCTCAACCCTCTTGAATTGTCAAAAAGCCACACGGGTTGCCATTCACCAACATTGAGTAGTGCATGGAAGAAATACAAAAGCTTAACCCTTCCAAACACCATCTTCAACATAATGAACTAAGGAACTTACAGTTTACATGGTCATAAGCCTTTTCAAGATCTAGCTTGCACATTACTCCTGGTATACCTTGCTTCTCAAATCTACCACTTCGTTTGCCACCAAAGCTACATTCAAGATTTGTCTACCTTCCACAAAAAGCATTTTGTGAAGATGATGCCGTCTCATTCTGAACCTTCTTAAGTCTATTAGAAAGCACCAAAGATAAGATCTTATAGATGCTTCCTACTAGACTAATAGATCTATACTCCCCAATATGCATAGCTTGCATTGGAGCGGGGGTTTACCCTGTGTGCACCCAAAAGGGTAGCGGCTGCGGGTTCCCCTTGTCATAAAAAAAAGGTCTATTAGAAAGCACCTTAGATAAGATCTTATAGATGTTTTCTCTAGACTAATAGATCTATACTCCCCAATATTCATAGCTCCCTCCCGTTAAGGGATAATGACAATGAAGAAAATGTTTAAACTTCTCCTGAACTCCTCTCTTTCTTGGATTGCAACTATGGTCTACGTAACATCATGCTGCACTATAACTCCAATGATGTTGGAAGAAATCTAAAGTAAATCCATTAGGTCCTTGGGAGGTGGAGAGGGTGGCAACATTACTGGAAAAACTAGCTGAAATGACTATAACCACAACAGCCATAGGCAAGATCCTATGGAAACATAGTAAGGACGGAGTCTTTCCGGTCAACAATGCGTACAAAAGAGGACTAAAGGGGATGATAGGGCCCCCAAAATACAATTGGAATTACTTCTGGAAAGTGACATTCCTACAAAAAAGTAAAGTGTTTCACCTGGTTAGTGATAAAGAGAGCATGTTTAACACAAGAAGTTCTACAGAAGGAAGGCAGTTAGCTGGTCGCGGGGTTTTTTTGTGCAAGTTGACAAAATAAATAATCAGCTCTTCCTACATTGTAAGTGATTGTAAGTTCACTGCTCAAATTTGGAACTTGTTTCTCAATATCAATACCACAAGCGTGAAATGAACAATTCCAGAACATACATCAGATCTATTGAGCTGTTGGATTAGGAGGGGAGGCAATAAGAGATGGTGGAAGCTAATACCATCGTGTGTATGGTGGTCAGTTTGGAAAGAAAGAAATGGAAGATGTTTTAAAGATAAATCCAATTCCATCCACAGAGTTAATGGAATTGTATAGTATCTTTACTTTTTTGGTGTAAACAACTTTGTATTGATGATATAGATCAGATTATAGATTTGATAGGAAATCTATAATTAAACCTTTTTGGAGGTAGCTAGCATACCCTTAACGCTGAAGAATACAACCTTATTGGTTTCCCAAAAAAAAAAAAGAATCATTAGGTCCTTGGGCCTTCTCACCTGGACAACACTTACCTCCTCCTACTTAATAGCCCTATCAAGCCACCTATTTTTATCGCTCTCGATGTCATTAAACCTTAAGCCCGCAAGCGTGTCCTCCATCTCGTTGCTGCTTGGAATAAATGTTCATAGAATTAAGCAATAGTTCCTTCTGCTTCCTCCTTCCCTATATGCACCCCTCTTTCCACCTCCATTGACCCTAGAAAGTTCCTCCTATTAGCTACTGCCACCCTATGCAAAATTTTTTGTATTAGCATCCTCCTCATCTAACCACAACATCCTCGATTTGTGTCTCCAACTAATATCTTAGGCCATTGCCAAATAGGCTAACTCCCCATTCAATTCCTCTTTCCTCTCCTTCCTCTCCTCCACTCCCTCCCCACTTCAAAACTTTCTAACTCCCCCACCTCATTCATAATCTTCCTCATCCTCACCTCTACACTTGAACACATCTCTGATTCACATCCTTAAATCATTCTTAAGCATCTTTAGCTTCTTAGGAAGACGAAAAGGTTTCCCCTCCACAATGTAGCTACTCCACCACCTCATTCATAATCTCCGTCGTCCTCACCTCTACACTCTCCAACACATCTCTGTTGCACACCCTCAAATCATTCTTAAGCATCTTTAGCTTCTTAGCAAGATGAAAAGGTTTCCCCTCCACAACATAGCTACTCCACCACGGCACCACCCCACCACTTACTCCATAAAATCAGTTGCTTTCAGCCAGATATTCTTATCCGAATAGAAAATTCTTCTGTCTTCTACTTCCATCCAACAAAATAGGTCAATGATACAAGGCCAACCTCGATAAAGGGACTTGTAACACATCTGGTGCCAATTTCGTCCAAGAGGTGGACATTAAGAATCTTTCTGATCTAGATTTGGAAGATGAGTCTTCCGATTTAGGCCTAATGAAGTTTGCTGAGGTTAAAGGTATAATAAGATAACGGTTATCAATAAAATGCGAGAACTTTCTCATGGCCCTAAATATCGCACTATACCCCACACTTTCCTCCAGGAATCTTATAGGATTAAAATTCCCCCTACTACCGAAGGAATGTCCCAACTCCTCATCCCCACCCCAATTTCCTCATGGAACCTCTCCTTTGAACCCTCCCTCCAAACCTTCTATTACCCCATCCCAATATTTTTTAACTTCACACCAATCATAAATTCCCACTTGTTAATCTCCAAACATTCCATCTTCCTATCATCCCAAAGAAATAGAATACCACCCGCGTTGCCACAGGCTGGAATGCAGTCGTACTTTACCCATCTTCATCCCCACACACTTGTCACTAACCCATCTATCAAAGACTCCATTTTTTGTCTCTTTAACACAAATCAAGTCTACCCCCATTCTCTAAAGCCTGCTTTAGAAATAGTCCTTTTGTTGGGGCTGTTCAACCTCTTCATATTCCAACTAATGATTTGCAATTCATCAACAAAACTATTTTTAATACCCCCTTTGCACCATTCACCTCCCTCCTTCCATTCGGTCGTGTCTCTATTTCTCCTACCATTCATAAGCTTACCCCCTCCTCTGAGCTCCACCAAGCTAGGATGGTTCTCATTCGTTTATTCTATGCCCTTCACCTCATCACTCCCTCTAGCCTCTTTATCCATAGAATTCAAAAGATCAATGACTTTCCCCTGCACACCTTCAAAAGAAATTCCTAAGAACTTCCCAAAGTTTAATGTACTCCTTTTCTGCCCATTTGGAAATCTTGCTCTTCCCCACTTTTTCAGCTACCACGATGATGTTCCTAGTGACACCCTCATCTGAATTGAAAGAGAAATAGTAAAATTCCCCGGAGAACTCTCCATTGCAAAACAATATGCTATGGGGGACCTCTTTTTTAGAGTAGACTGCGGACCGCCCTATCGCCCAATATTTTATACCTATCCAGCCTGTTAGAGACTGAAATAGCCTTCTTTGAGGCATGAGTTCCCGTAAGAAACATTGGAAGAAGATTCTGCGACACTTTCAAAATTGGACAAGAGTTCTTACCTTTACGTCATCAAAACAAGACCCTCCTCTTGACCCCATCATTGCAACACTCTTTACTGAAGGAAAATCTTGCCCCCAGCACTACCAAACCCCTTATTTGGTGGAAAGTGGAAACAAAGCGCCCCTTTTTTTTGCACTTTGTGGTGATTCCTGGAGAAGAATATTATTGAATTATGTATCTACGTTACTACATAAAGACCCTATTTATAGATACTACAATCTAATCTAAGTCCAACTAGGAAACAACATACTATTCATATTCCAATTCTAAATAGGACTATATATTCCTATCCCTATTCTAACACTCTCCCTCAAGTTGGTGCATACAAATGATAAGCACCTAGCTTGTTACAGATATAATCAATACGAGGACTAGTGAGGGACTTGGTGAAGATATTTGCAAGCTTATTACTTGACTTCACAAACTTTGTAACAATATCTCTTGAGAGTATCTTTTCTCTGACAAAGTGACAATCAATCTCAATGTGTTTGGTCCTTTCATGAAACACTGGATTTGATGCAATATGAAGGGCCGCTTGATTATCACACACAAGTTCCACCTGATCAACTTCGCCAAATTTTAGCTCCCTCAATAACTGTTTGATCCAAATAAGCTCGCAAGTTGTTGCGGGCATTGCTCCATATTCTACCACTCGATCGAGCAACCACATTCTGTTTCTTGCTCTTCTATGACACCAAATTACCTCCTTCTAATACACAATATCCGGATGTAGACCATCTATCAGAGGGTGATTCTGCCCAATCGGCATCTGTATATCCCGTGATATGCTCATGGCTTTGATCTTCGAAGAGTAGTCCTTTTCCGGGCATTGACTTTATATATCACAGAATATGAACAACTGCACCCCAATGACTATCACAAGGGGAAGTCATAAACTGACTTACAACACTCACAAGGAATGAGATGTCAGGTCTAGTCACCATGAGATGATTTAACTTTTCCACCAGCTGGCTATACCTTTCAGGATTACTGAGTGGCTCCCCCTTTCCTGAGCAGTTTAACATTCAGATCTGTGGGAGTGTCAATGGGTCTAGATCCCATCATCCCTATCTCCTCAAGAATGTCTAAGGCATACTTGCATTGAGAAATAACAATACCTGATCCAGACTGAGCAACCTCAATACCTAGAAAATACTTTAATCTGCCAAGGTCTTTTGAAATTCTTAAAGTGATGTTGCTTCAAACTAGTGAGACCATCTTTATCACTGCCAGTGATAACAATATCATCGACATAAACACCCAAATAAATACATAAATTTGGTGCAGAATATCGATACAATATAGAGTGATCAGCTCCACTATGAGTTATGCCGAGCTCCTGAATTACTGTCATGAACTTTCCAAACCGGGCTCGAGGGGACTGTTTCAGACCATAGAGTGACTTGCGCAATCGGCATACAAGTCTGCTAGACTTCCCTTGAGCAACAAAACCACGTGGTTGCTCCATACAGACTTCTTCCGCAAGATCACCATGTAGAAAATCATTCTTAACGTCCAACTGATGAAGAGGCCAATGACGAACGGTAGCCATAAAAAAAGACGGATAGATGCCATTTTAGCCACGAGAGCAAACATACCACTAAAATCTCGCCCAAATATCTGAGTATATCCTTTCGCAACAAGGCGAGCCTTAAGTCGATCAACCTGACCATCTGGACCAACTTTTACCGTATAAACCCAATGACAACCAACAGTGGCTTTACCTGCAGGAAGGGGGACAAGTTCCCAAGTACTGGTCGTATGTAAAGCAGACATCTCATCAATCGTAGCTTGCCTCTATCCCGAATGGGGAAGTGCTTCACCTGTAGTCTTAGGAATGGAAATAGAGGACAAAGACGATAAAAAACCATGATAGGATGATGTGAGACGATGATGACTCAAGAAAGTATAATTTGGGTTAGCATTTCGAGTGGACTGTATATGTTTTTGAAGTGCAGGCAAGTCCACAATAGGAGCAGGGTCTGGCGCATGACATGAATCATCTGGAACTGATGCTGGACGTGGACGACGATGATAGGCCAAGAGAGGTGGAGGTTTGTTGGGTTTTATTAGAGGTGGCACTATAATTGGAGATTCTTCGAAAGTCCGTACAGGTAGGACCTGAGGTGAGGTAGAGGCAGGACCTTAGAGATATCAGGACGATCAAATGATGTATAGTAAGGTTGAGATTCAAAGAATGTGACATCAGCGGACATAAGATATCGTTAAGGTCAGGGGAATTACAACGATACTCTTTTTGAACTCGAGAGTAACCAAGAAAGACACATTTGAGAGCACGAAGGGCTAATTTATCTTTTCCTGGAGCTAAGTTATGAACAAAGCATGTGCTCCCAAAGACACGAGGAGGTGTAGAATGGAGAGGTGACAAAGGAAACAATATGGAATGTGGAACCTAATTCTGAATAAAAGATAAAGGCATTCTATTAATTAAGTAACAAGATGCAAGAACAACATCGCCCATAAACGCAGTGGAACATGGGACTTAATGAGAAGAGTGCGAGCAGTTTCAATAAGATGCCTATTCTTTTGTTCTGCTACACCATTCTGCTGTGGCGTGTACGGACAAAATGTCTGGTGAATTATACTGTGGTGAGTCACAAACTCCTGAAATTGAGAGACATGTATTCTAACGCATTATCACTACGAAGAGTTTGAATGGAAACACCAAACTGATTTTGTATTTAGCAAAAAAACTTTTAAATATAGAAAATAACTCTGAACGATTTTTCATTAAGAAAACCCAAGGACATCTTGGATAATCATCAATAAAACTAACAAAATAACGAAATCTCAAGGTTGAACTAACTCGACTATGACCTCAAATATTAGAATGAACTAAAGAAAAAATAGACTCGGAATGACCTTAGTACTACGTGAAAATGTAGCACGAGTGTGTTTCCCAAGCTGACGACTCATATTCTAATGAGGATAAACTAGACAAACTAGGCACTATCTTTTGCAGTTTAGATACACTAGGATGTCCCAATTGTTTGTGAATTAGGTCCGGCGGCTCCGTAACGGAGCGTGCTGTGAAGGAATTTGAAGAGGTAAGATAGTAATGGCCTTGTGATTCATGTCTTGTGCCAAATCATCTATCCTATACTGCAGTCCTGCATAAGGAAAAACTCATCAAAAAATAAATGCCATAATGTATGTCCTGCGTCAAACGACAAACAAATGCCAAATTAAAAGGAGAACCAGGAACACAAAGAACAAAATCTAAGGTGGCAGAAGGTATGGGTTGGGCTTTTCCAACCCCTTTTGGTTTTGTTTGGATCCCATTGGCTAAAGTAATAGTAGGAAGAGATTGTGAGTAAACAATATTAGACAAAAGTGATTTGTTACGAGAAATATGATCAGAAGTGCCTGAGTCCATAACCCATGATCCAAGAGTACTAGATTGTGAAACACAAGCAAAAGGATTACCCGCAGGAGTAACAGTAGGTTGAGGACTCGATGCTGCTTGTGGAGACAGTTGGTTACTTGCTCGATACTGAAGGTCAGCCTGAGCAATATGAGCATTATTGGATGATCGGTCAGGTGGAGCAATTAGTGCTACTTGCAGGGATTTTACTTAGTTGCGCAATTTCGAAGGGATTCGTTATATTCCTTTATAACAATAGGATCATAACTGGGAGTGGACCATGCAAAGTATAACATACGTTGCGAGTGTGTCCAGGCTTGTGACAATAACTACACTTAGAGTGAGGTCTTCCAGAATGACTTCCTCCTCGTCGGTTCTCCATAGTAAATGTTCATTTATCAATAGTTTGAGATGCAAGAATAGAGGAGTCAACGGTGGGTGATAAACCTACTTTATGGCTAGGAGGTGTAGCAGGACGAAGTAAACGTGAGAATAATTCATCCATTGTCGGGATGGTAGGACTAGCTAAGATCTGATCACATGCAAAGTCATGATCAGTAGGAAGTCCAACAAGTGTAAGGACTAAAAACAATGTTTGTCAGTGCTCATGTTGGGTTTTCACGTTCACGGTGACTGGCATCAACGTTTCAAATTCCTCCATGACTGCCTGCACTTGCCCAAGTATGTAGACATATTTCTTTAAGTTGGTCATTCGAGATACCACATCATGAAATCGAGATATGTGATTAGTATATAAAGCACAAGCCTTTTCCCAATCTGAATAACATGTCTAGAATGAGCGAAACAAGGGCATCAACTTGGAATCAATAGATCACTATAGGAGACTACACAGTTGAGCATCAACCTTCTCCCATTATGCTTTGGCTGTTGTAGATTCCTCAGTAGCCTTTCTCCTTTCATCTACCACACAAGCATTGGTCGTTATTTCCTCCAATCCAGTTCACTAATTCAGGGTATACTCAATCTTTCCCTGAAATCCTCCTTGCGCTATGCCTCTCAAATTCAAACCTGTTAATCTTCTAGTTCCCCTTAGCCGTAACAAGTTTCCAGCCATGGAAGTTGGTGAACAAGACCTCCAATCCTCAGGAAATCAATTTTTCCTCTCCACTTTCTCCCCATCTCCTCTTGCTCCTATTCTATCCTCCCTATCTCGACCCTCTTTGAGATTTTCAGGGTTGAAATCTGGTGTTAACCAGACCCTGAAGTTCTCATCCCCTCTTGTTCTACCATAAACACCGGCACACTTCCCCTTTTCCTCATCAAAACCCTGACCCACGACACATCAGAGGTTGCAATCCATCCCCTAGAAACCTTCGTACTCATCCCCAATATATCTTAAAACATTATTGCACCAAAGATGCAACGGTAAATGTGGCACATTTACCACTCCAGCTCATTCTGTCCGCCTTTGTACATTCAGAAGAAATATATCCTCGGACAATTTATGAAGACTAAGGAAGTTGTTTTCCCTTGCCCTCCCAAAGGACCAGGACCTTCTCTGCCTCAGTAGAGAATCTGAAGAGAAAAGCAGAGTCTCCCATGGAAGACAAGATACTTACAATCCATGGTTCCACTCCCCATGTCTTTACTGCTCACATGGAAACCGGATCCGGCGAAGTAACTCTCTTTTCATACCTTCCCACCAAGCACATTGCAAAGAAAGATTTCCTTTGCACAATATGATCCGCCTATGATCTGAACCTCGGCTCATACTCACCTTTGCTATTTCCTTCACCCTCCATCCAGTGTAAGGGCAATTGGCAAAGCCTCCTTTTAATGCAGATCTTTAAGTTTTCTAGCTTCTAGAGAGAAGTAGGAGCCTCTCTCTCTAGACGTGACTTTGAAGGGTTTTATTACATAACAGCTAGAACGTGATATATATAATATTGATCATGAAATGGACAGATAATTGAAGGCCAGAATAATGAAGTAGAAAATAAGGACGGATGAGCAGGCAGTGTCATCAACTATATATTCTGGAGTACCTTCCTAAAGTTGCCCACTTTTTTCCTCCAGGTCTGGGATAAAGGTTGCGAGCACTTCTATGCCTCATAAA
Organism: Solanum medicagineum; assembly: GCA_026153255.1. Taxonomy (NCBI): domain Eukaryota; kingdom Viridiplantae; phylum Streptophyta; class Magnoliopsida; order Solanales; family Solanaceae; genus Solanum; species Solanum medicagineum. Next base: position 11,264,278 of record JAPFFP010000080.1, read on the forward strand.
AGTATACAATGGTTAAGAGCACTTTACTTGAATGTGAATGACAATGTCGCAGTTAGCATAAGTTGTAGAACAGGTCAAAGCTGGGAATTTCCTGTATTTCCCTTGGTCTGAAATCTCTGTGCATGTTCTAGTACGGGGGAATGGGTTTTGAATGCTTACATGAGAGACTGCTTATGTGTATGATATGAATCCATCAGCTGTATATCTGAAGACTGTTTTTCTCTATAGTGATGATGATAATGTGTCCAGCAACAACCAAATTGATATTGACGCCTGAAGCTCTTTCCTAACCCACTATAAGAGGCATATGTCCCATGTCCTAGCTTCTTTTGCTAACCAGCACTTGCAACTAGTGAAAACTGAAATTAAGACAATTAAGGTCCTAGGCAAATAATCTTCTCTCACTGTGGGGAATTTTTAACAAACAGGATCAAGAATCATTACTCTTTTGTTGGTCTGGATGCTACACAGTACATGTTAAATGTATTTTGTGGTACTTTTTCTTCCTAAGTGACTAATTTCGTTACATATGTTGTTATGCCTTGAAGTTGTGTTTGTGGGTTTTGACTATGAATTTGTTATAATATTCTGGACTGCCTTTTCACTTGTTTAGTTTTGTACCTTACTTTGATTCCATAAAATCCTTATGTTTCCTGTTATTTACACTAAACTAATTTATTACATTCCCGTATTGTAGATTGGCAGAAGCACTTGACATGCAACCTCCAGTGATGCCTGAGGATGGTCATACAACCAGGGTAACATCGGGGGAGGATGCATCATCCCCTGGTGGCAGTAAGGATTCTTCTGTCCTTGAAGCCCTGTGGGATGATGAAGATACAAGGGCTTTTTATGAATGTCTACCAGATCTCAGGTTATCTTTCATCAGGATACTTTTAAGGGTCACTTTGTTTTGTTTCCTGAAGTGGGATGTCTAGTAATGGACATGTATCATAAGGTAACAATTTCCCTTTCGCAGAGCATTTGTTCCAGCTGTGTTGCTTGGAGAAGCAGAACAAAAGTTGAGTGAACAACCTGCAAAGGTGCAAGAACATTCAATTGTAAGAATTTAGGTGTTATCACGTGTCTTATCTTTTTTACTTCCCCTCTGGCTCCTGATGTTATAACAGGAACAATTGTCTCTCTAGTTACAAGGAATTTTCAGGTTAACTTTATGGGAGATGTTTATCAATTTTATTCTGATATCCGCTGTTTTGCTGCTTGCTCTTGCATTATGTAGCCCAACTTGAAGTGTTATGTGATCTTTGTACTCAGCCAGAATTTTCTTGTATCATTTCATGAGAGTGTATAAATTTTCTGAAAGAAAGTGTTGGAGGAATGGGTTTACGACAATAAGTAGACGCTTTTTTATTTTTTTATTTTCATGATTACCAATGTTTAAGGGTTTGTTCTTTAGAGCAAGTTCAATGCACAAGAGGTCATGGCTGGTGGTCACTTGTCCTTTGTTCTTACCAACGACATGGTATTTTGCTTATAGTCTTTTCTTAACATTGTTCGCAGAATTAGGAGTCTAAGAGGATGGGAAGTCTGTAACTTCCTAAAGTTTGATTCTTTTGCAATGTTTGTTGTGTTTTGGCAAGAAGGAAGAGTGGTATTCCTTAGATTAGTATTGCTTAGAAGTAATATGATTTTTATAATCCATCGACATGCTAAGATTTTTCCCGTCACATATATGTTAATAGTCATGACCTGTCAAAAACCAAAACATGTTACTAAACACTAATTTATTGAAAAACATATTTATTATGAAATACTACTTTTTTGAGCCTGTCGACAGCCTTTGGATGTTTTTTAGACAAAGCACAACTTTATTTTGTGCTCCTGCTATGTCACTGATGCTGCAGCGCCACTCTGGTCATTATTTGCGTTGTGATTATATGATGTCTTGTATTATTGACATGATGCTTTTTGTCTTCCCGGTGAAGGATTCAGCACCTGATGCAGATGAAACTCAGACTGCTGCACAAGAGACTGCAGAGGGTGCTGCAGATGCTGGAGCTGTACAAGAGGACAGATATGATAAAAGCAAAGATAAAGATGAGAAGGATAAAGAAAAGACCAAGGAAAAATCAAAAGAAAAGGATAAAGATGAAAAGGATAAAGAGCCTGATAAGGAAAAAGCAAGAGAAAAGGAAGCAGAAAGAAAAGGAGAAGGTGATAAGGAGAAAGCAAAAGGTGTTGAAGGAACTAATCTGGATAGTCTGCTTCAGCGGCTTCCCGGTTGTGTTAGCCGTGATTTGATTGACCAGTTGACAGTAATACCAGCAACTTAAAGCTTCAAATATTTGTTATCCTGGTTCCTGATTAAGATTTCATTATTTGTGGCTTCATTTGTAATTTATGCTTCTGCGCCTAATTTTTATTTTACAGGTGGAGTTTTGCTATCTGAATTCCAAGTCCAATAGGAAAAAACTTGTTAGGGCATTGTTTAATGTCCCCAGGACTTCACTAGAGTTGTTGCCATACTACTCACGCATTGTTGCCACTCTATCAACTTGCATGAAGGATGTGTCTTCTATGCTTCTACAGTTGTTGGAAGAAGAGTTCAACTTTTTAATAAATAAGAAGGTAAGTGTAGCCTACTTATGCAGTTTATCCATTGACATAAAGGATGTACCATCAATAAGAAGCAAACATTTTCTGTTTATTCTAATTGTGTTTGCTTTGCAGGATCAAATGAATATAGAAACAAAAATAAGGAATATTCGTTTTATTGGAGAGCTTTGCAAATTTAGAATTGCACCACCTGGCCTTGTTTTCAGTTGTCTGAAGGTATGAGGAGTAAGGTTACAGTATATTCTTAGTGGTAAATTGAGGAGGGATGATTTGGCCTCCTTTTCCTAATCTATTTTTACAAAACAAAAACATTAGTTTGGGATCCTCTCTCATGTAGCACATAGCCACCAAACTTTCGATATACAATGCTCATCTTTAGAAACTAATTGAGAAATTCTCTAGAAAGTAAGTCTTTCCACTACCCAGGGTACAAATAAGTATGTGATGCATCAGCAGCATTGGCATCGATTATGACAATTGTTGTGATTACAAACAGACTCATGGTATGACAGGGAAGTAAGCTCTGCTCTCCAGCAACGCTTACTCAAGTTAAGAGACTAAAGGTCTGTACGGAAGATAGATGACCAAACTACGACCAACAATTCTTCATGCTAAGTGCTTCAAATGTGTTTAGTGTTTTTTATTGTTGTAAAGTTTGTAGATTAGACATTATATTCTTTAGGGCTAGTAAGAATTATGCTTGGGTTGATGCTGCTGCTTTCATTGTCCTCAGGCTTGTTTAGATGATTTCAGCCATCATAATATTGATGTTGCTTGCAATCTTCTCGAGACATGTGGGCGTTTTCTCTATCGATCTCCTGAAACTACAATACGTATGGCAAACATGTTAGAAATATTGATGCGTCTGAAGAATGTTAAAAATTTGGATCCTCGCCACATCACCTTAGTGGAGAATGCATATTACTTATGTAAGCCACCTGAAAGATCTGCACGAGTGTCTAAAGTCCGGCCTCCTCTGCATCAGGTACATGTAATTTTCAACTGCTGTGGTTTATAAACTGGATACTACAGAATTTAAGTTTTATGCCTGGGATTATGCAGTACATAAGAAAATTGCTCTTTTCGGATCTTGACAAGTCTTCAATAGAGCATGTGCTCAGACAGCTTCGTAAGCTTCCTTGGAGTGAATGTGAGGCATACCTTTTGAAGTGCTTCATGAAGGTTCACATGGGCAAATATGGTCAGATTCATTTGATCGCATCACTTACCGCTGGTTTAAGTCGCTATCATGATGATTTTTCCGTTGCTGTTGTTGATGAGGTATGTCCTTTTCAATGCGCAAATGTCTGTCACTTGCACTACTTTCCACATATACAATCCTTTGACCTTCAAATTTATCTCCAGCTCCTTGAACATTGCATTAAGTGCAGCAATGGACAACCCAAGAAAGAAATTTAAAAGAAAAAAAAATCACATTAACCTGGCGAAGATGTGAAAAGGTGCAAAATGTATGTAGGAGAATATCTGTCTCTTACTACTATCTTCCTAAAGGAGAATATCTATATCTTACTACTATTTTCAGAAAAGAGTTGACAGTAAAAGAGTAATGAATAATTTCATCTTATATGCATGTATTTTGTAGAATGTAGCACCCCTCCAGAAAAAAAACACCAAACACTCATATATTCCTCCAATATTATTGTCTTTAACTAGGATTTTGTAATTTTAACTGCTATAGATATTTATATTCAGGTAATTTTGGACGACACAACCACATGGATTTTTATTTGCTCTTCGAAGTAATGTAATACTAGATTGGAAAGTACAAAATGATCTAAAATAAAACTTGGCAAAGATTTCAGATTTTTCTGAATAGAAGTATGAATTTAAATATAGTGGCCTTTCAGATACGGACTCAACATCAAACTTGGGTTGCTAAACAGAAACTGAAAGAATGGAGCAGAACCACATTTATTGAAATGACCAACAAAAATTTAACAGTCTATTAGAGGAATTGACTGATATTGATATGATATAAGAAAGCAGATGAGAATGAAATGATGTTTGAGCAGTGTGTAGATGTCAAGGCACGAAGTCATTTGTAGAATCTTCTGAAGCTTTGTCTTCTTGAATGACGACCCAGACGGAGTGTCCGGTAAGTGGGTCGACTTTGAGCCGGGACATTCAGGACCCTGAACTCTTTCTTCAGACAATGAGGCATTTGAGCAAGATTTGGAATTTGATGAAGGAACAGAAAGAAAATTTGGGGCTTAGGGTTTTAGGGAAAAGGCTCTGCATGGTTGTATGACTATGAAGAGATATTTTGTACTACAGGAATAACCACTCCTTAGAAATGGAGCAGTTCTCTGGATTAATAACCCTGGTGTTAATAGCCCCTCAATGGTTCAGAGGAAACATTAAATAGGCTAAGGTTGATAATGCTACTACACCCTCAAAGATATATGGATTTTTATTTTCTAATTAATCCAAATATCATATTAGTCAAGCAATGTCACCAAAAAAGTTATTGCTGACATAACCTCATTGAACTGACTGCAGCCGATGGTAGAGAGGAAGTTCTTATTTTTTGTTAAAACTCGGGAACATATGCCTTAATAAAAGGGGTTTGTTGACATGGTAAAAGCTTTGATTGGACTCTTATATAGTCTGTGGATGATCAAGTTATATAGTTAGCCAATAACTAAAGCTGTTGGAACATAATTTGAAGGAGTATAATGCATGCTATTCCAGAAAAAAGAGGAACTTTTTGTGTAGGAAATGGTCGAGGGAACTAAAGCTTTAATGGAGTAATATAGAATAACTAGTTCTGGCAATTTTAGTCCATAATATTATAGCCCTTAAAACGGGTTGGTCCATTACCTAAAAAGCTTAATGGGTTAAATTGAATTTGACCAAATGACCATAGAAAAGCTAGGCTATAATGCATCAAAGTATTGTAACCTAACGGCCAAAGAGTTACAATACCTCTTGTTTGTTGATTTGAAATTCAATGTCCAACATGACCTGCTCTGGAAATATGAGAAATGTGATGGTGATGATTATTGGTCCACAATAACTTGTCAATTTCATCATTTTATTCTTATCTAATATTGTAGATCAAATTCCTCCCATCCTATAAAAACCACCGCCACTAGGAAAAAGAAAAAAAATATAAAGAAGAATGAAAAGTTCTGTTTAAAAAGTAAAGTTCGCAATGTTCAAAATGACATCTGAAGAAAAAAATCTTGCAATTTATATGTCTACTACAATTTTAGGGTAGGGATGAACAAATTTTTAAACAAAGTATTTAACACTTCAATGTTGTTATACCTTTTTTATCTCTCATAATAAATTCTATAATATACCTTTTAACAATGAAATTTATTTCTGAAAATATAATTACCTCTGACTGGTACCTTTTTTTTGTCACTATGTTAAAAGAAGATATATTTTGGTACTCTTATGTGCACATCTAACTATTTAGACTTATTTAATGATTTATTTAACCAAAGTTTATTTTCATTGCATAAAATCGTTATGTTAAAGCCAAAGTTATAGCAGCTAAATAACAAACTTAGAAGAGAGGAATTGGAAATAGCATAGCAATTGTAAGCTGTCTTTTTTTGAACATTAATATTGTGGGATGTATGCAAACACAAGAGGTAAGTGAAGGAAAGAGGAGCAGGACAATCTATTTAGATTTTTAAGGTTTATGCACTGAAGTTTCATATTAGCAATTCTAAGCTGTCGTATCACGTCACATATCAGATTTGTTAACTTTTGTTATTCTTTCAGTGCATTAAAATAGCAAAGGGAGAACGTATTGAGTTAAGTTGGCGGGGTTGGGTCCTAAGAAGGAGAAGTACGGCATGACTGGTGATGTACCACTGTGCGGACGGCTCATTGAGAGGAGAAACGCATCTCATCAAAAAAGAGGGTAGAAGCACTTACCTTCAGGTTGTGTGAGAACTTCCAACATCAGGCTGCTCTTAGCTAGGAAGACTGTTATGACATCAATAAGCTAGGTTCGGCATATGTCGAAAATTTGCATATGCTTAACTAGTTTATTGACTCAAGCCATGTTTAAGCATCCTAATTGACCCAACCCTCGTGATTGACATCTCTAAAACATCCTAATTTGACCCACCTTGGCCATCCTCTTAATTTAAACCGCCCTTTTAATTTTTGAACCACATTTATGTGGCATATACAAATTTAGATCTTGTGAGATATATTGAAGAAAAATATTATTGACTTGTCTATTAACATTACTACATAAAAGACCCTAAATTTGACCCACCTTGGCCATCCTCTTAATTTAAACCGCCCTTTTAATTTTTGAACCACATTTATGCGGCATATACAAATTTAGATCTTGTGAGATATCTTGAAGAAAAATATTATTGACTTGTCTATTAACATTACTACATAAAGACCCACATCATAAAATCGAGATATGTCATTAGTTTATAAAGCACAAGCCTTTTCCCAAACAGAATAACATGTTTGGAATGGGTAAAACAAGGGCATCAACGTGGAATCAATAGATCACCATAGGAGACTACACAATTGAGGATCAACCTTCTCCCATTGTGCTTTGGCTGGTTGTTAAGTGGTCGTGGACACCTTGACCTTTGCAGCATAATTCAACCGAGGAAGCCCATGCTAAGTAGTTGGAACTACCCATTAATGGTTCTGTAGTGATCGTAGGATTTGAACTTCCTATTCCTGTAACTTTGGAGCCAAACATATCAATCCCAAAGGACATCTTCTGAAATCAAACTTTTATAGTTAAAAAAAAAGGTGAGGAAACCAATTGCAGCAATCCCAAAAAAAGTAAAAAGAATAATGATGTCACTGGAAACCAAATTTGTCCACTAGAAACTGGTCAAAAAATTAAAATTTATATGTGGTCTGCCTCGAAATTCAGAGGTGACCTCACTAAGAATTAAAAAAATTCACAAATTGGCTGGAAACTGCGAATCACTGAAAAAATCATCGGAAATTGCTTGAAATCGCTGAAACCCTAATTCCGGCGATCGGATAAAAGTGACTGGGGTTTGGTTGGAATTACTGGCTGACCCCTGCAAAAGAAAAAAAGTCGAAAAAAATGACAGGAGAAGCCACATGTGCCGGCGCCTGTCCTGGACCTCGTCGGAAAACAGTCACCTTCGAGCGGCATGCAAGGGATTGTTTTTCGGTGGTTCTAGTTGGGTTTTGGTCACCCGAGCTTTCCGAGTCTAGTGATGGTGTTGGTTTTTGCACAACACCCACAGAAACACAAATCAGCATATGCACAGTGGCCTTTTTTTCATCTCACGGATGCTCTGATGCCATGTGAGAAATATTGAAGAATAATATAATTGACTTCTGTATTTACATCACTACATAGAGACCCTAGTCACAGATACTATAATATGATCCAAGTCAAAGAAGGAACAACATACTATCCTGTCCAATTCTAAATAGGATTATATATTCCTATTCCTATTGTAATAGATCTTAATTATTTTTCTTCTTTATTTTCTGTCCGTCTCTCCCTCTCTCCCTCTCTCTCTTTCTCTCTCTCCCTCTCTCTCCCTCTCTCCCTCTCTCTCTCCCTCTCTCTCTGTCTCTCCCTCTCCCTCTCTCTCTCACTCATTTATCATGCTTTGTAAGTAACCACAAAATAACCTCATGACATTGTTCTACTAGTAAGGCTTATGCATCTTTAACCACTATATCAATCGATCAATCAAATAGCCCTAATCCCAAATTGCTTACGGTCTTCTCTATGGTTCCTCTATGTTCATTGTGCTATATTTTGACTGATATGTGATTTAATTGCAACATAAACTTGATATTGCTTTTGCCATTGAAATTTTGGACTTCCTAATTTCTATAGGTTCTGGAGGAGATCAGGGTGGGATTAGAGTTGAATGACTATGGGATGCAGCAAAGACGTATTGCTCACATGCGTTTCCTAGGGGAGTTGTATAACTATGAACTTGTTGATTCCTCTGTGATATTTGATACGCTCTATTTGATTCTCGTTTTTGGCCATGGAACGTCAGAGGTATGGATGTCCTTTCAACCAATCTTCAGTTGCATACACATTGTGTACTATTTATTTTGGAATACAGTCTATCAGCATTGGCTGTTTCAGGAGAATGTGGCACTACGAGACCTGTTTTCCTTGGAATATATAAGCTCTGCCACTGCAAGGCCGGCGTTGGAACTTAATCTCATTCTGAAGAATACTTGAGACAATGACATGATTTGAAAATGATAGATGTTTTTGACGTAGCACTCAAACTAACTGGTTATAAACTATGGTAACTGATAATAAATTAGAACACAAAAAACAAAGTTTCTCCAATGTGGTTTTCATAAGCTTATTTCGTTGGCTATTGTAATTAGCTATGAACCTCATGGTAGACCACTTATTCCTGAAGGGATGCACTGTTGTCAAAGGCTCATTTAAGGTGCACATAAGCCCGGAAGCTCCAGGACGGTGCTTCGCATCATTTAACCTGTGCTTTACAGTAGGCAATGCACCAAGGCATGCACCTGATTGCCCATGAGTTCTGTCTTGAATGGAGTGGTACTAAAAAGACAAATATAATCGGCAAATAACTAGATTAATTGTCAAGGAAAACATTTTGAATAAGTTTGTTACTTTTTTCTGGAATTACCTATATCTTTTTTTTTTTTCCCTTCATGTGCCTTTTTACTAAAGCCCACACTTTGATTGAGCTTAAAGCTCCATTAAGCCCGGGGAGCTTATTTTGAGCTTTTTGCCTTTGACAACAATGAAGGGTTGTTACCGTGGCTATCCTTATGAAATGAAATCTGGCAATAATGGCATATGATAATGTTATTCTTCTTATTGTTATCGGTAGTTGTGCATGTAACGAATAGGCTTTACGCTCTTAAATATTATTCTGGAAATTCTACAATATTCAGGATTTCCACTCACGCGTTAGACTTAAGATAGTAATATCTTGGATACTGGTGACCTCGGGGAGTTGTTGGTTATCCAAAGAAAAGAATGTCATTGCTTGATGTGTCCTTCATTATGTCAAGCATTTAGGATTTTAGATGAAATTCAAATGCTTTCGTTCCTAGTTTAATTTCGTATTTGAGAGAATATCTTATGCAAGTCTGTTCTTTCTCCCCTTAGCAAGATGTATTGGATCCTCCCGAGGATTGTTTCCGTATCAGGATGGTTATTACGCTACTTGAAACCTGTGGGCACTACTTTGATCGAGGTTCATCAAAGCGAAAACTTGATCGGTTCCTAATACATTTCCAGAGATACATATTGAACAAAGGTGTACTGCCCCTGGATATAGAGTTTGACTTGCAGGTCGGTTCCTTTAGATTCTCTACCCTTCTCTATTTATGTCTGTTCTATGCAAAAACTCATCACTAAAGATGTAGCCTACTTTTTTTCCCTACAAACATTACAAAAAGTACATTGAAGTTGTTCCCCACAATTGTGAGCCAAAATGTAATTAAATAGTCTTAAACAGTATTGAAAACTAAAAGCAAATACATCTATTTCCTGGCTGGAAGTATGAAAACTGCCTCCTTATATCATGTACAAAATTGTTGTGTGCATGAAGGTATGATGTCACATTTATGCTCTTCGCTTCAGTCAGTTGTTTTTGTTGTTTGGTTTTGTGATATTTTCTTTCTTTGCAATGGTAGGATTTGAGTTGAGGGGATTTAATCTGTACTGTCCTATGTGAAAGCATTAGTTTATATTGCCTGAGCTAAGTAGTGGTTACATTATTATTAAATGTATAAACAATTTTACATGTAAGTGGCCATGTAATGCTCTTTGAAACCCCCCCAAGGGTTAGCTCAATTGGCGAAGGTTGAGGGACTTGTGCTTAAGTCCCAAGTTTTAGCTTTGCACCAAGCAAACTAATTCCAGTATTTAAGTGGAGAGGTTAGAGGGGAAAGCCCATCATCCCCGAGTTTCAAAGGCTGCAGGTGGTTGTCTCTAGACAGACTTCTTTTTACGATGACAAGGGGAACCCATAGCCACTACCCTTTTGGTGGTAAACTCCTGCTCGTGTGCAATAGCTCGCAGGCTCTAGTCAGACTTCTTGGTCATTAAAAAGTGCTCTTTAAAGTTTATGCTTGATTAATACTTGTGAGGTTAGTCCAGACTATGAATGTAGGTTGCTGTGGAGTGAAGCAATTCAGTCACCTGGTCTAACAAAAATCAGGAGGACCTGAAAGTTACAACATGCAAATATTTCAACTCTGGGAAAGAAAATGGGAAAAGAAATAATTGTATTTTGCTATTTTGGAGGCAAAAATCTCTGTAGTGTAAGTACTGGCATGGAAACTTTTATTCCCCTTTAGCAAAATACTCCTTCATCTAGCCTTTTTATTTCTAGAAGCAATTCCTCGAACTAGCAAATGCCGGACCAAAAAGTGGAGATAAGCTAGAAAGGTGCTTGCAATAATGTTTTATGAATGTTTTGTCAAAATAGGTATTGGCTTAAAGGTTTAGGGCTTCTTCCTACAAATTTCTTGGTACTGGAAATCAATGTGTTTTTTCTATAAATGTTGGAGTGCAAAAATTTGAAATTTTGGGTGTGACTTTGTTAGTTTTCTTTGCTTTAATTTATGATCATCATTCTATGAGTTAAATTCCACAAGAATTAACCCTTCTCATTCATGGAAATCTTTCTCAACTTGAGCTCACAACTTTTTCCAGGACTTATTTGCTGAATTACGTCCTAAGATGACGAGATATGCATCAATTGAAGAAGTCAATGCTGCTTTAGTGGACCTTGAGGAACATGAGCGCATAGTTACATCTGAAAAAGCCAACAATGAGAAGCACTCTGAGACCGAGAAAATCCCCAGCAGAACTACCTCTGGAATTTCTGCAAATGGGCAAAGCCGTTCAAATGGCATCGAGGAAAATGGATTGCATGAAGAGATTGTTGAGACTGAAAGCGATTCAGAGAGTGGTACCATTGAGCATGTTGGTCACGATGATGGTGAAGAGACAGATGAGTGGAATCGGGATGATAGGTGCGACACTGAGGATGAATCTGATGAGGGTGATGGACCTGGTTCTGATGAGGAGGATAAAGTACATGTCAGATCAAAGGTTGCAGAGGTTGATCCTCTGGAGGAAGCAGAATTTGAGAGAGAGCTTCGGGCTCTGATGCAGGCAAGTATAGGACTCTTGGTCTGATGATGGTTCTCTCCGTTTTCCTTCTCCCTCATCCCCCTTCTCTGTAGAAATTAGAAGTCGAGGAATCATTTTGATATAATATTAAAGAACTTAAATGCTGATTGAAGATATATTATGCTTTGCAATATTAGCAACTCCTTTATAATTTGTGCATGAAATTCCCCTTTTTACTAATGTTAATTGTTACATGAGTTTGCAGGAAAGTTTGGATTCAAGAAAATTGGAATTACGGGGAAGGCCTACACTAAACATGACAATACCAATGAATGTCTTTGAGGGCCCAACCAAGGACCATCGTGGGGTTGAAGGGGAGAGTGGTGATGAGACATTGGATGAAGGGGCTGGAGGAAGTAAGGAGGTCCCAGTGAAGGTTCTTGTGAAGCGAGGTAATAAGCAACAGACAAAGAAAATGCTCATTCCTCGTGATTGCTCCCTCATTCAGAGCACAAAACAGAAAGAAGCAGCTGAACTTGAAGAAAAGCAAGACATCAAGAGGCTGGTTCTGGAGTACAATGATAGGGAGGAGGAAGAGCTTAATGGGCTAGGGAACCAGCCACCAAGCTGGACACAAAGTAGTGGGAGTAGGGTTGCTCATAGGGGCAACACATGGGATACACCTGGTAGGGGAAGTGGCTCACGTCATCGCTATCTGCATCATTCAGGTGGTGGCCTTTATTATGGAAGGAGAAGATGAATTCAAGCTCATGTTGCAGTATGCAATGACTTCATCGTAGCTCTTATCACGTCGGAACATATTTGTTATTGAAATGGAAAAAGGCTCCAATTTATAGCATAGGCCAATTGAGGGTGGTGGTTTCTCTTGGACTGGCATTAGCGTGTGAAATTGCATCCTGAAAATTGTACCTAGGAAGAGATCTTTGAATGCAGATGGTATGCATATGAGTTGGTGCCACTTCTTCCATTGTGTCAGGGTTCTAACTTTGCACATGTCTTGCTATACGTGTATATTCTGAGTATACTAAAATAGCCAAGTATGTAGAGGCAGAGAGGAAAAGAACATTTCATGCTTAGTTTTACTGGTGGTTGTTCTGAAGCATATGATATCCGACTCTGCCATTATGGTTGCTGCAGTATATGGGCACTTGAAATTTCCTTCATTATGGAGCTTGGCTGGCTTGTATTTATTGATTAGGGCACGTTTATCTCTGAACACTTGTGCCTAGGGGTTTTAACATTTTGTTTTTTGAAAAAAGGGAATGTGTTGCTCTGCTTCATGGTCCGTCAAATAGTGTATTTTTGACCTAAATGGTTTAGATTTCAGTGAACATGTTGCTTTAGTTGTCAAAAGTCATGTAACAAGTACTTGGACCTGTATAATTAACCGTTCTGATCTCGGTATAGAAATTAATGGAGTGGCAGCCTATCTTACCACATCCACGGATGTGACGCATGTCTTAATTTCAAAGTGGGAACAGAGAAGAGGAAAGTTTTTTACCATTTTCCCTCTCTCTCTCTCTCTCAAATTCAAGTCCTATGTTATGTACTCTCTGGTGAACATATTGAGAGCCCTTTGTACCATTTGCTTTTTGGAATTGAAAGAGAGACAACAGAGTGATTTTAAAGAGGAGAGTGAGTAGAACTTCTTTAAAAAATAAAAACATATTGTCAACAAGGAAGCAAAACTTTAGTGGGAGAAATACGTAAGAGTTCAATATTATGCTGCATGGCGCTCATATTTCCACCAAATGACATATATGGTGTTTATTGCTAGTAAGTAGTTGTTCGGAAATAGATTTGAAATTTGTGAAATTGGAGCGGGAGATAGAGATGTGTTTGGTAATATGTTTTGCAAATCAGACAAAGGAACACTTCATTCAAAGTCTATGAAGATGGAGTTGGAAAATAAATTTGAAAGACTTCTCCGAATTTGATATATAAGTCTAAGTTGGATATATATCAAACCTTAATTTTGAAATAATGCAAAAATTGTTCCTAAAAAAGTAAGCAATTCTCATAGCCAAATGAATTCATTGTTTCCTTGGATAATCATTGAAATCATAAAAATTGCCTACTAAAAGTAATTTACTTTTTCCGACAAAAAAATTATTCGAATGTTGCTTTTCCTTGAAAAGTAAAAGACACTACGAAACCCTTCATATCATTAAAAAAGAGAATTTGTGGTGTTTTCTATTATTTAAGGAAAAAGAAAAACACAATAGTCAAATGATTTTATTATTCTAAATAAAACAAAAATCATTTTAAATAGTCATCACATACCATCCAAGAAATTAACTCAAGTATCTTCTTTCGCAACAATTTTTTTTAAATGTTAAAAATTAACTACAATCAAAATCAATAATGAAAAAACAGTAATTTTATTGATGAATCTTGCCGAGTAAAGTTCTACTGTGCTCTTTATTTTTTCTCTCTTGAGATTTTCTGTAGTTCGAGGGCCTTTAGTAGCATGTTTTTTGACTATAAGATGATTCATATCTCTTTGAGTTGTGTTTAATATTCAAAAATGTCGGACAACACTTCGTCGGTTTTGGATCGATCTCCGAGAAGAACTCCGCTAGCTATTCGTTCGAAGAACTATGTAGTCAATGTTGTGGCTTTCTCCAATGTAAACTGAATACCCTCAGAAAATTATGTAACCCTTTTATTTATCATTGTAGGAGGTAGTGTCACGATCCGAACCTAGGACCTAACTATGACACAACGAATGTGACACTGGAAGACACCCCATTCAAGCCTCTTGTTCATGTCATAGGCATACATAAAGTAAAGTAAGTAAGACACAAGAGAGTAAGAAAGCAAAACATAACAACATAAGAGTCAAATGTTTCCCATAGGAGAATTACATCAACCATGATCCAATACATGCCTCTACATAAGGATCTTGGCGGGGTTCTAGCACATAGCTCACTAGCTCATCCTCAAGATGTAACATCAAAGAGAAGTCATAAAGTCTCAACATAAGGAAAATAACAAGTGAAAGAGGCTTGTTGCCGAAGCATGAGAACTCACCAACAAGTCTTCAAATTTCAAATTTGAATCTAGCCATGAAATGGAGGAATAGTCTCGTCATCCATCCCTACATGGTTAGATTATGTAGGCAAAGAAGTATGCGTTAGTACGTAGAATGTACTAAGTAGTAGGTATGCTATGCATCAAGGAACATCATAACATAATATCAATATGCATAACCATAATTAATAGAATAAGGACACAATATGAATGATCAATGCAAGTTTGGGAACCATGAGTAGAAGCATCATAAAACCTTTCATCACCTAGCATACTGATCACACCCATGTTACACCTCCCAATTAAGGTTTAAGCGGTTGCTGTTTCAAATATAGAACCTAACAATGGTTAAGGTTGATCTCACGAGGAATCAGGTCTAGACTTCAAATAATTAAAGCAATTATGAAGAATTAATCAATTTATTTCCAAGAAGGGGGATTTATTTTGTAAAAGCAATGACTTAAACCTATACTAAAAACAATTTGAATGCAAGTATTACTGGTCTAATGAGAGATGGTAAATAGGATATGTGTTCCTCATGAATTCCTAATGCAGTATAACCTAATAATTATAACTTTTTCTAATGATTGGGTAGGCAACTAGGTAAATTTCACCACGCAACTTAGGCCATCTATAGGTGTCGCATTACTAACCCTTACCTTGATCCTAGTACAATCATCCCTTGGCTGTTCAGGTTGATTAGACGAGAGTACTCACATCGAATCCTGTTATTTATCACTTATCCCATTCATTACTCCTTGGGCCAGAAAATAAGAGTAAGGCGAGTTCTAAAGTTGGGCACCGTTAAAAAGTAATCAAAATGAAGAGATACATAATACATGCACACACACATTCCAAGGATTATAAATTATTTAGTTTTTACTTTGTTATTTCTTTATGATTTCTACAACCCTAGTTGTTGATTTAGCTACACATGTTCATTGTAGATAAAGAAATTATGTTTGATGCTTGCATAATTAAGCACTTACAATGATGAATTGAAGAACGTAAATCCAAAATCTCCACGTAAATAGAAATCTCAAGATTCGAAAGTAAGCACAAATTGTATCAACTCAAAATCTCCAAGAACAACTCAAATAAAAGTAATAATATACTCTCAGATAGTCTGCACGTCCAAAAATAACTAAAAATCCAATTTATAAACATAAAAAGTCAAATCCTAAATGGATAAGGAAAACTAGATTTGGGCCCATCCATGAGCCAATGTACGACAAGTGAACTGATCTATGACTCGTGGTCGAGGTTCTCGTAGACTGCCTTCTTCAATATTAGGGTCATGTACGAGATAAGTTCTACAAATCATAGTTTGTACTAGGGGTGGTAGCCTCTCCGTCCTGCTAACTTTTTGAACCTCTGAGCTTTTATTCCACGAACTAGTATACGGGTCGTGGAATGAACCATGACCCATCCTATTAATCATCGTTTCAACTTCAGAAAAATACTCCAACTCTATATCAAGACCACGACCTCCACCTACAGCTTATGGATCAGACCATTGCCCGTAGGTGGTCTCATACTAAGCAAAAATCTGCAATAAGTGGCGATCTTCACAAAATCCTCTTGAATCCTGTAAAAACAACACAAAAACATATCAAATCTACTAACAAATAGAGAACATACAAAATTATGAGTTTAAAGCATTAAAAGTTCTGTATTTTGGTGGCCTATCAACACCCTCAACTTAAAATTAATGCTTGTCCTCAAGAAACAGACTCAATCTAACATAAGCAGCACAATAGGCACACAAACATCAATCACATGAAACTAATCACATCTTAGTAAAACACAGATACCCTCTTGAACCATCAATGCATATACAAGACATTTATCAAGAAAACTCATGCAAATCAATACATGATAGAGTAACTTTGACAGACAAGGCAATGTACATAAGCAACAATCATCGAAATAATCCAACAATCAACAGTGTAATTCAAGTGTCCACACAAACAAAAGAAGTCCTATTTCTCACACAAATTTGGTGTATTTCCATTTGATTTCGGGGTAAAATTGAATCGACTCTCACTCACAGCTGCGATACAAACACCGTGTACAATATCATAGGCGTGACCCTATATTCTCAACTATGAAATTTGATTAGTCAAAGTAGGATCACTATAGGATTTTCTTAGCTTGTAACATAGGCTTAGGGGGCTCAGTATGATGAATTTTGAAAATATTGATTGATTGCGCTCCTTGACCCTGCACTATTTTGCACTTATCCTTACTAACAGTGACATTTTGACGACTCATTGTTCCCTTTCACATATTTTGAACATTCTTGGGTGTATTCATCTACTTCTTAAGCTCACTGCCTTTTATTTTTCTTAATTCTTTTTCTTTTTAGATCTCTTTTTGGAATCTTTTTAGTTTTCTCACACCCATCTCATATTTTCCTCTTTTCATTGTACTACTTTGATTCTTGTCCTGAATTGTTGTGATTTCTTTGCAGTAGCCACCCTCAATTTAGGTTTTTGGACTAAGTTGAGGTACACAATGTCCTACCTATGAACCAAAGCCATTTTTGGTAGCAATCTTCAAATTAGGCTTTTAGCCTGAGTCAAGGTGCACAATATTCAAGGAGGGACCAGAGCCAAATTTAAGATTTACACAGACAAAAAGGGTTGGTGACTTCGGTATTAACAATGAAAAGTTATATGTATGGCTCAAATATTTAGATCAAGGGGTACATACTATATTGGGTTGGTCATTTAGGCTAAGTAGACTGTTATGAGCAATGACCTATAATCCTTTTTCCTGACCAACTAACCTACTGTCTCGCTCAAATTAATAGGACAAGTTCTGGATTGAATACAGTATAAGAATTAAGCAATAAAGCTCACACACACTTGGCACTAGATATCACTATCAATGTGGACATTCATATCATGCTTTTTATCACAACTTTTCCCTATCCTATCAGAACACACACTATCATATACAAATCCAACGTGGGTACTATCAAAACTATCTATAAGCACATCATTTAAAAACAATTTTAAAAATAGAGGGGTATCATTTATCAATGTAAATCAAGATATGCCGCAGATATCAGATCAATATGCTACTAATACTACCTAAAAAAACTAAACATGCCAGTTCAACAAAATAAAAATGTCCTTAGGGAAAGAACACATGCAATAAACACGATACGGGATAAACGAAAAGCACAATCAGCAACATGCGCAAACTTCATTCATCAAAAGGATGCATACATTGCCATGATAACCCCTTGGATTGATTAGTCCATATTTCGGACTCATTTTGGGGTTAGTTTGCAAAGAAATATTGTCCTTAATGTGCTATTATTTTCAATCTCTAATGAATATGCATGTGTTATGTCAGAAAATGGGATTAAAAGTGCACAAATGGACAATACTTGAAAAATCTTGGATGGTGAGCAAAAGTGTCAAAAAAGTGGTATCACCTACATATTCGGTGATCTGCCGAACAGTCAAAGAGATCGCCTAGCATTATAGCAACCGACGTTCATGCCCAAGTAAGAAAATCCATTAGAATCGATGTCGCAAAACATATTTGGCATACCACCGAATAGCTCAAGAGACCGCCTAAAATTGCAGTACTCAAAGCCCCAAAACCATGACAAGAAGATGTTAAGATAGGAACTTCGGTGAATAATCAAATTGTATCAGCAGAATGAAGAACCAATGCACAATGTTGTAGAGGAATAAGCCTTAAGAGGATGCAGAGGAAAGCGGTCAAGTACACATTCGGCACATCTCCAGAGTGCTCGGCGATGGTCGGCCTTGACCACCAAATGAAAATTCGTACCACAAACTCTCACTCTTTTGCACAGACTATTTAAGTGAATTAGAAAGGACATCATACATATTATATCATTCTTCTTAGTTTTAAAGAGAGAGTAGTACATAGAACATTCTTCTAGAGTACAAGGGTTGATAGGGTTTTCAAGCATTGAGGAAGCAAAACTTGAGTAGATTGGTTGGTTATAATCAACTATTCTCTATTTAATCTTGTTACCCATGACTTTAGCTGCTATTTTGGTATTAAATCTCTAATTTCTAGCATGTGTGGCTAAAACCCCCATGTTGAGGGTGTTCTACTGATATAGGTTCTTGATTTATTTATTGGGTCTTTGATATTTTGACTTATTTCTAGTTGACTTGAGTGAATTTATATCCATTACTATGTTTAATCTATAGTTTCAGGAAACAACCTCTCTACCTTTATGAGGTAGTGGGAAGGTCTGCGTACATTATACCCTCCCCAGACCCCACTTGTGGGATTTTACAGGGTATGATGATGATGATGATGTTTTATCTATAATTTTAAGGTTGCAAACTTTGGATTTACTTTAGATCTCTAATTATTTCTTTAACAAAAATGATAAGAGTGTGGAATAGATGTAATGTTTGGAAACTTTCGGCATTTCAGTTGAAGTCCATAACTATGGATTCAATGGCCAAGATATTACGGGTTTTGCTGACACTTATTAGCCCAAGCGTGTCCTCGGCAGTCCGCGTATAATATCATAATCGAATCATATGAAACACTCATGTGTCGTAACTCAAAAAGGGTTACAAACAACCTAGCCCATTCACTCATTATCAACTCATTCAATTAAATATTTTTACCCAACTGGTAGATCGATTTCCATATTTGCACATCCCCAACATCTTCCCTAATTTGTTCATCAATTGATTAATTAGATATTGTGTAGTTTAAATCTTGTCTTTAATTATTGCAATCCCCCAAATCCTACAGTTCTTTAGTCTAATGAACCACTTTTATTTGTGAACCACGATTCCATATGGGATTTGAATCCAACCTCTTAGTTGAGTTATTATGCTGATGATGATCGGCCTTGCTTCCTTTAAGTAGTCAGGTTGAGCGACATCACGGACTAAAAAATATGAGTAGATATAGGCCTTGGTTACTCATACTTCACTGAGGACTATGGCTACCCACACCCAATTGACAAAGATTTTCATTGTCTTTAATGCATCAAAATAATACTAAAAACTCAAATTGGGGTTGAAAGAATATAGTTATGTGCCTAAGTGTCTGTGTCAGTATGGGACTCACCACCCTGAACCTCCTGGGTGGTCTCCTCTGTCCTAGCGGCCTGTAGTGAGGGTCTAGCACTCAATGCCATCTCGCGCTATCATGCGCGTCGCATCTCCTCATCCAATATAGAGGCATGTCTGGCGGCCTCAATCTACTGACGCTCTGCCCTCTGAGTGCGTCGTAGAGCAGTCTCTAGGTCATCATCTCCAGTACATTTTCTTTTCCTAGAAGCAAGAATAATGGGCTCCTGTGTGAATAAGTCCAGCACAAGTGGAGTGATGGTAGGCATGAGAATCGTCAGCGATGCTGGTTCTACTGCTTCCGTATCTCCATAGAGCTACTAGATCTCCATCTGGGTATGTTATGTCGGAATAGTGTTTGTGATCTCTTAAAGTTGGTTGAGAAAGTGATTTGGTTGGTCAGAGAGGATCGGAGACAAGGAAGAAGGGGTAGGGTTTGGTATTTTAACTTTCCTTATGAGAAATAAGGGGTAAAATCAATTTACCCCCTTTTTATCCTTTTATGGGCCCAGGTTATGATGTCGGTCCAGAAACCTCGATAACGGGCTGTGGATGGTTCTATGACCTATGAACTTGCCTTTGTGGATTAATATTGCCATATTTAGGACCTAGAATCGATAGGCCGTTGAATGTTCTATGGCCTGTAGGTAGTATTCGTGGATACCTCCAACACTTAGCAAAGTTTTAGAGAACTTACCTAGAGTCTACGAACCCCAATCACGACTCATAATTCTTTCAACGGGAGGCAGAGTTTGCTCGTGGAACCATAGTTAAATTTCCTACTCACTGGAATTGGTTCCATGGACAGTGTTACGAGCCATGGTTAGAACCACGATTTGTACACTAATTTGTAGAACCAAAGTTTCTCACTTTTAGAACTTGTTTGCTGCCTTCACTCAATTCCTGCATATTCTCATCCAAATAGATCGCTATCCTATAGCTTTCCTAACTGTGAGTGCAAAAACACACACAAAAAAATAAAAAAAGCTGCAACTAATAAGCTACCTATGAGTCCAAAATCAAAAGCAGAAGCAAATACATGAAAACTACAAATAATATCTTGGTTGCCTCCCAAGTAGTACCAGATTTATTATTGCAGCACGACTTAGACTATTTGGTTACATAGATTTCACAAAGTGTCCATAATTGTCTTGATTTCATCGGTGTTGCTAAAGATCATTTAATTCTCTGTCTATTGACTTTAGACATTGTGCCATCACTATATTCTAACTCGACAACCCCTGGTCAAAGACATGTGATATCTTTTAGGGACCCAACCACTTGGACTTGAGTTTTTCGGGAAATAACCTTAGCCTTGAATTGAATAATAACACCAAGTCTCCTGGTGTGAAAGGACAATGCTCAATATGACGATCATGATGCAACTTCATTCTTTGCTTGTACAATGCTGAGCTCTCATATTCCCTCAATTGAAACTCATCGTGTTCGTTGAGTTGGCTCAACCTCGAAGTAGCAACATCATTCAATCCAAATTCAGCTTCTTGAGTGCCCATATCACCTTGTGATTAAGCTCTACAAGTAAGTGACAAGCTTTGCCATAAATAAGTTGGTAAGAAGACGTACCTATGGGAGTCTTGAATGCAGTCTGGTATGCTCATAATGCATCATCTAGCCATCATGACCAATCTCTCTGATTGACATTCAATGTCTAAGAAAGAGTCTGCTTAATCTACCTATTAGATGCCTTAACTTGCCTATTCGTATGAGGACGGTAAAGCGTTGCCACACTATGTTTCACTCCATACTTCTCTAGTAGAGCTTTGAAAAGCCAATTGCAAAGGTGGTAACCTCCATAGTTTATAATTGCTCGAGGAGTTCCAAACCGTGAGAAGATGTTTCTTTTGAGGAATGTTGTGACACTCTTACCTTCATTGTTAGGTAGCGCAATCGCCTTCCATCACTTCAAAATGTGGTCCACAACAACCAAGATGTACTTATTCCCATATGAACTGATAAATGGTCCTGTGAAGTCTATACCCCATACGTCAAACAATTCAACAACCATAATGGGGTTAAGTAGGAGCTTATGCTTTCGAGAAACTCCACCTTCTCGCTGGCACTTGTCACAAGCGTTGGTGTACTCATGGGCATCTTGGTGGACAATATGCCAGTAGTAGCCACATTTCAAAATCTTATGTGCTATCCGAATACCACTATGATGCCCACCAACTAATGATGAATGACAAGCCTCAAGAATCCTTATCATCTCCACCTCAGGAGCATAAAAACGAATAATCCCATCTACACAGACACGAAAAACATATGGTTCATACCAGAAAAACTTCCTCACATCAAATTAAACTTACAACGCTAGTGGTAAATCAAATCTAGTGGCACAATATCACTGATAATATAATTCGCAAAATCAACAAACTATGGAATCAAATCTTGTGAAGCATCCAATACTCTCTCATCAAGGAACACATCATTGATCTTCAACCATCTTCAAAATTAGCCATAGCCTCATCCTCAAGTATGAATAGATGGTCAGCAACTTGATTCTCTGTTTCCTTCCTATCAATAACCTGGAAGTCAAACTCTTGAAGAAAAGTACTCATCGAGTGAACCTTGATTTAACATCCTTCTTCTCTATCAAGTATCTCAACATCAAATGATCAGTATGCACAATAACTTTGGTTACCAACAGATATGACCTGAACTTATCAAACAACAAAACCACTGCGAGTAACTCTTTCTCTATGATAGTGTATTGTGCTGTATTGAGGGCTTTATTGGTGTAGTAATGGGGTGCAATATCCCAACACCATACTAAGTGTTGCCTTGCTTGTATCATGCATGATCTTAAAGGGTTGAGTCTAGTCTGGTACAATAATGATAGGTGTTGAAATCAACCTTTGCTTCAATTACTCGAGTGATTTCAGACAAGCATCATCAAACACAAACTTAGCATCTTTCTCAAGTAGCTTGCACAAGGGATGTGTAATCTTTAAGAAGTCTTTTTGGAACTATTTGTAGAATCCTGTATGTCCCAAGAAACTTCGCACACCTTTTACAGAGATAAGTGGAGGGAGCTTCTC
Source organism: Solanum medicagineum (assembly GCA_026153255.1). Lineage (NCBI taxonomy): Eukaryota > Viridiplantae > Streptophyta > Magnoliopsida > Solanales > Solanaceae > Solanum > Solanum medicagineum. The sequence continues at coordinate 11,287,158 of JAPFFP010000080.1, forward strand.
AATGATCTCAACCTTGGCCTTGTCTACCTTGATACCTTTGATAGATATTCTATGTCTAGCACAGTACGATTTTTCACCACAAAGTGAAACTTTTCCGAATTTAACACAAGGTGACACTCTTCACATTGCTTCAACATGTCATGTAGATGTCTCAAGCAATCCTCAAATGAATCTTTGAAACACTGAAATCATCCATAAGTACCTTAATAGTATCCTCCACTATATTTGAGAAGATTGATATCATGCATCTATGGAATGTAGCCGATGCATTACACAATCCGAATGGAATCTTCTTGAACGTGGAGGTGCCATAAGGACATGTAAAAGTCATATTCTATTGGCCTTTTGGAGCAATAGAAATCTGGTTGTAGCTCGAATAACCTTCAAGAAAATAGCACCAGCCTTTGCCTGCCAATCGTATAGCATCTTGTCTATGAACGACAAAAGGAAGTGATCCTTTTCTGTCGAAGCATTGAGTCTGCGGTAGTCCATGTAAGCCCTCCAAACTATGATTCGCTTCATGAGTATTAATTCATTTCTAGCATTAGGAACTTAGTGATGCTACCCTTCTTTGGAACGCACTGACCAGACTCACCCATTCATTGTTAGCAATTAGATATTTCACACCTGTGTCTAACCACTTAATGATCTCCTTGCACAGAACCTCTTGCATTGGTGGGCTAAGATATCTTTGGTTCTCAATTCTTAGCTTATAGTCTTTGCTAAGTTAAATCTTGTGAGTGTAGATGCCAGGTGGAATGCCAATGATGTCTGCAATCGTCCATCCAATAGTCTTTTGAATCTTTTAAGGACCGAAACCAATGCTTCTACCCGTTCTTCATCAAGATCTGCAGTAATAATCACACATAAAGTATTGTTAGATCTTCAAAACACATACCTCAAGTAGGCTAGACGAGCCTTCAACTCCAACACTGGTGGCTCTTCAATGGATGGTCTAGTAGGTAGTGTTTTACGGTTGTTTAAATCCATGTGATCCAAGTGCCTTAACCGTCTCATCATAGTCTAGGATGCC
>JAPFFP010000080.1:11288290-11302740 GCA_026153255.1 Solanum medicagineum
GAAAAACATTGAGTGAGCATAACATTTTAAACTGAGTTATTCGTACTAAGCATATTCTAAAAGCATGATTTACCTTCATATTTGCATATACTAAGTTAAGCATAAGTTGTTGAGTTGAGATGAGTGAGTTAACCCTTATTTCCTTGATCTATCTTACAAACCAGCATATTTCATGTACTGACCTCGATTTGTGCCTGCATCATTTTATGATGTAGGTACAAGTGATAGATGACTTCAGCTTGTACATAGTTGTGGTCTAGTTTGGTGCATCTTAGAGTCGGTGAGCCCTCATGACTTTCTGGAGGAGCACTTTTATTTTTTGTTTTGAGTTAGTGCCTTCTTTCTTTTGATTTGGGGTGTAAATGGCCTGTCATGGCACCATCTTATTTATTGAGTAGAGGCTTCATAGACACTGTCTAGAGGATTTTATTGAGTATTTTGTACTACAAACTTATTTTGTTGGAACTTATAACAAAATAGAGGTATATTTTACTTATATGATATCTTACCCCTGAGTTCTTCTTCCACTATTGAGTTGACGTGATGATGAGGCCAGGTGGTTCTCTTGGGAAATCAACAATGGTTCTTCAAGTGATGGCCACGCCAAGGTTACCCTCCCGGGGCATGACTGTAATGATAAAAAATGATGAATTAAATATATTTGGGTCTGATATCACATTCCGACATAATATATTTGGATCGGTGTCACATTTCGACATGATATTATGGGATCGTGTGTTACGTTCTGACACAATATTATGGGATCAGGTGTCACGTTCTGACATGTTATTATGAGATCAGATGCCACATTCTGGCATTGTATGTAATGGATTGGGTGTCATTTTCTGGCATGAAAATAGTAAAGGAAAACATATTAAAATGATTTAATGTACTCAATCTCAAATAATCCATTTCCTAAAAGAAGTATGGTTTTGAGGCTTGAGTCTTCATGTGTGTTCTTGATATTATTGTCTGATTAAGTACTTAGTTCATTGTGTTGTCATTACACTTGTTACTTGTTGGTTGCCACTATTAAGTGCTATAGTTGATTTCTTGATATTATTTATGTGCATTGGTTTCTATTTAGAGTCGGGCTATGATACGTACTTAGTACATTTTGACTGTACTAATCCCTATTATAATTTTCATTGTTATTGCTTTTGTGGAGTGCGTCGAGTATTCCATCGACTTCGACTCATCCTCAGCTCTAGCTGATCTCCAGTACATTAGATTCCAAGGTGAGTTGTCCTTCTAACTCGTATTGGATTCTCTGTGTTATGGAATAATGACCTTATTTTCTGACATAATTTGATTTATCTATTTTGGTGTTGCTACTCTTAGACTTAGTATTTGAGATTAAATGTCCTCGATGAGATGACTTTCAGATTTTGGAAAAAGGTTATGTAATTGACTTAGTAAGTTTTGTTATTTCTTGTTCTATAAATTTGAGCTTTCGTATTATCATCGTACTTTATAAGTTGAACTGCTAATATAGGTTGAGATTTGTATCATTTATTTGCCAACTTAGAGGGTTAAGTGTGGGTGCCACTCATGACCCTTTTTGGTCGTGACAAACTTGGTGTCAGAGCTTTAGGTTCAATGATCTTATCACACAAGGGCAGGTCTAGTGGAGTCTTACAAAATGGTACTGGAACACCTTACTTTTTTCCAAGACGCTACATGACATTAGGAAGACTCTCTTATTTATTTATTTATTTATTTTGTGCTAATACTTGAATCCAATAGGTGTCTAAGGATACTAATTGATAACTGATCTTTTACACTGTCTTTTGCAATAGTTAGAGCTAGAGCAACATGCAAGTGTTGTAACTCCTCGTATGGATGCGTCCTTGGAGAAAGACATGTTTTCTCGACTGAATACGGGGCTTTAATAACTAATGACCAGTATGACCTATTTGTTAAGTTCTTCAATTCGAAACCCTCACTCTTTAAGAGTACTGAATCTAAGAATGCTTATGATTTACTTATTGATTGTCATGAGCTACTTCATAAGATGGATATAGTAGACAGATGTGGTGTTGAGTTTATGACATACCGATTCAAAGGGGATGCAAAAATTTATGGAGGTCTCATGTTGTGTGTCAACCAGCAAAAGCACCATCTATGGCATGGAACTTTTTTTTCTAACTTCTTATGAAGAAGCATATTACCCGAACATTAAGAGACAATAAGAGAGATTAGTTTCTAAATGTAGAGAAAGGAAAGATGTCTATTGTAGCCTAGAGATCACATTTTGTGCCTTATCCAGATATGATACTCAAACTTAGTTTACTTCAAAAGAGTAAATTTGTCGCATTGTGAAGGGATGGAAGTTAGATTTGCAAATCCCAACTTTATAGGTTGCTGCTTCAGCAAAGTCCTTTCAGAAAGTGATTGATTTCATGATAAAGTAGATGAGGTGAAGCTAGATGGATTAGCCAAGATGATGATTTTTAAGACGTTTTTTAAGGGAGGTGACTTTAATGGTTCTTACACTAAAGGATACACCTTTCGAGTCTATTTGGCTCATCATATTCAGTCCCCATTCCAAATTTTGGATGAAAGTTATCTTCAGTTGTCTTCGCCTCACAGATACCCACTCTTGACCCTAAGAACTATTAAAGATATGGTGAAGGACATTAGGAAATAATATGCAAGGAAGAATCGGACTTGGTATGATCAAGATTATAGAGCCCCAATAACTAGAGGTTTGGTGACTATAATAGAGATCATGATTCCAAGACCATAATGGCCAACATTGTAGTTGTTACCAATCCAATAAGGGTGTTGTGCAAGTTGGAACTGTTGGAGAATAGCTTGGCAGGGGCAATGATTAGATGGGTGACAGAGCCCATTGTTAGGCTTTCCCTACGAGACCAGAGGCAGAGACATCTTGTGCTATTATTACATAAACTCTTCTGGTTTGTAACCAAACAGGCTATTTGGATATTATTTTCTTAGTAAATATGATGTGTTTTAGTGGTGGATATAATATTTTTTTCATGGTATTGTACTAGTGGTATATGAGAATAAATACATTATTGTCAAGTGCAAATATTAATTACTTAAAGAGTTATTAGCTGTATCATATGCTCGTATAACGAGATTTGACATTGCATCCATATTTGAGAAACCAACTAGTTTGTTACTATGAACACTTGGGTTAAGCATTGATAAGAAATTTTTTTGTGGTGGATCTTGGTACGACTAATGCATAAGTGGTGAAATGTATCTCAAGAATTTTAAATAAGGTTGGTCATATCATAATAAGCTCCAGAGGAGTGGATCAATAGTGGAATTATAAGCTTATGGATAAATAAAGTCCTAACGTGTAACTTGGGAGAAGGCAATAGAGGATTTCAATAGGAGATTGCATATGAAAATTGGGTATGTCCTTCGGATTATGTTAGTATAAGTGGGTTTAGAATATCACGTCGATGATAAGGTTGGATTCAAGATGATGGCAACGGCTACTGAGCATAATGATAATAAGAATTTGTGATGGATTATGATGAGGATGCAAATATATGATAAGGATTTTTGATTAAATGAATTTGTTAAGGTAATAATGACTTATGGATCATTTAAGTTATGAATTACTACAATTTGATGAGTGGCATGATCGTACAAAAAGATTCAAAATATCTTGAGACACTGCTCAAATAGACTTGAAAAGAGTTAGAGTAAAAAATAAATAAAATTAGTGAGATATAGGTTAGTGTTTATAAAGATACAAGAACAAAGATATTCACTCTGATGGTAATGATCAAAGATGTAGCTTCTAAGATATTCACTCTGATGGTAATTTGCCTTGATTATAGTGATAATATTACGTATCATTGATTTGGGTTAGAAAACTATTGGAGAATATTTAAAAAAAATAAATCCACATATCTACGGCTTGAATATAATGACAAACTCTTTTTGTGATTTTTAGTATGGTAATTAGTTATTGAAATTTTTATAAAGGATATGGTAACGTCCATAAAGGGGCAATCAATAATAAGTTAAGATACATTAATTCATAAAGATCTTTATGGTATGAGTTAATATTGAAAGAAAAGGGGAATTGGGTTATATGGTTGGAGTGAGAATTCGAGTTCTTCATATTGAGTCTATGTTCAAGTAGTATATTTTCTCAAGTTATTAATTAGTAAAGTATGAAATGATTGAACTATAGTGGATGGTGAACATCTGGAAGGACTTGTGCATGATTTGGATGGTAAAGTTAGTTACTTTTAACTATTAAAGCACCTAAGGAAGGATTACTTAAAGTTTTTGTTTAGAGTATGAGAAAAAATATCATGAGTTATTGGTTAAAGGATATGATTCGTGGCCAAGTTAGTTAAAAGAATAAAAATTAGATATATTGAATAGTTTAAGGCATTTGAAGTTAACGTTATGAAATGAACCTGAGAAAGGTAAAGGAATACGACATCTCATATAGATCGTTCCTTCAAAGTTGAAGGTGATAAAGATTTTCACCTTTGAGTTCAGACATTATCATATAATATGAACTGAGCCTGCACAAACTTATTAGGGGTTTATCCATAAGTTTTATGAAAAATGAATTTAATTTCACTGACGAATAGTGATTTGAGGAAAATGTTGCATTTATTTTAATTTGGATTATATGAATTATGATAGATGACTTATGGGGGAACTACGATATGGACCTTAAAGTTTTACATGATTATTAAGGATTTTTGGGCAATTGAAACTACTCTATTACTAAGACTGCATATACTATTGTGATGCTCTCTTTGTAAGTAAGGTTCTTTTGGAGACTCAATCATTCTAGATATGACAAAATAGATGTTGCTTTGGAGCAGTTGAAGTTTTTCAGTAAATCTACAAGTGTCATCTTGATCATAACAATTCATAGAAGTGCTACCAAGAATAATTATAGTTGTCCGACAGTCTTAGGATTCACTATTATTAAGGTCATGTTCTGGCTACATATGATTGAATATGGAGCCTATTGAGCCTAGCTCTATCGCTCTTAAGTGTTGTTTATAGTCATTGCTATTGATCTATTATTTTTGATAGTGTTGTTAGAGGTTCTATGTATATGAATTTACTTTTTTCTAAGTCGATACTTGATCATTTCCTTCATTGAGTTAGAAAAATTTAATTTTCTGTGATGAGTATCCAATGTCTAAAGATCACATTTATAGCTTAAGCTTGTGCGAAGAGTTGATTATATGAATGAAATCTTGACAAGATTTGTGATGATTTTTGCATAATAAGTGAAGGGTAGTTGGTTCATGTTCATTTATGATTATGACCGATATTATTTGTTTATAATTTTATTGTTATGTTATGATTCAGTGAGTTTTGGTTCTAATTGGGTTCATTAGTTAGTCTATGACTTGAAAATTATTTTTGATTGTAAATATGCCAAAATTTGATTCAAAAGTTTAGTTCTTAGTATTTGATCTTGATGGATGATTTTAAGGAGGAGTTTAAATGAAGAGATGAATACCGACTTTAGAAGATCATAATTCAAGCTTTTGGTAACATAGGTTATTCTCTGTTATCCTTCTTTTGGCCATTCGAGGACAAACGGTGGGTAAATTGGTATCTAATGTAACGACACATTACGTCATTTTGAGAAATTGAGATTCTTATATTATAATAGATTATATCGTAAATTTTAAAGGGACTTTTTGGATTATTCAATAACTTACTTTATTTAGTTAAAAGATAATTTTTAGATAATTAATTTAGTTGGTGGAGTAAAGTGATAATTTAGTTAATACCTTATACTATTTATCCCATATTTATTTAAAAATAGTTTAATATAATTTTTCAGTACATAAAAATAAATAAATGTACGACCCAGTCTTAGTTATGATGACACCTGTCAGAACCCTCTTATAGGCAAGCCAATTACCCAACCCCAGGGTACCTGTCCTAGCTATCAAGTCAAAACCATAACCAATGCATCAGTATAAATAACCAAAACCTATCCAAAACATGAAAGTCAACATATTAACCAGAATTACATACTGATATACAGATACGACAAAGCTAAAATACGATATACAACCAAAGAGTGCTCCTACAAATACATTCTACTACTCTACAAGGACAAAGTTTAAAAAGCAATGATGACCCTCAAAAGAAGGAGACTATGAAGAAGCCAGAGCTGCCGGTGCTCACCCAAAAGAAATCTCCTGCGCTCCTAGATCCCTCGAAATCAGTGCCCCCGACTAGAACCAGGACCTACATCATAGGATGATGGAGAAGTAGGGGTGAGTACCGGAATAAGGAACCCTGTAGGCAGAATCAACCGACTGGGTGAAATAATATACAGAAAGAAGCTCAAATGCATGAAAAACATCCATCCCGCGAGTTAACCCCATAAACTCAATCGTACCTAAACCTCATATCGTACATGTGTGCAAGGCCCTAATATTTATGCCTGTACGCCATCCAGGCCCCATAATCTTGGGAGGTACACCCCTACACAATATAGAACAGACAAATCATAAATGAACCCCATAGTACCATCAAAGAGCCCAACTCTCCATATCATTAGAACAAGGGTCGGCTCTACTTAGGTGTAAAGCCCTAATGTTTATTCTTGGATGCCCCTGAGCACCCATAAATACTGAAGGTACACCCATGCATAATTAGGGTTTGTATAGGTGTGTGGATCCATGGATAATCAATCACAGGGCCTCGCCCCAACAATCTCCTATGATTTGGGCCCTCGACCCTGTGTCGACACATGGCACCCAATCCAAAATATACATACGTAATGGTAGGATATATATCCCGAGGGAGAAAGAATTCCCATCACATAAAATAGTTTTCTTTCATCACAAAATATTAAGCACTAGCCTCGCCCACGAAGTGGAATCAATGGGGTCCTCAATCCAAATCTCAACCATTGCTCGGTCCCCAGAATCTGCATTCGCCACCTGGAAGCTCAGTTTTAGTGACCAGTTTGTATATGTTGTTGACAGACTTCATCATAGTTTATTTACTACTCCACTCCTTCATTTGATTTCATCCTTACTCCATATTCGGATGCAGATTAAGGGGGAAAGACTTTGATTGGGAAAGGGGCCTCCTCTGCCTACGGCCTGTTCGTTACTCACTTGGCTGACTACGGCATTAGGTTTTTTCTTGTATGAGGACTCTTTAAATATCTACAATTAGATTCAAAAAAGCATCTTAAATACCTTCCTTCGCTTCAAGCCGGTTCAGAGAGAAATCATGGGGAGTGTCACCCAGGACTCGGACTCTCGGATGTCACCGTCGGTGCTCAACGGTGACAAGGAATGTCATCTGGGACTCGAGATATCAAATCAGTCACTCAACTAGTTCATCAAGATCAACTCCAACTCATATTGTGCCTAGAGTTAACATAGGCAATGACACTCATAAGGACTCATAGGCTAAACATTCTATGATCCAGTCGATCATTAGTAATGAGAGTAAAGAATGGTAGTAATAGTGATCATAGATATCTACAACGGCCAGGTACAACAAGATCTTATGTAAGTTGAAATCTAGTCACAGTGCTGCAAATATTTAGCGAATAGTCTCACAACCATCATATCTCAAACATCAACAACATACTCCCGCAAACAATAACTAAGTCAGAATACGTACCTGCTCCATAACATCAGCTCAAACAAGGCCCGTATCAGGCCTCTCTATACTCAATACTACAAGCATATACCAAAATTAAAGAATTCACAACTAATAACATAGTGTATCGCTTCACTGTACCACATACTATGCATGCAGCGGACAACTAACGTGTCATATACATCTCAATTCAATATGCATATAGTTTCACCTAGTATAAGATTAGAGAAAAGCCTAGCCTACCTTGATGTCGACGCCTCAAACTATCAATCTACCCAAGCTTTTCCTTTCCTGATAGCCTCCCGATGCTGCTCACCTGGGAAAAAATATAGTCTACAATATTAACAAGGTTAGTTTGGTTGTATTATCTCGGGAATTGGGTGAAATTAGGCCAAAAGTGCATAGAATGAGGAAAATTAGAACTATGTCCAAACTCTGAACAAAATACCAAAAAACATTCCCCACGAAAACTCAAGTCTACAGCCAAAAATTCAACCTAAAATGGACCCCAGAAGATTGAGAAAAGGCCCTAAAATGAAGTTAAAAGCTTTACCAAGAAAACATTCTTTTCAAAATTTTCTCGGACAAAATCCTTAAAAATTAGAATATTTTAGCCAACACCTAGCAAACCACAGTGTTCTCCTCGGAATGTATAATAGTTTGGACCCAAGTTTCACTTAAATCATTAGAGAATCAACTACACGATCAACACAAAAATTTTCACAATTCTTGAGAAAGAACACAACTAAACTAGTAAATTACGTCAAAGATGCACCAAATCCCGATTCTGACTTCACCACGATGTTCCTTGCCAACTTTGAGTCATATGGACCTTTGAATCAGTGAAAGCAGACTTGTAAATCAATTCTTACAAGCTTGGGAATATAGGAACTTAGGGCTGGAAGCGAAAGGGATGGCCTATATATAGGTCACTCAAGCCTTGTCCGCGAACGCCAATTGAACCCCACAAACGTGAAGGTGTATAGGCCTAGCCCTCCTCCGCAAACATGTTAGCCTCTCTGCGAATGCGGAGCTTCACCTAGCCTAGCCTTTGCAAAATGTGAAGGGTAAAGTTAGCTAGTGTTGCACCAGCAATACCTAATGTCTGGACCATTCCAGAATGCGGAGAGTAAAGTTATTCGAGCCATTCTCGAGGCATACAATGTCCGTTCTATGCAAATGAATGATGCAACCACCCAAATTTTTGACGTTCCTGATTTGACGGTGCAGTTGGAATTTCCAACGGAGCATCCTATGGAAAAATAAGAATCTCACTTCTTTCGAAATAAAATTAGCTAAAAGAACTGAGGGGGTGAAAATGCAACCGAATGTCCCTATCAACTGACGAAGGATCATTTTAAGCTATTTTCGATGTTCTGGTGCTGACCATTCCAACAATTTTTCATTCCAAGCCAGTTTAGCTGAGTTTTTACTGAAACACACTTTTAGCTTCTAGTTGAACTTATTTTGCAACTTTTCATATCGGGACCCTCCATCCTCGGACCAACCACCCTCCTAGCCTAAATCGGCTATTCCAAAATTGATGGAACCGTTAGATCCCATTCTGAGGCTGTTTAGTATGGTTTTGTTAGTAATCTCATTTTTGTAGCTTAAAATTCTCACTAACTTGCATACTTGCACAATTCTCAACCAAATAGCCCAATAACTATCCTAACAGGTCATAAGAGGTGTGAGGTTACTACTCAGAAGCTCCCAACAACAGGAATAACATAAAACCACAAAATTGACTTATAAGGTGATTACAACATCCCCCGCCAATAAGACTTTCATTCACAAAAGTAAAGTAGAAGGCATACCTGATGGCTCAAATATGCCAGAGTACTGATCCTGCATATGTTCCTTTATTTCCCAGGTATCCTCCTAGATCAGATCGTGACGCTACTGCACCTTAATTATCGGTATGACCTTGGAGCGCAACTGTCCTGTATCTCTGGCTAAAATGATCATTAGCTCCTTAATAGATATCAAACTTTCGTGTAACTCAACCGAATTATACTCCAACACATGAGACTCATTTAGAATATACCTGTATAGCATAGACACATAGAATATGGGTGTATAACAGAGTAAGATGGAGGGAGGGCTAACTCATAAGCAACTGACCCAACTCGTCTCAATATCTCAAAAGGCTCAATATGTCGAGGACTCGACTTACCCCGTCTTCAAAACCAAATGACCCTTTCTAGGGGTGACACTCTTAGAAATACCCAGTCTACAACCTTGAACTGCAAGAACCGGTGTCTACGGTTGGTATAACTCTTGTGTTGACTTTGAGATATCCTAAGCCTATCTTGGATATCCCAAATCCTAGCTAGGGCCTACTGCATCAAATTGGAGTTATACGTACCCAGCTCTGTAGACTTAAATCACCCAGATACAGTATGACATTGCAAGCCATATAATGAAATGACCCCAAAAAGTGCTCGAAAATGTGCCTCGAAAGTTTCTGAAATCATAATTTCCATGTATCTCAAAATCCATGCTTGATATACAAAATCGAATTTCATATTATTGATTAGAGGGAAAAATTAATTGAGAAATGGGTCTAACTCCGATTTTAGAGCAACCGTATAAAAATTTGAAAATCCAAAAATTTCCTTATTTAGTGTTATCGCTCCCTTGGCCAACGCAACTGGGGCACGAACCAGTGTTAAAATGGTGCTAGTTTTGTTGTTCAGTCCAGGGATTTTGGGTCTGGGGCCTAAGTCTTCCCATGTGGGAAAATACCTATACTTAACCATATTTCACCTTTATATCAAACAAAGCATTCCCCAAAACTCTCTCAAACGCTTAGAAAAATATTTTACTCAAAATCAAGGTTTTCAAACTCATTCCGGATCTTAAATATTTCACTCAAACTTCAAACCTCCACTCCAATATTCCAGAAATTCTCCAAAGTCAAGGTATGTGTGTTTCAACCATTTGGTCCTTTCACCCATGGTGCCCAAGCTTCCTTTTCACCTAAAATACATGTTTCTAAGTTGATTTTATTTATGGGTTTTCTATGATGAGTTTGACTATGAACTATGTTGGGGTTTTGTAAATGTGTGACTGCTTAAGTATGTTTTGAGCTAAGAATCTTAGACTTATCTTGAGATTTCATGAAGTGTTTTGATGTATATTGCATGAGAGTATTACAAAGTGTTAGTGGGTGGTTTTACATTAAGTCTTATTGTTTGATTTCACTCTTGAATTTCATGGTTTTACACTAGCATTACACACCAACCAAGTGTTTGATAAAATGTCCGGATTATGTTTCTTGAGTTGTGGAAAGCCTAATGCATGCATATGAGTTTAGTGACTACATCATGATGACAGGATGGTATATATGTGTTGATTTCATTAGAAGTATCTATTGTTGTGTGAGTTGTCCATAACTACTTTAGGGGTAATGTCTCAATCACCTCGGATGGGGGTAGTAGTAAGCCATCAACCAGTTAAGGGGTTGGTACCTCAATCACTTCCGACGGAGGGCGGTCATGTTCGTTAACCAATTGAGGGGTTGGTACCTCAATTACCTAGGATGGAGGTGGTAAGCCATCAACCAATTGAGGGGTTGGTACCTCAATCTCTTCCAGCGGAAGGTGGTCATGTCTGTCAACCAATTGAGCGGTTAGTACCTCAATCGCCTCGGATGGGGGTGTTAAGCCACAACCAATTGAGGGGTTGGTACCTCAATCACTTCCGATGGAGGATGGTCATGCTCTTTAACCAATTGAGGGGTTGCTATCTCAATCACTTTTAAGGGGTGGTTCACCTTGGATTTCGAGTACTAAGTTACTTGGCCTATGATGATGGTCTCTTACTACACATAAAATATGTTCTACGTAAGCATATTTTACTACAAGCATCATTCAAGTATGTCATATTGATATGTGCTCATTTATTTCATAAATATGCATTTCGATTATGTTGCCTGTCTCTTCTTGCATTGCATCCTACATATATAGTACATTCGAATGTACAAACGCATAATCTATGTCTACAAGATGTTACCTTATTAGAACCGGAGATCTACTTGATCATCCTCCTCCTCTACATGGCTAGTACGATTACTCTCAAAACAAGTTGGTGAGTCCTCCATTTCGGGGAAAATTTCTTTGATCTTATGTTATGTATAAAGACTCCCTTTCCTTTTATTGTATGCTTTGACTATGAGGATGAGCCTGGTTGCTTGTGTTGGCCCTCAAGGTGTTGTTGGACTGATTATGTAATGATGCTATAACATTGACTCTCCTTGACCCTTTTGATGTTTTATGGAATGAAGGACTTCCCTTAGTCCCTTCCTATGCCCTTATTTCTATTCATTTATTGTTGTTTTATTAGATTCGCGACCAAGGATGTGTAATGATATGTTAAGAGGCTTGAGTGGAGTCCCTTTGGGTTCCCTATTCGTCGTGTCACGTCTAGGCCCTTGGCTTGGATGTTTGACAAACTTGGTATCAAAACCATATGTTGTTAATGGTCCTCAGAATCCAATACACAGTGTTGATTAGAGTTTTATTCATGGTTGTGTTGTGTACCACAACAACGAGCAAGAGGCTATGAGACGTTTTTAGGAAATGTTTCCCTTCTTCTTACCTTATGTCGTACTATAGAAGTTAAGGTAAGGTTCTCCCCCTAATGGTTGTTCTTTGTTATGATAGATGATGTCTAACACAATAGGAAGTAGAGCCCGCATACCTGAGGAGAAACCGGCTCATGTGGAGCTATGGGATGCTCTCACCTTACTAACACAACTTGTGGCTAATCAAGTTAATCAAGGGGGCCAAGCCCCATCATGCTCCTACTCTCGCATCTCGAGTGAGAGACTTTATAACGATGAACCCACCGGAGTTCAATAGGTCTAAGGTAGATGAGGACCCTCAAGAATTTATTAATAAGGCATACAAAGTGTTGTCTATCATGAGTGTGAGATCGAAAGAGAAGGCGGAGTTAGCATCTTACTAACTCAAGGGGGTCGCCCAAATATGGTACACTCGATGGAAGGAAGAGAAGGGGAACTACAAGTGGTTCTATGGGAGGAGTTTAAGGCAGCTTTCCTTACCGGTTCTTTCCTCTTGAGCTTGGGGAGACCAAAATGATTGTAACACCCCAATCTCACATGTACTAGTCGTATGTAAACTAAGCATGATATGGCTTGGTCAAATCAGCACCTATTTTTAAAAGTGCTTGAACTTCAGCTTAGAAAGTTATGTCTATGTCTAACGCTTAAGACAAGCGATGGCATATAAGGTTTAGCCAAATCGGGGATGTAGAGGCATTAAATGAGGTGAGAGAACTGATGTTTTTGTAGGACTTAGGAAGATAACAGGTGAGTCACCTATGTGCTTAGATTAAATATGCTAGGTAGACGGAGATGAGACCAGGCACCGAATCGGCCCAAGTTCGATAATGAATAACGCCCAAGCTAAGGGTGTAATTCCGCACCATGGATTATCATTATATATAAGGAAGATTGATAGCCCAAGATAATTACATGAAAGGCCCAATTACATTCAAAATATTTTACCATTTTGGGCCTAAACCAAGTGGAATATAAGATAAAAATGGCAGCCCAAGCCCACCAAACTAAGACCCGTGAAAGCCTAGGTAAAAGGAGCAAGTAAGAGCATCACCTACTTGACTTTATATGGCTGAAAAATCATTAGAAAGTTGCCCAAAGCTATCCATTTAAAAGGGCTTAAAAACAGTCCCATAAGTCACTTCACTTTGGAACAATTTTCAGCTTTCCTAAAGACTTTCTTTTGCTCTTTACTTCACTCCACAAGGCAGCCACAAAAAATAACCTCTAGGGTTCTTAAAGGAAACCTGAATCTTAAAGGCTAAATTAAGTGGAAATATCCATGTTTTAGGTATATTTTTCCCATGAAATACAAGAAGAATATGCTAGTTATGCTGGTGAACAAAGTTCTTGAAGGAAATCTGAATCTTAAAGGCTAAGGTAAGTGAAAATATCCATGTATTTGGTAACCTTTCCCTTGAAAAAGAAGAAGTATATGCTAGTTATGTTGGTGAACAAAGATTGGACAACATGTGTTTAGAAAGTTGTTGTACACTTGCTTTTTTTTAAATGACTTCTCTATGGTTTGTGGTGTAGATTATAAAGGCAAGTTGATGTTCTTAATATGGTTTAAGTTATAGCTATTAATCTAAGGTTGCTTCCCTGATTCTTTCACTTAAAAATGAGTTTTATTGTGCTATCTTAAGTGTGATTTTGATTGGAACTTCTGGGCTGATAGATGGAAGGCTATTGCCTCACGCCCTTCATGAATGCTTTGGCACTGTTCTAGGACTTTTTAAAGACTATTTTTATGTATAACTGTGTTAAGGATAGTTTGGTTAAAGTCCGGATAGTTTTGAATTATTGATGTTGAGATATAGGGAAATGGCGTAATGTTGTGCTACCTAATGGCATGTTGTTGGAGTTGGTATGTGCTTTGAATTATGGACTCTTTCCAACATGTTATAAAACTAAACTAGGTTGTATACACCATTTATACGGAATGGATAGTAGACACATATGGTTAGGGGTGGAAAGGATGAAATAACGTCATTGGGTCGATGCTTAGGGGTTGTTGCCCGAAGTATATTTTTAAATTAGATTGGACTGCCAAGACATGTTTAGTAATTGCTAATGCTTGTTTTATTGCCCCCACTGATGTACATAACTACTTGAGAGAAAAGAAGGTTACTTTGAGGTAATAATGAGGTCATACTACGAGGTATGTAAGGCTACTTGACTTCGTATTATTTAACCTGAAATCTAGATTCTTCCTTTGCACATAAAGGCATTTACCAACTCCGACATAACAAACAACCAT
>JAPFFP010000080.1:11302840-11322157 GCA_026153255.1 Solanum medicagineum
ATGTATGTATATATATATATATGTATGTATGTATGTATATATATATATGTATGTATGTATGTATATATATGTATGTATGTATATATATATATATATATATATATAAGTGTTGTTAAGAAGCTTATGCAAGCTCGTTCAGCCCTTTCTTCGACCCACACGTCCGGCTCTGACTCATCATCCTTTTTTCTGACATGCGCTTCTTAAAACCCTGATGCCAAAATGGAACATGTCCTAATTCTCGCTCCTATAAATAATTAATAATATAATTAATAAAATGATATTTAATCAAATAATTTATTTAAGATTATGAATTTAAACTTTAAATTTAAAAATCCTACCATCTCCGTCAAAATAATCCCAATACTCTTTGTACCTACGGTGTGCAACGAGCCACCCTTCAGACTCCCTCTAGCCTTTTTGACTTAGTCAGAAAAAGCTTAGAATTCGTCGATGTCCTAATACTGATGCAACTCTTCATATATGTGTGGCTACAACCAATGTGAAGGTTTTCCGTCATCCCACACTTTCTTGAGCCAACTAGATTGTCTGGAGCTCACTTTTCTCTCAAATGTGGTCGCAATGACCATTATGTACTTTTCCTCCCAAGTATATAATGTCTGGAAAAATAAAAAGAAAAGTGTTAGAAAATTAGTTAGATAAAGTATACTATAAATATTAGACTTAACATAAATAAATATCTAAACTTATATACCTTAAACTCATCAAACATCGTCTAACGAATTCTTTTGGAATCTCTCCCCAAGAGTGATAGGGCTCATTAAATAGCCTCCTAAACTCTCCTGGAGGACCTTGGCAGCTTCCATTGATGGATGTCAACTACAAAACATATAATAAGCATATTAGTTCATGAATATATTTTTAATGTAGAAAAAAATAAATAAAAGACTAAACTTACAAGGCTCCATCAGGCACTATCATAACTCTCCCAATCCTGTCCTGCTGGCCAGGAGCTGACCAGGTGACATTCGTTGCTGCTTCAGGAGTAGCTACAAAAGCAAGTGAAGCTGATGTCGGAGGATGCACATAATGCTGGGTCGATGGAGGAGTGACAACCTTAATACTAGAATCTCTATGTCTAAGGGATGATAGGTGAGAAGACTGAGATAAGGGAGACTGAACACTGGGAGATGGAGTACCTGAAGATGATAATCTGTGAGGTCGTGGAGCAGTCACTGTGGGTAGTTGGGTGTTCTGGTCATAAGAAGTGAACTTGGGTTGTGACAAAGAAGAAGCACCGCGTGGTCTCCGAAACTGACTATGATAAGCCAAAGGATCCATAGTCCCAAATGCCACAACCTCAATGGTAGGAGAAGTAGTTGCCCAACCATGAAGATCCGGGCAGAGGAAATATGTCCTCGGATATCCACAAGATCAATAGGTGTCCTAGTCTTTTTCTTCTTCCTCTTACTAGAACTACTTGGCCCAAGATGATCTCGAGGTCTATCACCATCACCACCAGATAACATTTGTATGTAAAGTAATAACATGATATATAAAAAAACTAAATAAATTTTAGCACAATAAATAACATACATACTAGTTATAATGTATCACTCTATTTCTCCTTACTTGTTTCATTTTCATCATCCTCCCATTCATCCTCCTCAGATTTTTCATATTCATTATCCTCCCATTCCTCCTTCTCAACTGATTCATATTCCTCAATTACTTTTTCCTCAATGTTTGGCATTATAAGGTCATCATTAGAAACCTCTCCTAGTATGTGCTAATAATGTTCTAGTGTGGTTTCCAACTCAACATTAACTTGTTGTTGAATAAATGCAACATCACTTTGGTATGCCACATCTAACACATTCTCAATTTCTATTCTTCCTACAGGCTTTGTCTTAATATTAACCCACCAATCAGTCTTATCTCTACATAATGGATATAAATCATAATAGAATTGCTTAGCATTTTGGGCAATGTTAAAAGGATCATAACTTGCGTATTGTCTGGTGTGTTTAACTTCAATAATGTTATTTTATTGGTCCACCCTTTGTGATTCTTTGTGATGGATCAAACCACTTACACTGAAATGATACGATCTTTTTCTTAAGCCAGCCTGAATATCTTAGTTCAACAATCTCTTGAATGACATCAAAATATTCAATAGTATCGCCATTACCATCGACATCACCTTGAACATACACACCACTATTATTAGTTTTCTTGTACATAGAAACTTCCTCAGTTTGAAACATAAAACCATTCACAAAGTACTTATGGAGTGTATGAATGTGAGAATTAGGCCTGAGTGTAATCTCTTCGACAAATAGGGAACGTTTGATGTTTGAGTATTCATCATAAACCTATATACTGTATTCACAATAATATAATTAGGTACAAAATGAATACGTTATACTTATCATTTCAATATGTTTAAACTTTCACACTTATATAACTTTTTAAACATGTTGAAAATCTTGTATATATAGCTTCGTTGCCCCATATGTTTACAAACAAGTTGTTACTGACATATATATTTTCGTAAGTTAGTTCTCATTTTTAACTTTGTAATTTGATAACATAATTTAACACTTATCAAGATATGACTGAATTTCGGTATAATTAATCAAAATATGGGTCGTAGCTAATTGATATTCCATACTAGTGAGGCTTTGTCTTCGACGCCTTTTAGATCCTCGTACACTTTGATTAAAAATCGAAATAAGTGGAAACATAGGGTCACTATCACCCTCATCATTGCAACTTGTCCAACTACTCTTATATGGGACTTCATTCCCAAAGTAAAAGGAGTAAAAATCACCGGTTTCTGTGGCAATATGAGCTTGCACAATTGTCCCTTCAATCAATCCCCTATGCTTAATTGATTGTTTTACGGCCTCCAATTTTTTTTATGTATGTAAGCAAATATGAAAACGAATAATTAGATTATACAAAGATTTAAGTACTTATATAAAAATAATCAATACCTTTCAAATGGATACATCCACTGTGTATGAACAAGACCACCAAGTCGGGCTTCTTGTATAAGATGGATCTGAAGGTTCTCCATCACATCGAAGAAGACACATGGAAAGATTTTCTCTAGCTTTGTAGTAATAACAGAAATATTTTCCTCCATCTTGTCTAAAATACTTTCCAACAACTAACCAGAGCATAAATCCTAAAAAAAGACTTATCTCTGTAACTGACTTCTATATCCTTTGAGGTAAATTGCTAAAAGCATAAGATTCAAGGTTTCCATGAATACATGACAGTCATGACTTTTCATACCCATCTACTTCCCTTCATTCAGATCTACCTGCTTGCATAAATTTGAAGCATATCCTTCTGGGATCCTAAATTTTTCACCCAGTCACATATTTCATGTTTCTCATCTATTATGAATGAAAAACTAGCTTTGGGCTTTACAATTTGCCATTTGATAGTTCCTGCAACCACATTTTCCTTCTCCTGCAATATTCCTTTAAGTCCAATCTAGCTCTTACATTGTCTTTTGTCTTCCCCTTGACATCCATCACTGTGTTGAACAAATTGTCAAAATAATTTTTCTCAATATGCATGACATAAAGATTGTGTCGCAAAATATTATCCTTCAAATAGGCCAACTCCCAAAATATGCTTTGTTTGGTCCAGTTATGTTTAATGCTATATCCAGGAAGGCTAGAATGTGTGGGACACTTTGTAACTTTAGGCAGATGAGAAACTCTCTCCCAAATTTGATGGCCTATCAATGATGGAGGTGGGAGATCATTCTCAACCCGATTTTTTCTGAATGTATGTTTGATATTTCTAAACTCGTGATCCATTGGCAAGAATTGACGTTGACAATCAAACCATGAATTTTTTCGACCATGCTTTAGGGTAAAAGCCTTACTAGGTTCCATGCAATGAGGACGAGCAAGCTTTCCAGTAGTTATCCAACCAGAAAACATATCATATGTAGAAAAATTATTAATAGTCAACATTAAACAAGCACGCATAACAAAATTCTGCTTAGTAGATATGTGATACATCACTGCACCTTCAAATCACAGTTGTTTAAGCTCATTTATCAATGGTTGTAGATAGATATCAATTAAAATTTTTGGATTGTGGGGACTCAAAATAACACAACTTAAAAATATGAATGGACTTGTCATGCACATTTCAGGAGGAAGATTATATGGATTAAGAAACACAGAGTAGCAAGAATAAGGCATGACAGAATTATAGAATGACGCGAAACCCTCTGGACACAGCCCTAATATAATATTTCTAGGCTCTTTAGCAAAGTTGGGATACACATTATCAAAATGCTTCTATGCTTCCCCATCAGATGGATGAGACAAGACACCCAGCGGCCTTCTATAATCACAATGTCATCTCATATGTGCGGCAAACCTCATCGATGCATACAACCTCTTCAGTTTAGGAATAAGAGGTAAATAGTGCATCACTTAATTGGGACCATCTTACCAACCGGAGTCCTCTTTTAATGAGCATGACTGTAAAACTTACCATTTTCCAATTCACTATCATCTTTGTAGTATAACATGCAACAATTAACATAACAATGAATTCTGTGATGTGACAATCCTAATTTGGAAATTGGTTTCTTTGACTGATAGAAGTTCCTGGGTATGTTAAACTTAGAATTAACCAATGCACCCAAGAGATCAACCATTGAGTCCATAGCCCCATTAGGAACATTCCAATTTGATATTTATTAATCTGTCAAGAACAAACAAAGTAGAATGCAAAACCCCCTCACATAATGGACGAATAGCATTTTCTAATTCTTTATAGAAACATCTAGCTTCTTCATTAGGAGCTTGATTAAAGAATTGTTCAGATTCCATCCCCCTTGAACTCTGAAAGCATTATTGATCATTTCATGAACTCTATCATGTAGAAACGTGTCATGTTGATTCCTATCATTTTCAAATCTAATTTGACCATGTGGTATAAATATATTATATTCATCCACTGACATCAAATTATAAATTACACCACTCTGTCCATCTATTTCTCCATGATCTATGTAATGACCCCAAAATTTCGTCTACTTAAGTTGGAATAGTGTAAGGAGGATATTTTGAAAGGGAAAGTATGTAAATTTATTATTTTGTTAAGTTCGGATCAGAATTTGAAGATATCATAGAAGGAATAGTTGTTCGGAAAAATGAAGTGAGCGGAATTGAAAAATTTTACTTTTGGGCTGAAGGACGATTGTCCTTCAGTGGAGGACAGCCATCCTTTCGTGAAGGACGGTCGTCCACCGACTTTTTGGCCTATATAGATTCGGACATTCCTGGTTGTTTTCAGCATCAAAATTGGAGTATATCCCTCTTTTATTTTATTTTCTACTAGTTTTATACATTAAAAGTATTAAAAATCAATTTTTGATCGAGTTAGAAGTGTCCGAGTAACTTTTGGGTCAAGTTGGAATTTTATTGGCTATACTACTCTTGTAAGTTGCTCCTATTTTTATATATTTTATGCCATGATATTTATTATGTATAAGCTTACTTTTAAGCATTTTATTATGTAAGGATTATATATTTTTGAGTTATAGAATACGCAAGAATGAATGAAAATGCCACTCACACATCTCTTTATTTACTTGAGTTAAGATTTGGAGATGAGTTGATGATTGATAAATTGCAAGATTGAGACTTCTTGTAGTGATTTTCTTAATATATGAAGGCTTTACTACTTTCATAATCTTTATATGACATGAAACTAAGAGTATTATACGCAATGAGCATGAACATAATTTTATGATATTCTACACATCAATTGAATTGAGTTTGAATCTAAGGTAATGTAATGAATGGAAAAAAAACTTGAGTATTGTTAAGAGTGAAAAATATTATCATGAGAAAAACTCACTTACATGGCATAATGAGTTAAATTGAGTGTAGTCTAAATGACCGTTTGAGTTGAGTCGAGTTTGACATGTTGCATTGAATGACTGTTGAGTTTGAGTTGAGTTGATTGCTTGCATTAATTGATTGACAAAACAAGTTGAGTTGAGTACTGAGTTTTGAGTTTATTGAATATTGAGGGTCGATTGATTGAGATGAGATTGAAACGACCCAAAAACTGCCCGAAAATGTGCCTTGGAAGTGTCCAGAATTGTAATTCCCATATATCTCAAAATCAGTGCAAGATATCCAAAATCTGAATTCATATTCTTGTCAGAGTTTCAAAATTAGGGGAAAAGTGTCTAACCCCAATTTTAGAGAAAATGATTAGCAATTTCGATTTTCCAAATGTCAAATTCCGGAGAGCTTTTCGCGCACCTGGCGTGACGCACCAAGGGCGCGCACTAGTGTTAAAATTCTGCCAGTTTTGACTTCGATCCCAATACTGGGGCACCAAAGGGTGAGTTTATCTCTTATTTTAAGGCAAGAAAGATGATATCTAAGGGGTATATATATCATTTAGGTAGAGTAACGGATATGGAGGCAGAATCACCAACTCTTCAATCAGTTCCAGTAGTGAATGAATTTTTTGATGTGTTTCCTGAAGATCTTCTAGGTTTACCTCCAGAATGAGAAGTAGATTTTGGTATTGACTTACTTCCAGGCAGTCAACCTATTTTCATCCCTCCATATATAATGGCCCTGGCAGAATTGCATGAATTAAAAGAGTAGTTAAAAGACTTATTAGATGAGGGTTTTATAAGACCTGGTGTGGTCCCTTGGGGTGCACCAGTGTTATTTGTACTTAAAAAGGATGACACCTTGAGAATTTGTATCAACTATCAACAATTGAATAGGGTGACAATGAAGAATAAATACTCCTTCCCCAGGATTAATGATTTATTTGATCAATTACAATGTGCCAAATGCTTTTCAAAAATTGATTTGAGATTAGGTTATCACCAAGTGAGGGTGAAGGAGAAAGATAAACCCAAGACAGCTTTCAGGACACACTATGGTCACGTTAAATTTCTTGTTATGTCATTTGGGCTAACAAATGTACCAGCAGTTTTATGGATCCATGGAAAAAGTTAGGGTAATACAACACGGCTAGAAATAGCTCAAAGTCATCATACATCATATGTGGATGCTAGGAGGAGAGGACTGGAATTCATAATGGGGGATTGGGTATTTTTAAAGGTGTCTCCAATTAAAGGGGTTATGAGATTTGGTAAGAAAGGAAAACTAAACCCACGCTACATAGGGCCATATAAAATAATTAAGAATTTTGGACAGGTTGCATATGAATTAGAGCTACCCCAAGAGCTTCCAATGGTTCATCCAGTTTTTCATGTCTCAATGCTTCGAAAATGCATAGGTGACCCATCCTGTATCACTCCTATTGAAGATGTGTAGGTTACAGAAGATCTCACCTATGAAGAGGTACCTGCTGCTATTCTAGATCGTCAAGTTAAGAAGCTAGTGAGTAAAGAAATAACTTTAGTAAAAGTACTTTGGAGGAACCAGCAGGCAGAAAAGATTACATGGGAGGCTGAGGAAGCGATGAAATCAAAATACCCTTACTTATTTGAAGCTAAAGAGGAAGTCTAACATGCAGAGTTGGGGAACTAATAAGTATGTGTGATTAAATTCTTGTTGGGTTGTCAAAAACTTGTTTAAGTAAAGGTTTAAACTTGGTTAAGCTACAGTTATGCTAACATTCGAGGACGAATGTTCCTAAAGGGGGGAGGGTGTAACATCCCACATCTTACATATACTAGTTCTAAGCAAATGAATATGATATTGCTTGGCTAAATTAGCACCAATTTTTAAAAGCACTTGAATCTCGAATTAGAGGGCGATATGTACGTCTAACACTTAAGAAGGTCGAGTGTATGTAAGGTTTAAGTCAAATTGAGGAAATCGCAACCTTAAATGAAGTGAGAGAAGTGAGGTGCTTGTAGGACTTAGGAAGCTAGCAGGTGAGTCACCTACTTGCTTAGCTTAAATTTTCTAGCTAGACGGAGACGAGGACCCACGCCGAATCTGTCAAAGTCCGATAATGATTAAAGTCTATGTTAAGGGTATAACTTTAGCCCATGTTTTAGAATCATAAATGGATAATACTTATGACCTAAGATGAATAATAAAAGGGCCCAAGTACATCACAACCCATTTGACTAATTGCGCCCAAACTAAGTGAAGAGAAATTAGGAAAATGGGCAGCCAAGGCCCATCAACTTTGAGACCTATTTAGGCCCAACTGAGAGGGCAAAGATGCTGCATCACCATCTTATTAATATGTGTTAATATGTGGTCAAAATCTCAAGAGAAATTCAGCCAAAGAGTCCCTTTAAAAGGGCTTAATAACAATCCTTTAAGTCATTTCACTTTGGAACAATTTTCAGCTTTCTTAATGACTTTCTTTTACTCTCTACTTCATTTCATAAGGCAACCAATAAAACCCTCTAAGGTTATTGAAGGAGACCTGAATCTTGAAGGCTAAGGTAAGTGGAAATATCCCTGTATTTGGAATACAATTCCCATGAAAAACAAGAAGTATATGCTAGTTATGCTTGTGAACAAAGGTCGAACAACATGTGTTTAGAAAGTTGTTGCACACTTGCCTTTTTTCTAGTGACTTCTCTATGGTTTATAGGCTGGACTATGAAGATAAGTTGATTTTGTTAACATGGTTTAAGTTATAGATATTAATCTAAGGTTGCCGCCCTGATTTTGTTTTACTTAAAAATGAGTTTTATTGTGCTATCTTAAGTGTGATTTTGATTGGAACTTGTGGGCTGATGGATGGAATGCTATAGCCTCATGTCCTTCATGACTGCTTTGGTACTGTTCAAAGACTGTTTTAAGGCTATTTTTATGTATAGATGTGTTGAGGACAGTTTGGTTAAAGTCCAGATAATTTTGAATTGTTAACGTCGAGATATAGGGAAATGACGTAATGTTGTGCTTCCTGATTGCATGTTGTGTGGAGTTGGTGTGTGCTGTGAATATGGACTGTCTCTAGTATGTTATGGACTTAAACTAGGCTTTACACACCATGTATATGGAATGGGTATTAGATACATATGCTTAGGGGTGGAAAGGATGAAATAACGTCGTCGAGTCGGTGCTTACGGGTTGCTGCCCGAAGTTTATTTTTAAATTAGATTAGACTGCTAAGACATGTTTAGTAGTTACTAATGCTTATTTTATTGCCCACACTAATGTAGATAACTACTTGAGAGAAAAGGAGGTTACTTCGAGGTAACAATGAGGTCGTACAACGAGGTATGTAAGGCTACTTGATTTCGTATAACATTAGCATGAAATCTAGATTCTTCCTAGGCACATAAAGGCACTTACCAACCCCGACACAATTGTTAACCATGTATCCACCCTTTCACATGTTCATATGCTCCCATACATAGTCACCTTCAAGTCTACATGCAAACTTGGATGCCAAGATACATGGGTTCTTGTTGCTAAATAAAGTTCACGAGTCGTTTCATCTCACACGCATTTCATTATTTGTGTAACATACTCTTTTCATTGTCGTATTGTCTTGTATGATTATTTACATGTCACATGCTACATCTACAGTCTTACAGCTCCAATATTATGACCACCTAAAGGATCATCTCAAAAGTAATTGAAAGATAAAGTAAAGTATATTGCTTATTGATGGGTGGTAACTCAAGTGGTGGAAGAATCACCTAGCAAGGGTCGATCCCATTACAGGGGGTAGCTCAGGGGTGAAAGGAAAAGCCTAGCACAGGCCGATCCTGATATGGATTTGCCACTGATCAGCTGGTCATTTGTACTATATGTTGGGCGTAGATTATACAGTAAAGGTAAAGTAATAAAAAGGACATAAAGTACACGATTCCATAGTATTACTAAAGGTGGTCTCTTATCCTTACACCAGTGTATAAATTCATTTGAGTTGATACTTCATATACAATATTTCTAATCTTACATATTGAATACATTATCTCATACTGATGTCCCTTAAGGGGGACCTGCATTTCATGCTGTTGGTACAGGCACTAGTAGATCTCCCCAGTAGGAGTATCGGATATCCAGCTGCTGTTACGAGCTCCAGGTTGCTTCGGGGCTTTATGTATGTGTGTGTCTAGAGCCTATATTTTTGTATTATATAGTTAGTCAAGGCGGGGGGCTTGTCCCAACCCTTATCAGATACCTTTCCTTATCTAGAGGCTTTGTAGATTATGTAAATTAAAGTATAGTCATGTCTCGTGCTTTTGACAAC
Organism: Solanum medicagineum; assembly: GCA_026153255.1. Taxonomy (NCBI): domain Eukaryota; kingdom Viridiplantae; phylum Streptophyta; class Magnoliopsida; order Solanales; family Solanaceae; genus Solanum; species Solanum medicagineum. The sequence continues at coordinate 11,313,011 of JAPFFP010000080.1, forward strand.
GTGGCCCCAACGACCTAGTCATATGCATTTCCTTTTGGCTTGTTTTTACTGTATACTTTCTTAAAAGCATGTTGAATGTAGAAATCCCTTATAATATGTATAGAAAGCGCATGGATACAGGTTAGTTCTCCCGAGCCTTATCGACAACGGGTGCCAGTCCGCCTTAGTGGGACTTTGGGCGTGACAGGGGGTCTGCCCTACCAGGCTACTCTATGAGTTATAGGTCTCACTACAACTTGTACAGGTGGGATCATAGCAAGAAACAAAGAACTAAAAGTTTGGACCAAGAACTAAAGGCCTAAACTACGAGAGGAGCATACGTGTCATAGCCTGATCAACGACTCATACCAGTGGGTCGTAACAGTTAAGTCCAAAATGCAAAATGTCAGATATTAAACCCCGATTATGACTCGTAGGTCACCCTATGAGTCGTATCTGCGTGATGTACCTGCTGCCAGCTGTCTTTTTTATTTACTTTTTAGGGTTAAATTATAAATACTATAAATACTTTATGATAGTTTTTTCTTAGAGGGAGCTGATACATTGAATATTGTAGGAAACACGTTGAATATTCTCCCTTGAATATTCTGAGGGTTTTTCTAGGATTTATAGTAGATTCTTCTTTTTAATTTGAAAACCTACTTTTGGGATTTCAAAACACACATTGTACTCATTCTCCATTAATCCAAGCTTGTGGTTTGTAGCTTATGGTGTTCTTGTTCTTCATTGTTTTGGGTAAACTCTCAACTATGTCTTCTACTTGCATTGTTGTTGATTTTTCCTTATCCATGAGTAGCTAAGCACCCACAACTTGGGTTGTGGGAACTATGAGTAGTTGACTTGAAATAACCTAGACTTTGTGCATTTCTTTGATTGGGGTTTTGTGTGTATTGTTTATTTCCCTTCATCTTGATTGTTTTTTGGTGGTGGTTAACACCAACCCCGTCTACTGTCACGGTATCAACCAAGGTAGTGATGAATTGGAAAAGAGAAGTAAATGACAGGATTCGATTGATGTGTTATCGTCTAATCAACCAAATCTGACCAAGGGGAGGTTAACTGGGACAATGGGTAACAGTTAGTTGCTACACCATGGTTGCTGACCACACGCCATGGTGATATTTGACCTTTACCTTTACAAGAGGGCTGGAAGAACCTAAGTTACCATCCTGCATGAGAATTCTCAATTAGAGTTGTGTTGTCTAGGGTAATTAAGTCAATGAATCACGGGGAACACAATTCCCAAGTTGTCCCTAAATTTGAGTTACTTCCCGCATCGTTAGTTTAGTTTTTATTTTTGTTCTTGAATTACAAAGAACTCCGCCCCCCCACACCCATTTAGAGATTTTAGTAATTGATACTTGAAATGATTGGTAGTGGATCTCTATAGTTAAGCACCATATTCCCTGTGGATTAGACCCTAACCTCCAGTTAGGTTAATTACTGACAGTAACCGCTTTCTTATTAGAGCGTGATCATCATCAAATTCCTTGAAGAAGATTGAGATGAGAACTTGAATTTTGATTGAATTTCTTGAATAAGAAAATGAGTTTGGGACCCTTGATTTTGAGTAAAATATTTGTGTAAGTGTTTGAGAGAGTATTGGGGAATGTCTTGTATGATATGAAGGTGAAATATGGCTAAGTATAGGTATTTTTAGGCGTGGGGAGACTTAGGTCCAAGACCCAAAGGACTTTGACCAAACAAGAAATAACAGGCCAAAAATAACACTGATCTGTGCCCTGGCCGCGTCGCGCCAGGTGCGCATATCGTCACTGGAATTTGCAAATTATGGATTTTTGAATTTTGATACGGTTGCTCTAAAATAGGGGTAAGACTCATTTCCCACTCAATTTATCCCCATGATTAAGAATATGAAGTCATATTTTTGATATTCATGCACGAAATTTTGAGATATATGGAAATTACGTTTATATGCACTTCCGAGGCACATTTTCGGGCACTTTTTGGGGTCGTTTCAATATCTCCCCCATGGGATCATTCATCCCTGAATGTCAAATTAGCATACATAAGAAAAGTAATCATGAAGAATTCATCCCCAATAAGAATGCAATAATGCACTTAAACATCATTTTAAAAATCTCAACATGAGTGTCAAAATCACAATGAATTTGTCAACATAACCATGAATGCATGCAAATGACATAGGGGCTGAAAGATAAGACTTGAACCTATGTCATTTGCATGAATTCATGGTTATGTTGAGAAATTACTACCTTAGGATTGATTAGAATGGAAAAGATAGGGATATCGCTTTTGCATGTCCACTTCGGCTTCCCATGTTGCGCTTTCAACTTGTTGATTCCTCCAAAGGACCTTAACAGAAGCCACATCCTTGTTCTTTAACCTCCTTACTTGTCTATCCAAATCTCTACTGGAACCTCTTCTTAACTCAAGTTGTCTTCAACAACACCGACAACATCCAATGGAACAATAACATTCGGACACCCACATATTTCCTCAACATGGATACATGAAAGACAGAATGAACCTAGTCCATTTCACTAGGTAACTCCAACTCATAAGCCACCTTGCCAATCCTTTTTAACACCTATAAGGACCCACAAATCTTGGACTAAATTTACCCATCTTACCAAAATGAACCACACCATTCATGGTTGAAACCTTCAAATAGACCCAATCACCAACTTTAAATTCAAGATCCCATCTCCTCACATCGGCATAGGACTTTTGATGACTTTGGGCTGTTTTCAAACTTTCCTTAATCAACCTTACTTTCTCCATACCCTCCATGACCAGATCCAGACCCAACAAAGCCATTTCCCCTACCTCAAACCATCCAACAGGGGACCTACAACATCTACAATAGAGAGCCACAAAAGGAGCCATACCAATGCTAGAATGATAGCTATTAATATAAGCAAACTCAATCAATGGAAGATGATCATCCCGACTACCCCTAAGCTCCAAAATACAAGATCTAAGCATATCCTCAAGAGTTTGGAAAGTTCTTTTGGCTTGGCCATCGTTTGAGGGTGAAAGGCCGTACTAAGCTTTACCTTGGCACCAAGACCTCTTTGGAAGGACCTCCAAAAGTGTGAAGTGAATTGAGCACCACGATCCGATATGATAGACAAGGGCACCCCATTCAATCTAACCAACTCATGAATGTAGAATTTAGCATAGTCTTCGGCTCCATAAGTAGTCTTAACCGGTAGGAAATAAACCAACTTTGTCATTCTATCAACAACAACCCAAATAGAATCAAAACCCTTTCTAGTCTTAGGCAACCCAACCACAAAATACATGTTAATTTTCTCCCACTTCCAAGTTGGAATCTCTATATCTTGGGTTACGCCGCCCAGCCTTTGGTGTTAGGCTTTGATTTGTTGGCAACTATGACAACCAGATAAAAATTTTTGCAATGTCTTTCTTCTTACCTCCCCACCAGAACACATCCCTCAAATCTCTATACATCTTAGTAGAACTGCGGTGAATAGAATAAGAAGAATTATGATCCTCATCAAGAATCCTCTTTCTCAAGTCATTCATACTAGGCACGCACAACCTACTTTGATACTTAAGGGCACCATCTCACCCTTGGGAGAAAACCTCCACCTTGCCATCTCTCTCCAAGGCCTTTAATTCTAGCAAGGAGGGGTCAAGATCTTGCTTTACTTTTACCTCATCAACCAAGGAAGATTTTGAACCATCAACAACCACAATACTACTATTATCAACCTCTTCTAACCTAATCCCCAATCTAGACAACAGATGGACCTCTCTAGCCACCTGTTTGACCCCATCATCAACATGAGCTAGGCTACCCATAGGCACCTTACTCAGAGCATCGGCCACAACATTAGCCTTACCGGGATGATAATGCACACTCATACCATAATTCCTAAGTATCTCTAACCACCTTCGTTGTCTTAAGTTGAAATCTTTTTGAGTCAACACATATTGAAGACTCTTGTGATCGGTAAACACATCGACATGCAAAATGTCAAATTTTCAAAGCAAATACCACAACAGCCAATTCAAGATCACGAGTAGGATAATTCTTTTCATGCACTTTGAGTTGTCTAGAAGCATAGACTATAACCTTACCTTTTTGCATCAAAACACAACCCAAACCAATCCGGGAGGCATCACAATACACAAAAAACCCTTCCAACCCTTCTGGTAGAGACAAGATAGGAGCGGAGACAAGCTTGTTCTTCAAGGTTTAAAAACTCTTTTTCACACTCATTGGTCCACACAAATTTAGCCTTCTTTTAAGTCAACTTAGTAACGGGAGAAGCAATAGAAGAGAACCTGTTCACAAACCTCCGGTAGTAATCTGCTAAGCCCAAGAAGCTTCTAATATCCGACGGGGTCAAAGGTCTAGGCCAATTTCTAATCACCTCCATTTTCTTAGGATCCACCTTAATACCATCCCCTGAAACCATATGACCAAGAAAGGCAACCTCCTTCAACCAAAATTATACTTCTCATATTTGGCATACGATTTTTCTTCCCCTCAATTTTTGTAGCACCACCCTCAAATAACTCACATGCTCCTCCTCACTATGGGAGTAGATCAAAATATCATCAAAGAAGACCGCCATAAACAAATCACGGTAGGGTTTAAAGACCCTATTCATAAGATCTATGAAGATAGCTGGTGCATTGATTAATCCAAAAGACATAACCACAAATTCATAATGCCCATACCTAGTCCAGAAGGCCATCTTGGGAATATCACACCCCCTCACCTTCACTTGGTGATACCTGGACCGAAGATCAATCTTAGGGAAGTAACCAGCCCCTTGAAGTTGGTCAAACAAATCATCAATCCTTGGTAGAGGATACTTATTATTTATGGTGACCCTATTAAGTTGCCGTTAGTCAATACACATTCTAAGGGACCCATCTTTCTTCTTCATAAACAACATCAGTTCACCCCAAGGTGTTTGGTTAGGCCTAATAAAACGCTTCTCCAACAAGTCACTCAATTGCTCCTTCAACTCCTTTAACTCCGCCGGGGCCATTCAATAAGGGGGAATAGAAATGGGTTGAGTATCGGGAAGGAGGTCTATACCAAAGTCTATTTCCCCTGTTAGGAGGAACACCGAAAAGGTCATTTGGAAAGACATCAAGAAACTCATTTACCACCAGAACCGACTCTATAGGAAGGACTTTGGACGCAACATCCCTAACCCTCACAAGATGATAGAGACACCTCTTAGACATCAACTTTTGGGCTTTAATGCAAGAGATAAACCTACCCTTGACCATCACATCATGACTCTCCCACTCAAGGACTGGTTCATTCAGGAATTGGAATTTGACCCTATGGGTTCTACAATCAATAGAGGCATAATATGCATGCCACCAATCCATCACAAGAATGACATCAAAATCCACCATATCTAACTCAACAAGATCACAAGGTAATATTTTATGCAAGATGCAAATGGGATAATTTCTATAGACCTTTCTAGTAACAATAGATGCACCAATGGGAATAGACACCTCGTAAGACTCAAACAACAATTCGGGCTTAACATAAAACTTTTTGGCAACAAAAGGAGTAACAAAAGAAAGAGTGGCGCCCGAGTCTATCAATGCATACACATCAAAATCAAATACTTCTAACACACCGGTGACAATATTAGCCACCTCATCAACCCCTTGTCTCCCTTGGAGTGCATAGAACTGATTGTGCCTTGGGGCACCACCTTATTGGCCTCCTCTCCCCAAAGGAACTGCATTTGCATCCCGGCCTTGTGGACGAACATCCTTACCCTTGTTTCGGTTACGTGGGAAATCAATGTGGCCTACCTCACCACAACCAAAACAAGTATTGGTATCCCTCAAACATGGGCCATCATCACCCTTATCAGATTTTGGACACATAGTATTTGGCACCACACTCCCATCACCTTGGAACCTTGGGTAGTCATTGGCAAACCTTTTATTAGGAGCATGTGAGGACCCTTGGCTTGACGAAACCGTCCATCTTTGGGACATTAGAACCTACCATCAAAATGGGGTCTCTTGGCCTCATTACCCCTTCTCTTTCTTTTATTGAGTATACCATATTTGGGCCACCCCTTGAGTTGGTAAGCTGCCAACTCCACCTTCTCTTTCGATCTAACACCATAATAGCCAACACTTTGTACACCTCATCAACAAATTCTTGAGGGTCCTTATCTACTTTAGATCCATTGAATTCCAGTGGGTTCAACCTCAAAAACTCCCTCACCCGAGATGCAGAGTAGGAGCATGAGGGGCTTGGGCCCTTTGATTGACTTGGTTAGCCATGGCTTGAGCTAGCAAAGTGATAGCATCCCGAAGCTCTCCATGAGCCCTTTGTTCCTTGGGAGTGCGAGTTTTTCTTCCCCTTGTGTTAGACATGATCTAAAAATAGAAAAGAACATTCATTAGAGGGGAAACTGTAACACTCCACATCTTACAATACTAGTACTATGCAAATGAAACATGATATGGTTTGGTCAAATTAGTGTCCATTTTTAAAAGTGCTTGAATCTCATGTTATAGGGAGATATGTGCATCTAACGCTTAAGAGGGTCCGGTGTATACATGTTTTTTTGTCAAATTGAGGAGATCACGGCCTTAAACAAAGTGAGAGAATTGAGGTGCTTACAGGACTTAGAAAGCTAGCAGGTGAGTCACCTACTTGCTTAGCTTAAATTTTCTAGCTAAACGGAAACGAGGACCGACGTCGAATTTGTCCAAGTCCGATTACGAATTAAGGGTGTAAATTTAGCCCATGTTTTAGCATCATAAAATGGACTATATTTTCACCCCAAGAAGGATATTAAAAGATCCCAAAGACATCACAATTTCTTTGATAATTTAGGCCCAAACTAACTAAGAGAAGGGGAAGAATAGGCAGCCAAGGCCCATTAGTTTGCAACCTAATAAGGCCCAAGGGAAATGGGAAAAATGGTACCTTACCAACTTGATAAAATAAGGCTTAAAAGGTAAAATAAAGTCAGCCAAATTAATCCTTTAAAAGGGGTTACAAGCAGCAAATTTTTAATTCATTCTGAGACTTAAAAAATTTCAGCTTTCACAAAGCTTCTTTGTTCTTCTTTCTTGACTTTGTAAAGTAGCCCAAAGAAGCTTTTAGGGTTCTTAAGGAGGCCCTCAACCTTGAAGGTAAAGGTAAGTGATTATAGTTATATGTTTAGTAAGGTTTCTTCATGAAAAACAAGAAACTATATTGGTTAGGTATATGCTGAAAAATTTGGACAGCATGTGCTGTAAAGATTGTTGTGAACTTTTCTTGTTATTCAAGAGGATTTTCTCTTCTTGGTTGACTGAATTATGAAGTAAGATTTATATTCTTAACAAGTTATAGATTTTTAGTGATGTAACCAAGCTGCTGCACCACTTTTACAGTCTGCGAAAGTGAGTTCGTATAGGATATCACAATTGTACTCTTAGTACGAACTTGTGGACTGATATTATCTCACGTCCTTCATGACTACTTTTGTACTGTTCTAAGACTGTTTTAGGTCTGTTTCTATGTATAGATGGTTAAGGACAGTTTGGGTAAAGTTGAAACAGGTTTGGGATTGTCGACGTCAAAATGTGGCGAAGGGACGTAACATTATGATGCCTATTTGTATGTTGTGTAGAATTGTTTTGTGTTGTGTTTTGTGGGCTGTTGTAAGACTGTTATGGCAGTAAATTAGGCTGCACATTATATGTATATGAGAATGTGTATTAGAAATATGATTAGGGGTGGGAAGGTTGAAAGAATATGGTCGGGTTTATAATTATACGCTTTCTGCCCGTATGTTTTTTTATGAGATTGGGCTGCCAAGATGTATCTATTGGCTGCTAGTGCTAGTTTTATTACCTACTATGTTGTATATAAATATTTGGAGGAAGGGAAGGTTATCTCGAGGTAATAATGAGGTCGTACAGGGAGGTATGTAAGGCTACTTGAGTTCATATTATTTGGCATGAAACATAGATCCCTCCTTGGCACGTAAAGGCACTTACCAACTCCGACACAAATATTAACCGTGTCTCCACTCTTTCACATGTTCATATGCTCCCATATATAGTCACCTTCAAATTTGCATACATACGTCGATACCAAGTTACATGGGTTCTTGTTGCTAAATAAAGTTCACGAGTTGTTTCACTCTTTTCATTGTCATCTTGTCTTGTATGATTATATAAATGTCACATGCTACATCTATAGTCCTACAGCTCCAACATTGTGACCACCTAATGAATCATCTCAAAGGTAATTGAAAGGTAAAGTATATTGTTTATTGATGGGTGGTAATCCGAGGGGTGGAAGAATCACCTAGCCAGGGTCGATCCTATTACGGGGGGTAGCCTAAGGGGTTAAAGGAAAAGCCTAGCCAGGGCCGATCCTGATATAGATTTACCATTGATCAGCTGGTCATTTATATTACTTGTTGTGTACAGATTATACAGTAAAGGTAAAGTAATAAAAAGAACATAAAGTACATGGTCCCACAGTATAATTAAGGGTGGTCTCTTATCCTACAACAGTGCATAGATTCATTTGAGTTGTTACTTCATATACAAATTTTCCTGCCTTACATATTCAGTATATTATCCCGTACTGATATCCCTTACGGGGGAACTGTATTTCATGCTGTAGGTACAGGTGTCAGTAGATCCCCCTAGTAGGAGTACAGGATATCCATGTCACACCCCAAAGTCCCGTTAGGGTGGACTGACACCCATTGCCGATAAGGCTCGGGAGAACCAACCTATATCTATGCGCTTTGTACATATATTATAAGGAATTTCTATGTTTGGCATGCTTCTAAGAAGATAAACGGTAATAACAAGCTAAAGGAGGTGCGTATAGCTAGGCCGTTGGGACCACGGTGACTAAAGTATGAGACATGACCACACTTTAATTTACATAATCTACAAAGTCTCTAGTCCTTAGAAAAAATCCGCAAATGTTCGGGACAGACCCCGTTTGAATTAACTATATAATGCAAACATATAAGCTCTAAACACATAAAGCTCTGAAGCAACCTGGAGCTTGGTAACAACAGCTGAGAGTCCTGTACTCTATTGGGGAGATCTACTAGCACCTGTACCTGCAACATGAAATGCAGGTCCCCCGTAAGGGACGTCAGTATGAGATAATGT
>JAPFFP010000080.1:11326232-11337391 GCA_026153255.1 Solanum medicagineum
TCATAAAGGAAATTTACTACCAACAAGCATAAAATTAAAAGTACCAAAATTTTTACACTTACTGCGCTCTGAATGGTAGAACTCTCCGTAGAAGTAAAGCTAGTACAGGATAATTCATTAATTGGAGATGGCAAGACATTTCCTGAGCGCTTCATTGCACTACTAGAGGCACCAACAATTTGTTGAACTCTGCTCCTGTATAACCGCCAAAGTGAAAAACCATTAGTTAGCTACACCCTTGGAGAAATTTATCACCCAATTAAGATGTTATAAAATCAACCCTTCCTCTATGCAAGTAAATGGCCAAAAATATATGAATGGTTCAACTTCCAGAACCTCTGATCGTCCAATAAAGAATGATTAAAAAAATTCAATCAGAGATGGTATGCAAGATCAGATCTCCAATTACTATAACATCCATTTAGCAAGAAACCTTGTAACTTTCTAAGAAGAGACAGTAATATCTTCTGAAAAATAAGACAATAACTCCTTGCTCCATTCCACTTGAGGAGGCACAACTTAGTCCCATAGGCGTTCCAGAAAGTAAAGCCCCTATTGTTGTGTTGGGCAACATGGGAGTGAGAAACCAGTTCCTCATACGAAACAATACATACTGTGAATTCACTGTTGTTCCAAAGTAGTAAAATCCTTCCATGAATGAAACCGAAATATGTGACATAATAATTAACAATTTCTAACAGGAAGATGGTAGATTCATTCACATAACAAGATCCAAGAAAGAGAGAACATCACTTGTGTCACTCACCATCTGTTGGTAGGTCTGGCTAGGTAGACAAAAAGTGAAATCATCCACAATTTCTAACAGGAAGATGGTAGATTCATTCACATAACAAGATCCAAGAAAGAGAGAAACATCACTTGTGTCACTCACCATCTGTTGGTAGGTCTGGCAAGGTAGACAAAAAGTGACTTCAATTCAACAGTAACAAGTTCATAATATTCAGTAATACTTAAGGTTACAACAACATACCCAGTATACTCCCACAAAGTGGACGTGGGGAGGAAAGAGCATACACAGGCCTTACCTTACCACAGAGGTAGAGAGATTGTTACTGATAGACCCTCAGCTCATGAAAAAACAGTCCAAAGCAATCCAGAAAAAGAATAAACGCTAGTGAAAGTATAACAAAGCATTTTGAACAGCAACTATAACAAAACATCAAAATACAAGAAACAGAAGATAATAATAAAAATCGAAGGACAAGAAACTACAGGAGCAATACTCACTCCGAGTACTAGCGTCCACGAATAGCAAGACAACCCACTATTACCTACTAATCTTCTACCCTAATTAGTGCCCCACACAGCCCCCTATTTAAGCTGACGTCCTTAATAAGATGGAACGGCATCATGTCCTATCTAATCACCTATCTCCAATATTTTTCAACCTACATCTACCTCTGTTGAAACCATCCGAGGTCAAACTCCCACACCACCATACTAGGGCATCTATGTATGTCTCCTTCACATGTCTGAACCTTCTCAACCTCACTTCTCATATCTTGTCCTCCACCGATGCCACTCCCACTTGTCCCAGATATCCTCATTTCTACTCCTATCTCTCCTAGTACATTCACACATCTACCGCAATATCCTCATTTCTGCAACTTCCATCTTTTGAACGTGAGAGTTCTTGACTAACAAACACTATGCTCATACAACATAGTAGATCTAACCACCACTATGTAGAACTTGTGGTTAAGTTTTGGTGGCACCTTTTTCTATTACACAACACTTTGGATGCAAGCCTCCATTTCATTCCCCTGCACCAATAGGTGAGTGACATCCTCGTCGATCATCCTATTTCCCTAAATAACAAACTCAATATACTTGAAACTTCCTCTCTTTTGGATGGCTTGTGTATCAAGCCTCACTTCCACTCCAGCCTCATGCATTACGTCACTGACATGCACTCCAAGTATTTTATCTTGGTCCAGCTCAACCTAAACCATTACTACTCCATGGTCTGTGTCGAAAACTCTAGCTTAGCATTAATTCTGCCACAAGACTTATCAATCAAAACTGTCATCCGCAAATAAAATACACCATGGCACCCACCTTAGATTTGTCGCGTTAATTCATCCAATACCAAGGCAATCTTAGTAATACGTAAGGTTCCCGGTCCTAAATCCACAAACTAAACCTATAGCAAATAAAATCCAATTGCAAGAAAACATAAACAATGGGGAGTCAATTTTAGAGCTGAAACCAAGATATATAGCTCAATTAAAAGGAGGCTTCATAAAAAGAGAGAACGAAACACATTTCACAAAAATTATTCTTCACACATGCTCTCCAGAAAAATGGTGACATTACTTGAGAAGATGGTACACAAGACTGAAATACCAAGGCTTTACCGCTTGGATCATGGTCTTTAAAAAGGGGAGTAGAATACGCATTGTACTCTTTTCTCCTTAACCAAGGTTTTATCCCACTGGATTTTCCTGGTAAGGTTTTTAATGAGACAAGAAGTAATGCGTATTAAGGATAACTAGAATTTCTCTTTTGCATGGACATTTAAGGGGGAATGTTATAAAATAATATATGTTAAATATCCGTGTGGAACATCTTTTGACCAAGTTGACTTATCAAGAAATTAATCCCATGTAGTGTAACATGTACTCTACTAAAAGTGTATCAAGTACTCTTTCTGTGGCTTGTTACTTAGCTATAAATAGCCTTAGGATTGTATAAAGTAGATGGTAAGAAAATGGAACAAAAAGAAATGTATTGAGCTTTTTCCAACTTTTCTCATCTTTTTATTTAGTTTGTAAACTTTCATTTGTTATACAACATTCACACTTTAAGATATTTATCATATAGAAAAAGAAGTGATAATATTTGAACAAGCATAACTAGAGAATATCAACAAAATAATGGTTTTGAACCCCTATGGCTTGCCAAATTGGGTTTACATATTCCAAAAATGGAGAACACCCAAAGCAATAATCAGCAGATCAATAAAGACAAATAGATGTAACATATTGCAACTTGGTGGGCCAAATATAAAACTAGTAAGATGTAGCTACCTGCTGCTTGAGTTTCCTCATTTATCTTCATGAGGAACATTCAAGAAATTGCAAGTATCTTAGGTCCAGCCCATTTGATCAGACTTGCTTTTGGCTTTTTGTCAAAAGAAAAAAATCAAACCTGTTTGTTTATACATTTTGACAATTTTTTACTCCAAACTTGAAAAAAAAAAAAAAGTTTTTTAATGAACCAGTTTTTCAAGTACAAAAAAGAAAATCTCACAAAACTTCCAACATTTTTTCAAGTGAAATTCATGTCCAAACACAACTTCAACTTTCAAATAGCCTTTTTCAACTAACTTCAAATACTGCTTTTTTCAAATATCACTCAATTTATGTCCAAATACCTACTTAGAATAATCTTTTACAAGTAGTTGTACAATATAATATCTATTTGGATAAAACAGGAGTATCTATCTTGTCAAAGAATGTCAAGTCAGCAGCTAGAAAACATATTAATGTAAATTTTGCAGGTAAATGATGGAACTCTGACGGATTAATTTCACTCCGCCAATCTGAGGTGCAATGTTTCTTTTATGTGCTGTTCTACACCCCACATGAAGAACAAACTTGCGAAAAGAATAGAGGAAGTTAAAGCTTATCACAGAGATTCAGCAATACATGGCTCCCAATCAACTTTAATTTGAGGATCGCAGAAGCACTTCAATCAGTGGCAGAAATGCAACCAAGACAGCATGTCTAAATTTGGAGGACAACAAAATAAATGGTTGCATGGCCAATACCTTGTATGAATTGCAGCTACCTCATCTTTACCTAAACTTTCTTCATCAGCGCCAAGGCTATGCAAATATAGACAGGAAGGATTATTGCAAGGCTGAAAAAAAAAAAAAGAAAAAAGCACCATATCAACATTTCTATTACATAGGTCACTTTCACATTCTTCCACAAAGGGCATAACAGAAAGAAATGAGGTTAAGAAGCACCATGTACTGTACCGTGTTACGCAACCAAGCATGACAATATTTTGCAGTCCCAAACGATGCTCTGCAAGGGCCATTTTTGTCACAAAATTAAAATCAATAAATCAACTAGCCTTAACCCTAAACCTGCTGGAGTGATATGAAGCCTTTGTCTCTATTTTGCTCTATTTGAGCTATTTTTTTCAAAATAATTACCTTTGATAAGACAATCAGAGGTTCTCTTAATTGTAATTTCACATTGTCACTAAAGAATAAATTTGACAATAATTTATGACGGGTAAGTCCTCACCTCAAACACATTCCTTCCGGGACAAAACCATGTACAGATTGAATACACTGTATGGCCTCTTCCTCTTTAGAATATGTAATATATCTGCAAGGAAGAAAATGACAGAAAGAAGAAAAGTTGAGACAAACACCAATTTTCAGAAAGGACAAAACACAATATAACAATAATTTGACCACAGGTTATGCACACCCTAGAAACAGACAAGTCCACATAACATGGACTAATCCCACTGAATTCTGAAAAATTGCTTGTATTATCGAGCAAAGGCTCTGAGGTCCAATGTGAAATATTGGGCTACTTTCAATTAAGTCACACACTTATTGGGCCAATGAGTCCAGGCCCAACACTTTAATTCCTTTTCCTTTCAGTTGTTGTACATCACATGCCCCGTTAAAAGATTCAAAATCTTTTGAGCCCCCCACATGAATGTTAAGAGGCGTAGACTTCAAAGTTCCACCCCTGTGTAATAACCATGGTTTGAAGGCAAAGACCTCCTGCCTTTTTCGATCTCGCAGCTACTCTCTCCAACAAAAACCTCGTCCACATTTCCTCTCATACTTGTATGGTATACTCAATACCCTCAATTTCTATATTCACCTCCTTTGAAATAGAAGTACCATTGGTTTTGACGAATATTCTTGCCCACTTTAGGTGATTAGGAAACTCAGTTTCCTCCTCTATCTTCACCCAGCCACCACATAAATCCCCCACTGCTTTTAATACATTCTGGGACCACAAATGTAGAGGGAGACCCACTAATCTGACCCATGACTAGTTTATCGTAACCCTAGATTGAATTGCACCAAGAGTTACCACCATTGTAGCCGAAATCCTTGATTCTTCCACAGCCATCTTCCTCTAAGAACATGCTTAGCCGCATTTATGGAAGCAAACTCCAAAAGAAAGCAACTATTTCCCATCTCGTAGATGTTAATGCCAGGGGCTTGGTTCCAATTTTTGCTTGCCCATTTGAGGACTTCCGATAGGTTTGGTATCTCAGATCCAATTCTTGCCCACTTTAGGTGATTAGGAAACTCAGTTTCCTCCTCTATCTTCACCCAACCACCACATAAATCCCCCACTGCTTTGAATACATTCTGGGACCACAAATGTAGAGGGAGACCCACTAATCTGACCCATGACTAGTTTATTGTAACCCTAGATTGAACTGCACCAAGAGTTGACCACCATTGTAGCCGAAATCCTTGATTCTTCCACAACCATCTTCCTCTAAGAACATGCTTAGCCGCATTTATGGAAGCAAACTCCAAAAGAAAGCAACTATTTCCCATCTCGTAGATGTTAATGCCAGGGTCTTGGTTCCAATTTTTGCTTTCCCATTTGAGGACTTCCGATAGGTTTGGTATCTCAGATCCAATTCTTGCCCACTTTAGGTGATTAGAAAACTCAATTTCCTCCTCTATCTTCACCCAGCCACCACATAAATCCCCCATTGCTTTGAATACATTCTTGGACCACAAATGTAGAGGGAGGCCCACTAGTCTGACCCATGACTAGTTTATCGTAACCCTAGATTGAACTGCACCAAGAGTTGACCACCATTGTAGCCGAAATCCTTGATTCTTCCACAACCATCTTCCTCTAAGAACATGCTTAGCAGCATTTATGGAAGCAAACTCCAAAAGAAAGCAGCTATTTCCCATCTCGTAGATGTTAATGCCAGGGGCTTGGTTCCAATTTTTGCTTGCCCATCTGCGGACTTCCGATAGGTTTGGTATCTCAGATCCAATTCTTGCACACTTTAGGTGATTAGGAAACTCAGTTTCCTCCTCTATCTTTACCCAGCCACCACATAAATCCCCCACTGCTTTGAATACATTCTGGGACCACAAAATGTAGAGGGAGACCCACTAATCTGACCCATGACTAGTTTATCATAACCCTAGATTGAACTGCACCAAGAGTTGACCACCATTGTAGCCGAAATCCTTGATTCTTCCACAACCATCTTCCTCTAAGAACATGCTTAGCCGCATTTATGTAAGCAAACTCCAAAAGAAGGCAACTATTTCCCATCTCGTAGATGTTAATGCGAGGGGCTTGGTTTCGATTTTTGCTTGCCCATCTGCGGACTTCCGATAGGTTTGGTATCTCAGATCCATTTGTTGGGAAGCTACCAATGAGACTCCTGCCTAATAGCTCGTTCCAAGGTTAGTTGAGGCCACCATCTATGAGAATGGTGTTACCACTCTCCTTTATGATTGCACTGTTGATCTCTCTGGACGACCATTCGCTCCTTTAACAGTCTCTGCATATGTAATCACTTTATCAAACATTTTGTAATTCTTCTTGACCATCTTGTTAGCTTTGTAATAAATGGACTTCTCAATGTTGGTGGCCAAGTCCCACCAACCAACATTGAATGAGATTTCTAGAACTATTAATAATGTTCTGTTCTTGCCTTGAATGCTAATAATGCTTATATATCTCCCCTTGTTGTTAAAGTTGAACTTTAACAAAATAAATATGTAGCAGCTCTTGTCTTTTCTATCTTCTAATTGTGTTTTTTTCTGCTTTTTGATGCCTCCTTAAGGATCAAACAGATCCATTTCATTGATTTCTGACTGAAGCTAGTCTGCTCATCATGTTTCTTCCTCTTTCAGTCCAGTCATGCCACACATCTCTAGCTATGTCATAAGACTTGAAGCCCATCACGAAGAAAATCATATCTTTCTCCACTGATAAGAGAGGATTTAAGGGGGGGGGGGGCAGGAAGTATACCGTTAAGGGGAAGAAAAGAGGTGAGAGTTCCCATGACGGAAGGTCACCAGAGGGGAGTTCTCCCCTCATAGATTAAGAGAGAGAATTTTTGGGGACATGTGCCAGGGCGAACTTTTTGAAAAATCCTGTTTTTTAGTTCATCTCTACAATATACGTTATTGACAACTCTTACAATTAATTCTTCTGATGAGTGTTGACAGCTCTTACAATATATAATGTGCAACATTTCAGACTCTCTACTACAATAACATTCAAACTGGATGATTCTGAAAATCACTTTCTTTTATGTAAGGTAATAGCAAAGCCACTCACTTAGATGCCTTCATAGGTAAAAATTAGAAATTTGCACAATACAGCCTAAATTTTTCTTAGTCTGGATTTTGGGTTTCCAGTGGTAATCAACCAGAACATCACTTCAGTAATGTGAAATCACTGTTGAAGTTGTAATAAAATGGTTTTTAATTTCAGAAACAGGCTTTCCTGAAAAGGAGTTTGTATGACAAATTGTCAATATATTCAACTTATATCATAACTAACTTGAAATTTCCATCTCGCAATCTACCATTTAAGCCAGAGATAAAAAGCAAAAGAGTTACGTCAAAGGATTCAAGCCCGTGCAATTCAAATTTTCCATACTCTCTAGAACTGTGTTTTTTTTTTTATTTGCACTAGGTGTCCGAGTCTCTTAGAGACCCAACTAATCCCAGGGGTGCAGAAGCCCGTCCGTTTAATTGGACGGGCAATTATTTGATCATGGGTTAATTGGGTGTAATTAGCAGACTATAATTCTTTTTTTCTTTTTAATTTTGCTTTTTTATTTTAATTTATTTTTTATAATAATTATTCTAATTTCTTTTTATTTTATCATTTTAATATTTTTAAAATATATATATTGCTTTGTAATATTTATTTTCCATTTTATTCTCATTCTCAACTTTTACTTCATATAATCTCACGTGATTTTTCACATTATCTTTTTTACTTTTTTATTTTTTTCATTAGTATTTTCATTTTTAAATTAAAACTGAATTCTTTATTGAATAATAGTAAACTTTTGTTTTTCTTATCATATTTATCTATGTTATTGAAATTTGGCATAAGAGTATTACATTAAATTTTTTATTTTGAACTTAAGACTTATATTATATTTTTTATTTCATTTGTGTAAGTAGTACATGATTTGATATTTTACATTACAAGTCATTTATTTTTTTTAGTTAGATCTGATAGACTATCTTTCTGTCGACATCATATTTTTAATATTTGTATTATTATCAAATATTACATTTCATATGTTCGTATAAAACTTGTACTTTTTGTTTTTATGATCAATTTAATTAAGATATACTAATTTTAAAATATAAAATTAATTTTTTACAGATTAGTTAAGAACATATGTTTATTAATTAATAAATTTTCAAAAGACAATATATCTCTTAAATATTTAATTCAATATTATTTATAAATATCCTTATTGTGTAATATAAATTTTTAATTTTAGATAATTAACTTTTATTTTTAAAATCTAATATAACCTTGTAATTACACATGTCCAACCGAACAACACACTTGTAATTACAGTGTAATTACATTGTGGCAAACAAATAAGACACAGTAATTGTTAGATTATGTAATTACTAGGCTGGTAAATACTACCCTAATAATTACACCAATTTCAATTACCAGATAGCTTTTCAAACAGACCTTAACTGATCTAGCAAACCGACATAAACGAACAAATAAAGTCAAATTCTTTTTTTTTAATGGGCATTTTATTCAGTATTGTTTATTAAAAATAAAAGAAAAGAAAATCACCCTATAATTCCTTGGTATGTGTAATTAATTAAAATTTATTAAATATAAATTTATAAGATGATTCATATTATATTAACTAAAAGATATATTGTTCCAAAAAAAAAATATTATGAATTAATTTAATTGGATTAATTATTTAAGTTCAATAAATATGAATTTAATTAAAGTCCAATGTCAATGATTTTGTCTTCAAATGATGAGCCTTGCTAAGCCTAATATGTCATCTCATCTTAGAAGCCCAATTTGGTACAACATGTCAAATGACATGGCATGCCAAGTCAACCAAAAAACCAACTGCATCATGCCAAATTCCATGTTGTCACGACCCGGACCTAGGGTCTAGGAATGACATGGCGAATGGGAACCCGAGAGTCCCAAAATAAGCCTCATAATATCCATTCACACATCATCGGTTGGAAGCGTATATGAAATAACATACATATATTTTTAAGGGACAGGAAAGTAGGACTCACGCTATGGGGATGTCATAGGGATAGGGATTAACATAGATCCACATAAGACATAGGACATAGAAACTAAGGGGCGGGTAAGTATGACTCACTCTATAGGGGCAATACGAAATTTAGGATCTTTCACATCAAAACATAAAAGCATATCATAATACTCATAATTAATCCATATAACGATACCCAATCAATAACCATATCCATAATCATAATCTCTTAATACAACACTTAACATATAAACGTACAAGAATTTACAAAATATCCAACAATGCCTCTAGTCAAAAGATAGGACAGGGGCCAAGATATGTCCCGGGCTCACCCTCAAAGTAAATAACATAAACTAAGCATCATAGGTAGAGGAATGGTGGTTTGCCCTTAGAAGGTAGGACTCACTACAGCAAGTGTCTCAAGATCTAATCTAGTCGTCGTACGGTGGGTGAAGGTAGTCCTCGATCCTTACATAGTTAGATCATGTAGGCAAAAAGTATGTTAGTACATCTGAATGTACTAATTATGTGGACATACAATGCATATGACTTATCAAACCTTCATACAACATTAGATGATAAGGGCACATAATATAAAAAGAGATAAATAGCAAGGTGAAGTAATATAATGCCATGAATCCATGATGCATCGAATGTCAAAATGCTCATATATAGTGGGGATTTAACCATCGACATCTCAAACTCATGTGAACTATTACATGAATTCCCCCGATGTAGACCTCCTATCGATAAGAGAAGATTACTTGTCAAGGGTAATCTACACCACACTTTACAGCCCAGTCATTTCAGTTTGATGGACACCTTCCTTATGACCCAGTCATTTTAGAAAAATTTTAATATCATGTCAAATCATATCAATGTGTAACCATTCTTTACGATCTAGTCATTTTGGTAATGGCTACCATATACCAATGCTGGCATATAGTTCAAGGAAAGGGAGAGGACCTTTGGGGATAGCCCTGATGCCCCAATCCATCGGTGCTAAGTCATCATCACATAAGAATACTTATACATATACATGCTTTCAAAAGAGGTACAGATCATTTCAAATCATCTCAATGCATACTTAGGGATAAAAGTCAAACATTCTTCATAATCATTGACACTTGGGCTCAAAAGTCAAATCACATTTCAATTGATACTTTTCATGCATGGGAATAACTTATTCACAATAACAATATAGTGTAAACATTCAATATTCTCAAAGAGCAAATAATAATAGATATTTATGTGATCACATTATTGTTATAATCATATTTGTGAGCTTAATTCACTGAAATCATTTTCATAAAACATATGTGAGCTTAACCCACCGATAATTTCATAAAATTTAATGCTCATGAATGCATATGCCATGAATGATATGAGAATAGCAATGGGCAATACAGATTCAATCTTAAATCATCAATTCAATATGAAATTCAAGTAAATCCATAAGTAAAATCCATATTCAAATCATAATATTGATTACCCATGCTTAGATCAAACTTTAAAGGAATAATGCATAATCAAATCTTTATAATAGTCATGTAATTCAACATATTAGGGCTTAAATCAAGTTAAAATCAATATAAAGCATAGCCCATACTTCAATTGAATTTAATAAACCACAATCTTCAAAATTCATAACTAAAGTAAGTAAAAATTCCATAAATCAAGTGTAAAAAAGTTTGGGTCTTCTTGGTTGAAAGGGACCAAGAATCAATCCCACATACCTAAGTTCACCAAGAAGAAGTAAGAAGAATTTAATGAAAGATTGAAGTCTTTCCTTGAATCCCAAGTTAATTCTCCACTAGAGTCTTTGAGAGGAGTGCTTAAGAGAGTTCAATATAATTTTAAGTGTAAGA
>JAPFFP010000080.1:11347233-11370484 GCA_026153255.1 Solanum medicagineum
AAACCACCACCACCACCACCAACCCCTAATTGATTGTCGGTCGATTGTACGAAGTCTTCATCTTCCCTTCTCTAAGTCATTACCAGAAACTCATGTTGGGTGTTAAGATCCTCACTTGGATAACCTTATTATCCTTACAAAGACCTTTATCACACTTCTTAAGGAGTAAGTAATCTATTTGAGTTCTGGCCACCGCCCTAAGGAATGTAATCAAGTGATCCTCTTATTTTGGAAAGCATGAGTTTGCTATCATCAATTCAAAAGCTTTAGCAAAATCTAGAAGCGCCAACCCTCTATTTCTCACCCCAAAATCAGAACCTCCATGCACACTATCAAAACTGCTAGAGGTGGATGATCTCCGTTGATGAATAGGTATCCCTCACTACCTCATTCAAATTGGCTATCATCAATTCAAAAGCTTTAGCAAATCCAGAAATGCCACTTCTCCATTTCTCACCTCCTTAGAGTCAAGTGGCTTTCAAGCCCTCTCCGCCGTTACGGAGTTCTGCTGTAATCTCCGAAATAGAAGGTCAGTTGACTGAGGAGTAAGTATTGATTCATGCAAAGATGCTCCTTTGAAGTTGGAGTAAGGAATTGTCCACCTCATCATCTCGAAGAGCAGTAGCTCTGTTGTTTTGGACACCTACAAAGAGAGACTCCAAAAGTACCTACGCCAATCGAAAGAAAGAGCCCAAAGTCAAAACCTCCATGCACACTATCAAAACTGCTAGAGGCGGACCCGATGAGATCATTGAAATCTCCGTCGATGAATAGCTTCTTGAAATTCAGAGTATCCCTCATTATTACCTCATTGAAATCCTCCTAGAAGCAGTTCTTGACCTCCTCTTCCAAGCCATTTGCGGTGCGTAAGCACTAATAATGTTCAAAGTAAGACCTCCAATGACTAGCTTAATCGTCATAACCCTGTCATTGATCCTCTTTTTTCCACTATCTGCTCCCTAAAGCTCTGCATTTACTAAAATGTTTACTGCACTCTTACCACTCGAGCCCCTTGAGTACCACTTAAATCCATCCACATCCGGAGCCTTATTGCCTACCCACTTGGTCTCCGGGATGCACACTATGTTAATCTTCCTCTTCTTAAGGATCTTCACTAGCACTATGGATTTATCTGTCTAAGTTCCAATGTTCCACCGTTAGTCCACTTCCCTCTGCTACCTCTAACGCCCTGCCTCAACTGATGTCTGTTCCACATCGTACACCAGAGCCATTGAAGTATATGAAAAACTAAACAGTGAACAAATAAACTATGGACCAACTCAAATGTGTAAACATATCAAATACTCCAAATGGAACAGATTATGTCCTGTATAGCTCCCTAAGCACAACTAGCAAACAAGAAATGGCCAATGTTATAAACCTACAGATACCAACCAGAAGAAATGCAACAAATTCAATCTAAGTAGCCTACCAAGATGCTATTCAAAATCAAAGCAATTGTACACTAATAATAGCAATGCAAAAATTAAAAATTAAGGGATAGAAAGCACCAGAATTAGGGCCCTTTTTTTGGTCGATTTGTTGGATTTTGCCAAATTTTGGGGCTGAAATTGGTCGCCGGACCTTGTGCCTTGGATCAATATTACCTGCAAGACCATACAAGAAAAAAGAGAACTGGAAAGAAAGTGGAAAACAGAATCTGGAGAACCTGGCTGGAATGGGGCCATTATCACTACACAACGCATCGGAAAAGTGTCGGAAACACGCGCAACCACTGTTGATCTGGTTGGAAAAGGAATCCTTCTGGCAAACTAACTGGGTCTGGTTGGAAGATAGCTCACTCGCCGGTCAGTGGGTGAGACAGCAATAGCTAATGTCGGACGGCTTCAATTGGTGCGTGAGAGCGTGTGGGCTGGCCGGTGAGCTGGCTGGATTTTGATTGCAATTGTGGTCTGAGTCTCATGATGTTGGTGATCTAAGAGCCACACCTTCGAATTTCGGCCAGTGAAAGAATTCAGATGGCTAATATAAAGTACTCTCAAGGAAGAGAGGAAGGAGACGAACCGTCCTTTCTTGGAGCGTAATTTTTCAAGCTGAGAGGGTTATTATACCCAAGAAAACATATTAGCACAACCAGGTCAAAAATGCCCTTAACATACTAAAAATGGCACTAAATTTTTTCAAACTCTAATTATATATGTCAATAATATTTTCTTCACTGTACTTTCAACATTTATTTATTATTTTTTTTTTAAATTTGTAATTGTCTAAATGTTTGCCTTACCTAATAGAAGTACTTGATTTGAATAAACAAAATATATGACGTAATGTCTAGTAATGCAAATGTATGTTGCTTATATATTATCTTAGTCACAGAGAATGAGGAATTTCATCTGGCGTGTATGCCACAAAAAGATAAAATTTTTGTTGAGATCGTTTTTGTTTAAGATGTTTCATAAGAAAGAGTGTAAATGCAGTATCACATGACATAAATTATACAAAAATCTCAAAAGGATTAAAAGTCTAAATTAATAAGTAATGAAAAAAAAGGATATATAACGAAGATGCTAATAATAGCAAACTGAATTAAAAATATTGAGCTGTTATTTGTTCGAATCTGAAGGCTATTTTTTTAAAAATATTTAATATTATATTTAGAAATTGTAATAAGATATTTTAAGATGGTGTAAAGCGCAGGCATACAGTAATATGTAATAGTTGATAAACATATTGTTATGTAAAAGGAGGGCAACTTCAAACGATTATGTTAAGGGTATTTTTGACCCAATAGGTGTAAGAGGTTTGAATTTGACCAAATAGGTAAAAGGAAGACATTTTTGAACCATTTCCAATATGTTGAGGACATTTTTGAACCTTTTCTGTTTGGAAATAAACAGTCAAGTCAGCCCTTTATTTTTGTTTTCTTTTTTTTTTTTGGGGGGGGGGGTGGTGCAAATGACAGTTCTCATTTTCACATGCTAAAGTGTTTTATTATCTTTCAGGCATTATTTGTGACTCTTACTATCAATTTCTTCAAATTACCAATTTCAAAAAAAAAAATAAAAATCAAATCTCCATTTTGTTTTCTTCTCTGATTCAGGCCCGTTATTAATGGAACACACTAAATATGGAATTTCATGGAAGAATCTCTTCACTTCCTAAAACTCACTTCCCCATTAATTGATTACCTCACTAGGAAGTGGCTGTAATTGGATGACTTTTGAGGGTTCTTAGGACTAGGAGTGCATTTTAATTATTTTCTTTTATACTACTGATCAACTGAAGTGAGTGTCATACTGGACTCATAAGTCCCTTAGATCTTTTTTGGAGGCTAAATATTGAAAAGTTTCATCCAGTTGCCAAGAAATGGTCCTCAGGACAATCTCATCTATGGAAATGGCTCATGGATAGTGAAAAAGTGATTGAACCGTGTATCTTATGGAGAATTGGCAAAGGAAATGTATCTTTTTGGTGGGATAATTGGACATGCCATGGTCCTATAGCGAGAATTGTTCAGAATCAAAGAACTCCGAAGAAACTCTTGTTATAGAATTTTATATGGGTAATACTTGGAAATTGAACAAACTCAAAAGAATCCTTCCTCAGAATGTGATCAGTTCTATTCTTAATATAGATTTTTATCCAAATAAGTAGGACTAACCTATTTGGACTTTTGAGTCTTTTGGGAAACACACTACCAAGTCTGCTTGGCAATTAATAAGAAAGAAAAGGATCACTACCTTGTCTAGTTCTTTGAATTGGCACAGGAAAAATCCTTTTAGGATCTCATTCTTTATGATGAGAGCTATTCATAATAAAATTCCTACTGATGACGCAGTGAAAAGATTTGGAATTTATCTCCCTTCTGTTTGTAATTGTTGCAACATCCACAAAATGGAAACCACTGGGCATCTTTTTTCTGAAAGTCAAATTTCCTCTCAGCTATGGAATTTCTTCTGTAACTTCTGTGGTATTAAACAAGTTCATGGACAACTTAGAATGTCTACTATGAACTGGTGGATATCATTCTTAATTGCTTATAACAGTGCATTCCAATTGCTATATGTTGGGAAATATGGAAAAATAGATGTATGGCCATATTTGATTAGAAAAGGATGTTAAGCTGGTACATCATTTAGCAAGTTAACAAACATATCTCTTTGATACTTAAAAATAAATATCCCGAATTACCCTAACCTAAATCTTGGATTGAAAAATGTGATAGGATAGATAAGTTGAAACCAATCATTCAGTCTAAGGTTGTTTCGTGGATTAAACCTCTTTATCTTTGGATGAAACTTAATGTGGATGGTTGTAGTAAGGGAAATCCAGGATAAGCAGGTGAAGGTGGTATAATCAGGGATCACATTGGAGCTATGATTCAAGCTTTTGTTGATTTATATGGGCAGTGCAGTAACAGTATGGCTGAAGCCAAAGCCATGTTGAAAGGGGTGGACATCTGTTTGGAGGCTGGCCTTATTAATGTTATAGTTGAATCTGATTCTCTGCTTATTATCAACATACTCAATGGAAAACTTGAACCACCCTGGCAAATCAAGCAGATTACTAAGCAAATAGTTAAGTTGTCTGGTGCTGCTAACTTTGTCTTTAAGCATATTTTTAGAGAAGGTAATTCTACTCTGACCTCCTTGCTAATATGGGAGAAGAATCTAAAACTTGTTCTACCTTCACTGAAACTACTTTCCTGCCTCTAAAGGTTAGAGCGTCCTTGGAGGTGGAATTTGATGGACTCCCAAATTTCAGATTCAAGAAGAAGAAGAACAAGTTCACTGTTGACACTTGCTGACTACTCAATCTTTTCTAGTGATTAAACATTTTTCTATAGTATCTAGCTACTCAGATGAGTCTCATACCATCAGTAGCAAGGATTCTCACCAGAATACTCTTTTTTGTTGCACTCAAATGTCTTTAATGGTTGATTTTACCAACCTTCACCATGTTTTGATGCTAAGGTCTATGTCCTCCCCCATATAATTATTATTTTTGGTATATATAAAGGTCAAAAGTGTTGCCTAAACTCCTCCATCAGTTAGATGGACTTTCTTGGAAAAAAGTGTGTCATACTCAAGTTGCATGTTAGTTCTTGGTCTAGAAGATTTTGGCTACTTGAAATAATTTCTTGTTATTAAGTACATTGGACAATTTGATTATCTATGGCATATGTAAATGATCATTCCCTTATTTTTGCTTTGTGCTTCTGCTCATTGTGTAGAATTGTGTTCTTAGACTTTTTGGAATCTAGTATCTGCTTGCTTCTGTACCAACTTTTTTTCAGTGAGATTTAAATTCTCCCATTTCTTATATTTAAAAATAAAACTTTTCTGGACTCTCGCTGATATCTATATTGTGAAATTTTAGAATATGAGGTCAGAGAGAAGCCAACTTTGAGCACATGGATGCAAGGGGGATTAGACTACATAATGTTGCAGTATATGAATATCGATGGTATCCGAACCATTGGCAGTGTTCTTGGTCAAAGTATTGCTCTTGATTACTATGTTCGCCAAGTAGGTGTCTACCAACTTATACGTGATCAGCCTTTGAAGTTTCTTAGTTGGTAGTAACTTTCTGTATCCTCTGCCATTCCAGGTTGATGGAATGGTTGCTGAGTTTACGGACATCAATCGTGGAATGGAAAAGACTGGAACTTTCACAATGGAGAGGAAAAAGCTTTTCCAGTTGGTTGGCAAGGCAAATTCTAATCTTGCGGATGTAATCCTTAAGCTAGGACTTTTTGAAAGGTATATTAGCATCTATTTAGATTTGTCATGAATTTCTTTATTTCTTCTTCCTTTTTCTATTTCCCTCATCCAACATTGTTTGGATTAGTATGGTATATAAATTAATTTTTTCTATCTAGGAACTAGGAAACTTGTGAAGTGGAAGTGGCCTGGAAATGTTTGCTTTGTTTTATTAAATACTTATTATTTTTCAACCCAAGAACTGAGGGATATCGTTATGAGAAACAGAAGTTAATTGTTGCACCCCAATTAGTCATTCATGTTCTGGAAAAAGTTTGTACCTTCTTCATGTCTGCTCTTTCAAATCTTTCTACTTTTATAGTTGAATCCTTTTGAAAATGGTTATAGCATGTGTTTCACAGGGAGTTTTCCTGATATTGATTTCAATGTCGATTTTGACCGACCTTACAACTACACTTGTCCCAATTTTAGTTGATTCAGTTTGATTGCTTCAGAGAGAAAAGCTTATACAAGTATAAACATTTACCTATATATATATATATATATATATATATAGCATGCTTAGTCATAGTAATTCATTTTAGAATACGCTTTGCACCCAAGGTGTGGCGTATTAGTGGACAACAAAGAGGGTGCAGACCAGACTAGAGGTTTAAATCCAAGTAGAGGCAAAAAATAGGTGATTTCTTCCGGTATATCTAAGCCTTGGTGGATTGAGTTAGCTAGTTGATATTTGAAGTCTTGGTAGATATTTGAAATTCGGGTGGATAGAGTTATTTAGTATTTGAAGTTTTGGTACAGAGAGTTATACGGTATTTGAAGTTTTGGTAGATAGAGTTATCCGGTGTTTGAAGTTTGGGTGGGATGTAGCAATTACCTGATTACATAAACGAGGTAGATGCAAGATGACCCTAGTACCATCATTATTGATTTTTTATTTTAAAACACGTCTTTCTTGGGATTATAATAATTTCTGTTTCACACCGTGTGAATTTGTTTTGGGGAAACATCCGGACTGAATGTGTGAGGATATGGTTCTGGTTCTCTTCTGTCCCGTTCCTTCAGTCAAAGAAGAATCCATGCCTAGGGCTAGTGCCCGCGCATAGTTTTTTACATGGATGTATGTAACACTTTCTTTGCTCTGTTTGGTAGTATCATATGGAAGTTTGTTTTGTTTTCAGATCGGATATTGCATGGAAGGATGCGAAATATGCTCAAATTTGGGAATATCTCAGAGATGAATTTGAGTTGACTCAAAGATTTGCAAGCCTTGACTTTAAGCTGAAGTTTGTTGAGGTATGGTTTCCATTCTTAATCAATCAACAAAGCTTCAAATTTCAAACAAAGATTGGTTGATTTACATGAATCCTCTATGGTCAATACGTTCTATTTGGTGCTAAATTATTCTTTTTACTAATTTACCTTAAACTAATACTGGAGTTTCTTTAAGGGTTTGTTTGGAAAGCCACCTGACAATTGGAATTAGTGTAATTAATAGGGTACTAATTACTAGCCTAGTAATTACATAGCTTAGTAATTGCAAATTTAATTACAGTTAATTACAAGTGTACTGTTTGGTTGGACATGTGTAATCATAAGGTTATGTTTTAAAAATTAAGTTAATTGTCTAAAATAAAAAGAATTATATTAAACAAATAAGGGTCTTTGTGAATGATATTAGGTTAAATATTTGAGATATATAGTCTTTTGGGAATATATTAGTTAATAAATATATATTCTTAACTAATATTATAAAAATAGTTGATTTATATTTTTCAAACCAATATTTTTAACTAAATTAATCATATAAAATTAAAAGTACAAATTTTTTATGAACATGAAATGCATGCTTGACAAAACGATTAATATTATAAAATATAACGTCATAATATTATTAAAACATTTTGACAAAAAGATAATCTATCTTGTTAGACTTTAAAAAAATAGCTTACAATGTAAAATATCAAGTCAATACTTCTAAAACAAATGAAACTAAAAATATAACATAAGTTCTAATTTAAAACAAAAAATTTAACATAATACTCTTATGTCAAATTTCAACCTAATTATGATTTAAAAGAAAAAAAGACGGAAGTCTATAACCTCATTAAACAACAAATTTTACTTTAATTTAAAAATTAAAATGTCTACAAATCTATGCTAATGAAAAAAAATAAACATAAAAATATAGATAATACAAAACATTACATGGAATCCATGAAGTGAAGATTGAGATTACGAAGGAAATGAAATATAAATAGTATAAAATAAAAATATACTTTTAGAAAATATTAGAAATAATAAAAATAAAAAAAGAATTTAAAACAGTAAAAATAAAAAATAAATTTGAACACAAAAAAAGACGAAATTAAAAAACAATCAACTTGTAATTACTCCATGTAATTACTAGCAATCCATAGACTTTCTCTGTGAGTTGGAGAGTGTAATTATTCCTTGTTAATTACGTCTGATTACGTAATTACATGAGCAACCAAACAAGTCAAATAGTGTAATTTTATCGGGATAACTTTCCAAACAAATCCTAAATCTCATATTTTTTCCTTAACCTGATGTGTTCCATGTTTGCAGCTCCTTATATAAAATATAAGAACTGTTGAATTTCATGAGTAAATGCCCTACTTAACATGTTGATATTGTGTGCAGCATAATATACGTTTCCTTCAAGAAATTCTTCAAAATAGGAAGTCAGATTTCCTGGAATGGCTCATTATTATACTGATTGGTGCGGAGATCCTCATTTCGGTTTATGACATCGCCCATAAGTCATCGATTGCTTTGTAGGTATAGCTAGCTTTTGAAGTGTTGGAAACTTTGAAATATGCCAATTGCCATCATACTCTAATTATGGTCTGAAGTTTGTTGTACATACGAAATCCTCAAATAATATATCTATATGCTATACGGCACTTCCTTTCTTAATTGTAAATGCATTATCACTTTTCACTAGGGGAGATAGACATTATTTAAGCTTGGTGTAGGGGATATGAATTTGGAGGAAATTGCATATTTGGTACCTTTCTCCTGTAAGTATTTTTTTTTTAAATTTTGATTTCGTGCTCATTTTTGTTTGACAATTTAACATGTGCCAAATGCGATGAATTCATAGGAGTTCTCTTCTTATACTTCTTTAATATTGTTGTTGGAAGTATGTAGGAGTGCACCCATTTTCAGTTTAGTGAGGATCTCTTCGTTTTTCCTTGTAATAGAATTTTCTCTAAGAATATTTATATGTTGTATATGGGTAGTGGCTGGGTGGGATGATCAAGGGGTTGGGTGACACTCAAATTGAAAAATAGGTGGTGGTTAGCAATATAGATTCAATGTATTAGATTTGGGTTGAATCCCACAATGAACAATGAGTAGGTGATCGAAGAGAATTATAAGCCCTAGTTTGAATTTGAAATGATTATACAAGTAGTTTTTTTTGGTGGGATGGGAGTAGTGGTGGTGGTGGGGGGGTTTGGGAGTGGAGGATTTCAATAACAAGATGATCAAAAACTAAGATAGCAAGAATAAAAGATAGATTGATCAACCTCTCAATGACAGATTCGAGAACAAATATACATTCTCACGATTTGGGAATGAAAAGTTATTTTTAAATGTTCCATTGCAAATTTATTTCATATTCTCTAAATTAATCAAGGATCAGGTCAAACATGCATCATACTCGCAATTATTGACCTGTATCTTTTGATGGTAGGCAAATATTTCTCAATTAGCTCTTTCTAATTTAGCTAAGCGTCAACAAAGGCAATTCAATTTTAGACAACACAAGAATTTGACTATTTCTATCTCAAATCCACTTAGATGAGAAATTAATCCTCAAATATGTGCTAATTAATATTTTTCAGCCTCAATTAACTCTTTCAAGCTAAATCAAAGTAAATGGGTAAGTCTAGGGTTGATTACTTCCGTTGGAAAACAATTTAAGCATGAGATTAACAAGATATAAAGATCCATCTCATAATTAAGAAAATATTCAATTAATTACAAAAGCCCAAGATAGAAATTAACAATTCAAAAATTGTTTATGACTACCACAATATCAAAATTCGTAATTAACAATTACACCTGAATATTCAATATAAAGAAGGGAAAAAGCATAAATTCTCTACCGGAGTTGTCGCGAAAAGTCATTTACACACCTTAACTATCTAAGTGACCTATTACACACCTATACTTCTCAAAAGTGAAACTATTACACATTTAGAAGTGTAACACCACTCTCACAAGCAAGTGGTGTATTACACTTGCTGCCACGTCAACACCATGTTAGCACCACATCAGCGCCACGTCAGGAGTTATAATTTTTTTAATATCTTTTTTGTTCCTTTTCTTTAATCATTAGTTTTTCTTTTATTCAATATATTTTATACTAATAATCCCTAATTAACTATTAAAAATACGTAATAATTACATCTTCTTCATTAAAATTGCAAAGAAGAACTCTCAGCCATGGCCACCAAGGTCGAAATCCAGAGCAAAACTTTGCAGCAGAAAACAAAACTTGTACCATTTTTCAAACCATGAATCTGGTTCAACTAAGCAAATTTGCTTTGATTTTCCAGTTGCAAATATTTTTCAGATCTGGATATATATATTTTTTTAACTTTTTCTATATTCTTCTTGGAGATTCCATAAAAGATATGGATAATAATAGGGAAATAATATTCTTCTCCTTTTCAATCGATCTCTCATCCTATTCACTTAACAAAGCCCGCCATTAATGCTTCGACGGCTAAGAAATTCTGAAATTTTTACCCTGCTTATGAGATAAAGAAACCCTTTTTTAACAAATAAAACTTAAAATTTACAAAGCTTCGGTTAAGAATTACACTTGATACTATTTTGATTCTTCTTGCGGAGAGATTTAAGGGTAAAAGAGTTGTACTTTTTATGTAACTTGTTTTTGGGTTGTTCTTGTTAACGTGAAGAAGATGGCAATGGTGGGGTGTGAAGAAGATGAGATGTGGGTAGGGGAGGGGGTATAAGGGGTATTTTAATTTTACTTTTTTACTTTAAAACTGATTCTGACGCGCCTACTTTTATTTTCATTTTTTTATTTTTTTTATTTTGCCACGTCAGTTTTAAGGTATGTAATAATTTCACTTTTGAGAAGTATAGGTGTATAATAGGTCACTTAGATAGTTAAGGTGTGTAAATGACTTTTTGGGACAACTTCGGGGGATAATTTATGCCTTTTCCCATATAAAGAATAGAAATGAAGAAAGGATTAAAGATAATCACAATTGAAGCGCTTCATATTTATTCTAATGGTATTGATTGTAGAAACTTGTTCTCAGAAATGGGCCAAAGATAATTGGTAGGTTAGATTTTATCCTAAAAAATGGTTGTGTATAAGTGTTGTCACGACCCAAGCCTAGGGCCCAGACGTGACACGGCGAATGGGGAACCCGAAGGGACCCCAAACAAGCCTCTTAATTTGTGATTGCACATCTTTAGTCGCAGAAGCATACAAAGACATAGAAATTAAGAATGGGGCAATGGGACTAAGGGAAAGCTTACATAAACGTCATAATCAAGAGTCAAGAGTCAAAGCTCATACATAAATACATAACATGTCCAACAAGCACCTCTAATACATAGATATTGCGGGGGCCAAGACAAGCTAACCGGGCTCATCCTCGCTATCAAATATAACATCAGATAGTATCATAAAACATAAATAATAGGGAAAGACATAAATCGAAGTCCCCGAAATGGAGGACTCACCAACAAGCTTGGAGTGGCACCGTCTTGCCACGTGGAGGAGGAGGATGATCAACTCGGGCACCGGTTCCTATATGGTGATATCATGTAGGCAAGAGTATGCGTTAGTACGTTTGAATGTACTAAGTATGTGGGATGCAATGCAACAATAACAAGCTCCATAGCCAAAATGCATACATTAGACAATAGACATAATATAGTGATATGAAATGTATGATCGATGTATAAGTAAAACATGCTAGGGTAAATCATGCTTATGTAAGATATCATATGTGTAGAAGAGACTAAGCTAGAATCCCAACTTTGGATGGGAGATACCGTTCACACCGGGACACCCTGGTGCGAGGTACTACACCCCTCACATGGTTGATGCCGTTCACCCCTAGACATCCTGGTAGCGAGGTACTACACTTCTCACATGGTTGATGTCGTTCACACCCAGACACCCTGGTGACAAGGTACTACACCCCTCACATGGTTGACGCCTTTCACACCCGGACACCCTAGTGGCAAGGTACTCACCCCTCATATAGTCGTCCAGGCACTTATCCCCCCAGATCGTACATGGTCTAATACAACAAAATATATATAACAGACATATATATCATGTCTATAAACTCATCTCATCATACATGTCATATATCATGCTTTGAACCTTCAATTCCTCATGTAACCATAACTAGACACTTTATCAAACACTTGGCGGGTGTGTAATGGGGGCAAAAGAGCATGCAATTTAGAGACGAAATCATGTAGAAAAATCAGTGGTAAAACCTTTAATAGACACCTTAAAACACACCCAAGACATCATATGGAAACCCCTCATCAATTCAAACATTAGATCCAAGATTTAAATCTCAAAACATGCTAAAACAATCATACTTTCATGAACTAAAATTACTGTGCAGTAAATTTCTCAATATACAAGACCCACATGTAAAATCAACTTTAAATCATGCAGTAATAAGTAAAAGAGGGTTTAGGCACCATGGGTGGAAGGACCCAATGGTTCAACACCACATACCTTAGCTTTTGTGAAGTTCTTGAAGAAGCCTTTAATGGAGGTTTGAAGCTTGGGTGAAGTTTGAGGTTTCAAGCCTTTAATTAAAGCCTTGAAGCCTTTAATTGGTCTTGAGTTTGGGAGTTGAATTTAGGGTTAGAAATGAGTCTAAGTGTTTGGGGAAATATGGGGGAATGCTTTTGGGTGTTATGAGGATGAAACAAGACTAAGTATGGATAAAAGTACGTTTGGGAAATTTTGGCCCAATACTTAGAATATCTTGGACCACACCTAAAAACTACCAGGTGACCAAAAACACATTTCTGCGGAAATGTCGGAAGATGATTTTACAGTATGGCGCGCCAAGGCGCGTCGCGGAGGCATTGCGGAAAGCCCTCTGGAATTTTTCCCTCAAAAAATTTATAATTTATATTCTTTTGCTCTTAAATTGAGGTTAGAGCCTTTTTCACCTAATTTGGACCCCCTGATCACAAATATGAAGTCAGATTTTTCAAATAACAAACAGATTTTTTGATATAAAGAAATCAAAATTTTGGGCATTCTGAGGCATGTTTTCGGGCACTTTTTGGGGTCGTTTCAAGTGTATTACGGAATATGGGGTAAAAAAATGTGAATTCCTAATTTTGACCAACATTGGCACTTTTACTGTTTGCGTTCGCGGCATGTTTACCGCGGTCGCGAGGTTAGTATTGACCAAGCTTTTGAGATCGCAACTTCCTACAATGTGATTGTGATGCTTTTGTAAGTCCCTGTATGTTGAAAGGTTGAAATTGAAAGGAAGTACGAAATTTAATTTTGGTGCAGGTAAGCATGAGCCCATCTATGGCTCGTAGTTGAATTTATGGGCCATAGATAGGCTTCATGGATGGGGATGGGAGTTGATAAATTTTGAAGTCTGAGGGTTAGTTGTACAAAGGATTCTATGACCTGTAAAAGGGTACACAAGCCATAAACATTGGCTCATAGACTAGGGGACCAAGATAAGTTTTTGAAGTTGTGGAGGAGTTATAAGACGAGGGCACTGTACGAATCGTAGTCCAGTTGATGGGTCGTCAACAAAGTTTCGTGGTTTGGGTCCGAGATAAGAAAATTTCTAGGTGTGAGATGGACTTAGGAGGGGTGTTTATGATTCATAGAAGGAACCACGGGCCGTAGAAGAGTGCTCGTAGATAGGGATTCACAGACTAGTTTCAAGGACTTAGGTGTAACCATGATGGGACCTTGATCCATGAGCCGTAGAGTGATCTATGACTTGTAGATCCAGGTCGTAGATCACTCCATGACACTTTCAACGACGGAAAAGCTCGACATTTCCCCACACCCTAAGTTTGGTACTACATCATTTAAGGCTTATTTCTACCCATACCAGTCCCCGACCCTACTATTACACTACTCTCAACTCTAATCTCACCCAAAGTTCTCCTAAGGGTTTCAACTCCTATGTTATCCCCACACCATAAAAGAGGTGGTCTACTTGCCAAAGGTAAACTACACTTCTCCTCACGGCCTCCCATTTCGAAGAAATGGCCTTCCTTACGGGTCTCCCATCTCGGATAGGATTTTCACAATTTTTATCATATCATATCAATATTGTAAACGCACCTTATGGGCCTCCCATTTTGGTTAGGGTTACCATATACATATACTTATGCTGACATATAGTTCAAGGAAAGGGTAGGCACCCTTGGGGATAGCCCTGATGCCCCCAATCCATCAACGCAAATTCATCATCCCACAAGAACACGTATATGTATACATGATTTCACAGAGATACAAGTCATTTCAAATCACTTAAATGCATAATTGTGCTTGAAAGCCAAACATAATTCATAGGTTTCACACTTAGGCTCAAATGCCAAATCATAATCCATATTATAATTTTCCATGCATAGGAAAAGCCCATTCACAATATCCAAATGAGGTGTAAACACCAAATATGCTCAATGAGCCAAATATCTATACATTTATGTGATCACATTGTTGTCATAACCATAATTTTATCAAAATCATATACATAAATATAATTGGGCTTAACCCACTTCATAATTTTTATAAAATTCAATGCTCATGAATGCATATACTATGAATGAGATGAGAATAACCTGTGTAATGTAGATTCAAACTTAAATCAACAATACGTTATGAAATTCAAGTAAAGACATAAGTAAAATTCACATTTAAATCATGATATAGATTAGCCATGCACAAATCAAGCTTAATAGGAGACATGCACATTCATAATTTCATATCTTCAATGTAATTCATCATATTAGGGCTCAAATCAACTTAAAATTATCAAATAAGCATAGCACATGCTTCAATTGAATTTAATAATCAATAATACTCAAATCCCATATTTAAAGTAAGCAACATTTCATAAAATTCAAGTGAAAAGAGTTTGGGTCTTCTTGGTTGAATGGGACCAAGAATCTATCCCACATAACTTAGCTAATGAAGAAGATTCAAGAAGAAATTTGGTGAAGAAATAGCCCTTCGTTGATCCCCAAGCTTAAATTCCAACTAGAGTTCTTTGAGAGAGACTTGAGAGAATTTTCAAATGTGGAATGAATTTGAATGAGAGGGATCATGTTTAGGTCATTAGGAAGCCTTTAGGTAGCATAGGAAGTCACAAAAGACCCTTAGAATAATTCATAATTATGAAAACGCCATTAATGAAACGAGTTGAAAAAATGAAAAACATCACCTCATGGAGGACTATACAGTCCGTGACATGTTATACGAACTATATACTTGTCCGTGATCTAATACTTGGGAAATTCACTTGACGAAGGTCCGAAATGATAATCCCATACTTAGAATTTTTCAACGAAATCACTCCCACGGAGGGCCACACGGGCTGTATGTTGCCCGTACCACCTCCTTTAAAAAAATCTTCCATGACAAAGTTCCGAGACGGTGATTCTATACTTAGAATAGTTTCACTCCGAAAGCCATACAAGTGGCCTACCACCTTGTACGAACCGTATATTTAGTCGTACCCCTATACGTGGTCCCAGATTCTTGAATATCAAGACTAAGGATACCACAAAACCTTCCACACGGTCGGTGAAGCCACATATGGCCCGTGTGGGGACCAAGTGTGGCATGCCTTAGCTCAAAACTCCACGATCAAGCTCAAACACCTGACAAAAGGCCAAGGGTCACTCTAAGGAGGCCCTACACGGTCCATATAGTCTCACATGGACCGTGAAAGCTCCCATGGAGCGTCACCTTGGTCTAAAACATTCTGAAACTGAGATTTTCAAGCTCCAATGAGGTCATGCAACATCTGGGTCCTTACATCATCTCCCCTTTGAAAAAATTTGTTCTCGAATATGCAAGAACAAGACTTGACTTAGAACATGAAACATTCAACCACGAGATACGATGCACTTTCATTACTTGAAAATAATGCATTCATTAAAACTCATACTAAAATGTATTCAGATCATTCAAAACATCATAAAAATCATTTTGGTGCTCATGTATGCATGTCATGTCATGAAACTCAAAAGTGAAAGAGTTAGGACCACTTGAAAAAGGAAGAACGTAGTACCTTAGGCTTGAGTAGATTGGAAAAGATGGGGATATCATTTCATTATGTCCAACTCTGCCTCCCATGTAGAACTATCCACATGTTGATTTCTCCAAAGCACCTTAATCGAAGCCACATCCTTGTTACGAAGCCACTTCACTTGCCTATCCAAAATCTCCACCGGAACTTTCTCATAAGACAAGTTATCCTCAACCTCAACACCTTCCAAATGCACAATAGTACTAGTGTCACCAACCAACTTTCTCAAAATAGATACATGGAAGACCGGATGAATAAAGCTCAAATCTGGAGGCAACTCCAACCTATAAGCCACATTCCCAATCCGTTCCACAATTTCATAAGGGCCTACATACCTGGGACTTAGCTGGCCTTTATTGCCAGAACGCATCACACCCTTCATAGGTGAGACCTTTACATACACCTTATCCCCAACATGAAACTTAAGGTCCCTCTTCTGAACATCCGAATAGGAATTTTGGTGGCTTTGGGACGTCTTCAACCTCTCCCTAATCAACTTCACTTTCTCCTTAGCCTCCAGCACCAAATCCAGGCCAATCAAAGCCATCTATCCCAAATCAAACCACCCTATTGGAGACCTACATCTCCTACCATACAAAGCCTCAAATAGTGCCATACTAATGCTAGCATGAAAGCTATTATTATACAAAAACTCAATGAGTGGAAGATGGTCATCCCAATTAACTTTGAACTCTAACACGCAAGCCCTTAACATGTCCTCCATGGTTGGAATCATCCTCTCGGCTTGTCCATCAGTTTGAGGATGAAAAGCGGTGCTCAACTTAACCTTAGTATCAAGTCCTCTTTGAAACGATCTCCAAAAGTGAGAAGTAAATTAGGTACCACGATCCAATATGATAGACCTAGGCACACCATGCAACCTCCCCAACACTTGGACGTACATCCTTGCATAATCTTCGGCACCAAAAGTAGTTTTGACTGGTAGGAGATGAGTCGACTTAGTCATCCGGTCAATATTAACCCAAATTGAGTCAAATTGCCTTGGAGTCCGAGGCAAACCAACCACAAAATCCATGCCCACATCTTCCCACTTCCAAGTAGGAATTTCAATATCCTGTGTCAAACTACTGGGCCTTTTGTGCTCTACCTTCACTTCTTGATAATTAGGGTATTCAGATATAAACTTGGCTATGTCTTCTTCGTACCATGCCACCGATACACTTCCCTTAAATCCCGATACATCTTAGTAGATCCCAGGTGAATAGAACAATGAGAGTCATGGGCTTCACTCATGATTACCCTCCTAAGATCATCCACATCCGGAACACATAACTGATCTTGATACCTAAGCGAACCATCTCCCCATTGGGAGAACACCTCTATTTTTTTTCGGCAACCAACTTCTTCAATTCAACCAATGATGGATTTAGATCTTGCTTAGCTTTTACATCAACAACCACCAAAGATTCGGCCCTATTCTGAACATCAATACCACCATCATTAGAGTCGCCCAACCTAACACCCAATCTAGCCAAACGTGAACATCTTTTGACAACATTTTCTTCCTTTCATCAACATGAGCCACATTTCCCATAGATAGACTATAAGAGCATCGGCTACAACTTTTGCCTTGCTAGGATGATATTGTACACTCATGTCATAGTCCTCAAGGAGTTACAACCATCTCCTTTGCCTCAAATTAAGATTTCTTTGAGTGAACATATTTTGCAAACTCTTGTGATCGGTAAAAACATCAACAAACACAAAAGATCCAACCCTATTCTGAACATGGATGAAACCATCATTAGATTCATTCAAACCAATCCCCCAATCTTGTCAGACAAAGAACATCCTTCACCATCGCCCTTTGACCTCATCTATAAGATCAACTACAACATCTTCCTTGTCTGGAGGGCCCAAAGTAACTCTCTCTATCAGGTAGGAAGGCATGAAGATAGGAAACCTTAAAGCACTTTCCATGGCAAATATGAATTATGAAAAAGTGAAACATTTCCTAAAACCCCTTGTAGCCTCCTACCTATAGATGTGCGCTTCACACCCATGAGTAAGACTCTACTTGACGCAACATGTTGGACTTTGAGGAGCATTTATAAATCTAGTACTCTGATACCAATCTTGTTACGACCCGAACCTAGGCATGGTCTTATTTGTCAGTTATGGTTACTTCCCATATATGTATACTTTGTTATGAGATTTGATTGTCCTCCAGGCATGTTTTGACTAAGACATTGATTATTCATATCATATTGAGCTTACATCCATTGTATATGATTATACATCTTGATTATTATGGCTCATGTTCTCTTGTTGCATTGCATCCCATATACATAGTAAATTCGTAGTACTGATGCATATTTTTTGCCTACACGATCTAACCATGTAGCGACCAGAGTTCCTATAATCCACCACGTCATGGCTAGTATATTGGTTCAAAGATTGCTATTGGCGAGTCCTATATTCTAGGGACAATAACCACTTTCTTTCATGCTTACGTTAAGACTAGTTTACTTTTGGATATTCACTTTTGAGGGTGTGCCCGAGAGATGTCTTAGCCTTCGTTCCGCTGATGATTAGAGTGTTGT
The DNA here is from genome assembly GCA_026153255.1 of Solanum medicagineum. Taxonomy (NCBI): domain Eukaryota; kingdom Viridiplantae; phylum Streptophyta; class Magnoliopsida; order Solanales; family Solanaceae; genus Solanum; species Solanum medicagineum. Next base: position 11,365,828 of record JAPFFP010000080.1, read on the forward strand.
TGGATAATGTGAAGTGCTTGACTCTAGATAAACTTATGTAATTTTGGATACGTCCTTTAGTCCATATCCCTTGCTTGTATTTGTTGAATGTGGATTGCATGTGATGACTTTCCTAGGTCCCTATTTCCCCATAACTTGTGTCCTATTTACCCTCTTCTTAGTCTTTGTTTGAGATTGGATGATAGAAATTCCTCTCCCCTTTCTATCCTCATAGAGTGAGTCTAAGGCCCTGATTTCCCTTAGTTTCTAAATTTTGATGTTTGATTCATGCTTCTGTAACCAAGGATGTGCTTACTTATGCTTAGAGTTGGTTTGAGGTTCCTTTAGGTTCCCCATTCTCCATATTGCTCCTAAGCCCTAGGCTTGGGTCGTAACAATTCAAAAATCTTAAAATACATAATCCAAACTAATTATAGAAGATGAGTAATTCTTTTGGCTCCATGGGTGGAAGATACCCTATGAATGAAATCCACATACCTTAGATAAAAACCTAAAGAAGGAACTTGGAATTTGGAGAGGGAAGCTTGAAACCCTTGCTTTCCTATAATGGGGAACCTTGAGAGAACTTAGAGGAGTTTAGGACTTAGGATTTTAAGAGAACATTTTGGAATAGGGGTGAATGGGGAAGTATTTGGATGATATAAGACATATTTAGAGTCAAACGACATAGCATTAGATACAAGATGTGGGGAAAAGATGAATTTTCCTCCATTAAAACTGTTGGGATCCCATCTATGGGTCGTAGATCATTCTACAGCCCGTGGATGGGGGTCTCATCTTTGTTACACCTCAAAGCTAATGGAATTGACCTTTGAAACTCTATCTATGACCACCCTTCTATGGATCGTAATTCAATCTACAGGTCGTACAGACCACTTATAGAACCTCCTCAAACTTTGAAAATTTCCACCCTCCAAAACCCAAACCACAAGCCCTATTTTGTGGCTCGTAACATGGACTATGGTCATTAAACCCTTTCGTCTAGTGATACTCTCGTAAACTTCTGAAACCTGACTCCTATTTTATGAAACCACAATTATGGCCCGTAGTTCCATCAACAGGTCATATATATGCCTCGTGGATTACTCCCACACTTACAATGATTCCTTTAGTCTCATCACCTATCTACAATTCCATTATACAATTCTTCAAACGTATTATGACCCGTAAAAAGGGTCTCATCCTTTTGAACCAAAATTACACCTTTCTTTAAACCTCATCCACAACAACAATTCATGACTTGTCTATCTACCTCTGACCTGTAAAGACCCTTTTGTTCCCTAGCTTTCTGACTTCAAAATTTCCCAAGTCTAATCCCTATCCACGAGGCCTATCTATGATCCGTCAAAATGAAACATAACTATACGTAATGCTCATGGTTCTAATCTAGATCCTAACTTTTGAACTTTTTGCCCTTGGCCCCAACTTCAAACTCCTGCAGCATTACAATATCCCTCCCTCAGAACATTTATCCTTGAATGTGCATCGAGCTAGCATAAATCAATGAAATTAACATATAGCAACACAACATGAATGCAATAATGCAAGTGAAATATTATTTTCATGCAATTTCCAAATCTTTACCAATCAACATCATTTTAAATACACAACTAACATATTTCCATAATTACTCATGAAACTTCATCAAAAGTTACTTCATGAATGCTTATGAATGTGAAATGACATGTTGAAAATAGGGTGTGAGAATGCATGATAATGAACATTAAAGTAGCACTCCCAAAACATCAACCATGACATAACAAGTATAAGGAACAATCCATCCAATCATTACCATGTCCCAAAAAAATGCACACGTACTAAATACGGTAGCACGAACTCTCTCTCTTCCCCTTCTAGCAGCCACTGGTCAATCCCTCCTCTTTTGCCTCATCTGCCCACACTCATATCAACACCCCTACTTTCCATACACTCTCCTTGGTACATCTTTCCACACTTTTGACAAATGGGATATGGTCACTCTCCTTTCTACTCCTAAAATGAACCTTAGCCACCGAAGCACTCTCCTTAAGCTTCTCTCCTTCAATTTTTTAGAGGTAGGTCATAAGTCAAGAATATCCATTTACTTCACTAGAATATGGTGCAACATCCCTTTGCTAGCAAGTTGAACTCCCCCAACATGAACTTAATCATCCTAGCATGAGGATGAGTTATTAATGATGGAGCATAATTGAATAACTATGCAAACTTTAGGGCGTACTCTCTTACACTCATATTCTCTTGTTTGAGCTTGATGAACTCTATTATTTTGGACTCTATTAGCTTAAGAGAGAAGAAAAAAATCAAGAAATGCAAGTTTGAAGGTATCTCAACCAACTGAACCGTTATCCACCCTCTAAAATTTCCATTGAGTAAACAAAATTTGTGTAAGACCCAACTTATAGGGGTAGGAGAGATGCAACAAATAAGTTTGGAAATTTGGAATTGTTGATGTTTACGAATGGGTCTTATGACTCATAAGATGGATTATGGCCTGTAAAGTGAGTTCGTAGAACCTGATAGAGTTGATGAAATTTGGGATCTTTATGAAGTTCAATCTACCACTTATCAGACAACCCGTAAAGTCCTCTACGAGCCGTAGATGGTCTTGTAGAATGAGAATTAGTAAAAGTGGATTTACTAAAGTTTGGAAAAAGGCCATCAGATGAAACCCATCTACGACCCATAGACGGGATCTCGTAGAATTGTTCAGCCAAAATTTTAAAAGGGGTAAATTTGAACTATCCTATTTTCTAAGTCTAAGATACATCATTTTGACCTCATCTATTCCCCTTTATCCGCTTATAAGACCCTAATTCATCTCATTCCTCCTTATTTAAAAAATACTCTAAGTCTCAAAACTCTCTCGAGCTCTTCAAGGCTTTCAAGTAAGGGGTACAAGCTAGGGCTTTGAATCTTCCATATCCAAATCAGGTTTTCACCACCATTATTACAACAAGGTACATGGTTTTGATTGTGGGAACCATCCTTTCCACGAGTCCAACCATTTTTTTTCTCATACTACATGAAGTTTATGAATCTTTATAGGTTTTTTATGAACTCTTGCATATGATTTTACCATTATGCATTCTGTGATGGTTTATTCTTGTGCATTATTATAAAGTAAAATATCACATGAAAGTTATGGATTTACATGAGTATTGAGGAAGTCTTAACTAGGTAATACTTGATAAGATGAGTTCTATGTTCCCCGGTTCATGTTTTGGAAGATGATGTATATGATTATGATGGGTTGATTAAGGATGATTCAAACTAATTATTTTTCCCTATGTATCTTGAAATATGATTTCTAAATAATGAGGGTTTTACTAAAATGATGGTGGGTTGATCTGAAAGGCTTTGGAATAAGTTGATTTTACCAATCTCTTGTCTTATACTCTTGAATTGCATGGTTTTAAGTATATGTACATATACCCACCATGTTTGACTAAATTTACACGACAAAGATTATTATGTTGATGAATGATTATTGCAGGAATTCCAAGACAAATATGTTGTGCCAAATTATGGGCTCCCAAACATGTATGAACTCATAAAAAGTTCCTATGATTTGCAAGTAAAATGTTGAGCCCTTTTCTATGTCTCTACCTTCTTGTGAGTAAATAATGTCTACATGAATGAGTTGAGCATGATAACTATTTTACCCTCATGTATGAACTCTCACTAGAAGGGTTCAAGCATATTATGATCTCTTCCCTCATGTGTAATGTGATGCCTACTAAAAAGGGTCAAGTCTATGCATTATTTTTACCCTCTAGTACAAGGTATACGACATGTTTAGGTTTCAAGTGTTTGAATGAGCTACTCATGCTATGTTATCATATTTTTACAAGTCACTCAAGTTATGATTAAATTTATAATTATGTTATGTATTCCATAGGATTAGACTTAACAACAAAGGAGACTTAAGGTGGGGGCTCAACCCAAGGGGTCCTTATATAAAGTCTTGATCTCTTAACTATGTGGCACGATAGGTTTATATTGTTTCCTAAATAGGCTTTACTAGTGGATCCAACTAGGACAAGTTACCCACTATGTGAAGTCAAGTTTGGTTTACCTTGGCATGTAGGCCACTCCTTTATTTGGAGTGGAGTGAACATCGGTATTCTAAGTAGTAGCTCGATTGGTCTTATATTCCGATTAGGGTCTCCTCCCATGTATATATGATATATTATGTATGTTTGACTATCTTCATGCATGTTTTAACTTAAGCATTGATTATACATGTCATATAGAGCTTATATTCGTTGATTATGATTATGCATCTTGAGTATTATGGCTTATGATCCTTCTTGCATTGCACCCCGCATACTTAGAACATACCAAGTACTAACACATACTTTTTGTCTACATGATCTAACCATGTAGGGATCGGAGCTCCTATTCATCCTCTTCCTCTGCGTGGCTAGCCTATATCCATTAAGGACTACTATTGGTGAGTCCTTCATTTTGGGGATAACATCTATTTTACTTTCATGCTTTTGTTAAGACTTACATATTTTAGACTTTTATCTTTTGAGGGTGAGCCCGGGAGATGTCTTGACCCCTGGTCTACTCATATTAGTGGTGTTGTTCGATATAGAAGTTTATGTATCTAGCTTGACTCCTATTATTCTTATGTAACTGTGAAAACTTCCCT
>JAPFFP010000080.1:11370584-11418753 GCA_026153255.1 Solanum medicagineum
AATTGCATCATAAGGGCTTCAAGTTTGCTTATTGATCAATTGGTCCCAAACTTTTCTATTTTAAAACCGATTAAGGAATTCCGAACCTCAACTTAAACATACACTCTAATTGCACTTAACTCCTTTAATTAAGCACCGTAGCTTACTTACATTAAATTGCACAATGTTTACAAAAATTTTCAAGTCGACAATTTTCCCTGAATAAATTAATTACGCGGTCTAACAATTGGTATATAATATTCATTTGCAAATTTGCAACATTCTCCTTCTTCACTTCTTTGAGAGTGATAGCTTTGGCCCATTTTGAGAAGTAATCTATTTCAGGCAAGATATATAGGTGTCCACTAGAAGATTTTAGGAGAGGCCCAACAACATCCAATCCCCAAGCATCGAATGGCCAAGGTGCGATAGTAAGGTGTAAAACTTTAGGCGGTTGATTTGTGAAATTTTCATGAAATTTACAAGACTTGCACCTGTGATCATAGTCTAAGAAATTTTTTACCATCGTCGACCAACAATACCCATTCTATTTATGTAAAAGTGGAGCTTTGGTCCATATTGATGTGATCCACATACTCCCGAATGTGCTTCTTGCAGAGCTTGGCTTGCTTCTTCCTCTCCCAGGCATTGAAGGTGTACCCCCTCAAATGATCCTCTATATAATGTGTCCTTATATTAAAGGAAACAAGGTGTACGACAACGAATAATAGTACTTTTTCTGGCATCTTCTCGGGCTATCCTATAAATAGTTGATGATAGCCTGTCGCCAGCCCTCTTTGTTGGCTTTGGAAAAATGCAACAACATACTCAAGCTTATTCTCTATATTTTCGTCTTTATCTAGCGGTAGTACTACCAACATTTGGCAGATAGTAACTTGCGTTTGATCAAGAAGAGTCAGAGTTGAAGCTAGAGCAACTGAGGCATCAACTGTCTTATTTTCCTTTCTTAGCATATGTTGGAAGGTTATCTCTCTGAGCCATCCCATTAACTTTTGAGCATAACAATGATATAGGCACAATTCAGGCTTCCTGACCTCATAGGTTCGCAAAAGTTGTTTAATCACTAACTGAGAGTCACCAAAGACTTGCAATTTTAATTGTTCCATGTCGAAGCCTTTCGAAACCAAGTATCAATGCTTGATATTCTATGATATTATTGGAGCACCATTGTTTTAATGTGAAGGACAATGGTAGGACCTCTCCTTGTGAAGTGAAAAATACCACTCTAGTGCTAGCTCCGCACGATATACAGCCCCATTAATGCACATCTTCCAAGGAGGTTGTATTCCAATGGCCCGCGTATCTTCATAAAGGAGCTCATCAATTAGATCCCAATCATCTAGCATCATATGGTCTCTCAAGAAATCTTCTAATGCTTGTCCCTTTACAGCCTTTTGAGGGTCGTACACGATCTCAAATTGTTGGAATTAGAGATACCACCTTACTAATCAGTCGCTGAGGACTGGTTTTGACATGGAAAGTTTGATGGGATTTGCTTTAGATATGATACGAACAACGTGATCTTGAAAATAGTGTTTCATCTTTTGAATTGAAAAGACTAGAGCCAAACATAACTTTTCAATTGGCGAATAATTCAGCTCATTTGGCGTCATCATTCTGCTCAAGTAGTAGAGCGAATTTTCTTTGCCTTCACTATTCTCTTAATCTAATAGGACTCCTCCTGAACTTTCTGTGCCAAAATGTTGAGTATCAATGGCTTTCCATGTATAGGGGATGCTAGAATTGGAGGGTTTGCCAGATATGTTTTGATACTTTCAAATCTTCTCTACATGTTTGGTCCCACTTAAAAGGAACACCTTTCTTCATAAGATGACTGAATGGTTGGCATCTTGCAGCTAGATTTGATATGAAACTCCTCAGGTAAGCTAACTTTCCTTGAAGACTTTTTAACTCATGTATGTCTCAAGGCTCAGGCATCTTTAGGATGGCATCAACTTTAGCTTGATCAATCTCAATCCCTCGATGTCACACAATAGAATCGAGAAACTTGCTAGAAGTAACCTAAAAGCATATTTCTATGGGTTCATCCTTAGTTGATATCTTCAGAGCAATTCAAACACCATTCTTAAGTCTTTCAAATTGTTGCCCCTCTTTCTTGACTTCACCACTAAGTCATCAACATAACTGTCACAACCCAAGCCTAGGGTGTAGACGTGACATGGAAAATGGGGAATCTGAAGGAATCCCAAACAAGCCTCTTAACTTACCATTACACATCGTTGATCGCAAAAGCATATAAAAGTCATATAGATTAAGAATTGGGACAATGGGGCTAAGGGAAAAGCTTGCATAAGCGTCATAATCAAGTGTCAAGAGTCAAAGCTCATACATAAATACACAACATGTCCAGCAAGCACCTCTAATACGTAGATAGAGCGGGGGTCAATACAAAGCTACCGAGCTCACCCTCACAGTCAATAGAACATAAGAAAGTGTCCCAATACAAATCAAGAGAAAGAACATAAACTAAGGTCCCTGAAGTGGAGGACTCACCAAAAAGCATGGAATGGCACCATCTAACCACGTGAAGGAGGAACATGATCAAATTGAGCACCGGTCCCTACGTGGTGATATCATGTAGGAAAGATTATGTATTAGTATATTTGAATGTACTAAGTATGTGGGATGCAATGCAACAAGAGATAAGCTTCATGATCAACATGCATAACAATAGGCAATAGGCATAATATAGCAATATGACATGTATGATCATGCATAAGTAAAATGCTTAAGTAACCCATGCTCATGTAAGGTATCATATGTAAAGAATAGACCAAGCTAGATTTCCAAGGTATAAACCCCTTGGGATTAGTGATGATGCCGTCCTATCACTTAGGTGGATGAGTACTAAGCCTCATCTCGGTTGGTGATAATGCTGGCCCATCACCTAGGTGGATGAGTACGAACCCTCATCTCGGTTAGTGATAATGCCGCCCCATCGCTAGGTAGAGAACTACTAACCCTTTCCTCGGTTATTTAGGCTCTTGTTCCCCCGGATCGGGTATGGTCTAATGTAACACTTTATATAAAGTTCATCATATGTCTAAGCTCACTTCATCATTATAACATCAATTGTATCATATACATAAGCTCTTTTCGTCATCATAACATCATTCATATCATAACTCATGCTTTGGACCTTCAATTCCTCAAGAAACCCTAGCTAGACATTTTATCAAACACTTAGGCGTGTGTTATGGGGGTAAAAGACCATGCAATTTAGAGATGAAATCATGCAAGAACATCTATAGTAAATACATCAATCAATACCTTGCAACACCCCTATGAAATTCACATCAAAACCCCACATCAAATCCAAGATTAGAGCTCAGACCATGTTAAAACATCATACTTTCATGAACTAAAACCACTGTGCAGTAAATTTCTTAACATACAAGATCCACATGTAAAATTAACTTTAAATCATGCAATATTAGTAAAAAGGAGGCTTAGGCACCATGGGTGGAAGGACTTAATAGTTCAACACCACATACCTTCGCTTTAGAGAAGTCCTAGGTGAAGGTTAAAGATGGAGGCTTGAAGCTTGAAGAGAATCATTAAATCTCGATGAGGGTTTTGAGTCTTGAAATTTGGAGTGAAAATATGGCTAAGTGTTTTGGGGAGTATTGGGAAATGTTTAGGATGATATAAGGGTGAAATTTGAGTAAGTTTAGATAAAAACACATTTGGAAATCTTGGGCCAAACACTTAGAATATTTTGGACAGCACAGGGAAACTCTGCCAGGAAAAAACAACATATCCGCATCGCAGAGAAGACGCGGAGGAGAATTTATACTAAAGCACGCCCATCGTCGTGGCATCCAAAACAGCTCACTGGAAATAATCCCTTAAAAACTTATAATTGCTATTCTTTCTCTCTTAAATCGTGATTAGACCACTTTTTGCCTAATTTTGACCCTCTAATCACAAATATGAAGTTGGATTTTCGAAATAACGAATGGATTTTTTAGACATATGGAAATCAAAATTCTAGGCATTTTGAGGCACATTTTTGGGCACTTTTTCGGGTCGATTTAATATCTCCCCCTTAGGAACATTCATCCCCGAATGTAAAAGAGACGTATAAGATAAGAATGATCATGAACAAATCAGCCCCAACAAGAATGCAACATAACATGTAAAACACCATGTTCAAAATCTCAACATAAGTGTAAAATCGTCATAAGTTTACCAACTTAAACATGAATATATATGAATGACATAGGGGCTAAAATGTAAGACTTGAAATCACATATGGGACTTAGGATTAGTACCTTAAACTTGAGTTGAGTAGAAAAGATAAGGATACCGCTTTTGCATGTCTGCTTCGTCCTCCCAAGTAGCACTTTCGACTTATTGGTTCCTCCAAAGGACCTTAATGGATGCCACCTCTTCGTTCCTCAATCTCTTCACTTGCCTATCCAAGATCTGAAGTAGAACCTACTTATAAGTCAAGTTAGCCTCAACAACACCCACATCATCAAGAGGCATAATGGCATAAAGATCACCAACACATTTTCTCAACATAGAGACATGGAACACTGTATGAACCAAATTCATTTCACTAGAAAACTTCAACCCATAAGCTACCTTGATAATTCTCTTAAGGACCAAAATACCTTGGACTCAACTTCCACTTTTTACCAAAATGGACTACACCTTTCATTGGAGAAACCTTCAAATAAACCCAATCACCTTCAAATAAACCCAATCACATACTTGGAATTCTAGATCTCTTCTTCTCACATCAGCATAGGATTTTTTGACGACTTTGTGTTGTCCTCAACCTTTCCTTAATCATCGTAACCTTCTCAAGAGCCTCTATAACTAGATCCGACCCTAATAAAGCCACTTCTCCAACCTCAAACCAACCCACCGATGATCTACAACGTCTCCCATAAAGAGCCTCAAAAGGTGATATATCGATGCTAGAGTGATAGCTATTATTGTAGGCAGACTCAATCAATGGAAGATGGTCATCCCAACTACCTTTAAGCTCCAAGACACAAGCCCTAAGCATGTCCTCAAGTGTTTAAATTGTCCTTTCGGCTTAGTCATCCTTTTGAAGGTAGAAGGTCGTAATAAGGTGAACTTTGGTACCAAGTCCTCTTTGAAATGACCTCCAAAAGTGTGAAGTGAATTGTGCACCCGATTTGATATGATAGATAAAGGAACCCCATGTAACCTTACTAACTCATGGATGTACAACCTTGCATACTCTTCAACCTCATATGTAGTCTTGACCGATAGAAGGTGAGCCAATTTTGTCATCCGATCAACCACCATCCATATGGAATCAAAACCCTTCCTAGTCTTGGGAAACACAAAACAAAATCCATATTAAGCACCTCTCACTTCCAAGTAGGGATCTCTATGTCTTGTGTTAGTCCACTCGGCTTTTGATGTTCGGCTTTGACTTGTTGACAACTATGGCAACCGGAAACAAATTTGGCAATATCCCTTTTCAAGCCTCCACACCAATACACATCCCTCAAGTCTCTATACATTTTGGTGGAACCGGGGTGGATAGAATAAGAAGAGTTATGGGCCTCATCAAGAATTCTCCCACTCAAACCATCAACACATGGCACACACAACCTACCTTGGTATCTAAGGGCCCCATCTCCCCCTTGGGAGAAAACCTCTATTTTTCCCTCTTTCACCGAGGCGTACAATTCAAGCACGGAGGAGTCTAGATCTTGTTTTGATATTACCTCATCAACCAAAGAAGATTTAGAACCATCAACAACAACAATACCATTACCCACATTTTCCAACCTCACCCCCAATCTAGACAATCCATGCACCTCCCTAGCCATCTCCCAATCACTACCATCCACATGAGCTAGGCTACCCATGGACACCCGACTCAAAGCATCTACCACAACATTTGCCTTACTCGGATGGTAATGCACACTCATGTCATAGTCTTTAAGGAGTTCTAGCCACCTACTTTGTCTCAATTAAGATCTTTTTGTGTGAAGACATACTGAAGGCTCTTATGATCGGTGAAGACATCCACATGAACCCCATGCAAATAATGTCGCCAAATCTTTAGTGCAAACACCACGACGGCTAATTCAAGATCATGGTTAGGGTAGTTCTTTTCATGCACCTTGAGTTAGAAGCATAGGCTATGACCTTACCATTTTGCATTAGCACACAACCCAAACCAACTCTAGATGCATCACAATACACCACAAAACCCTTAACTCCATTCGTAGTGATAATATAGGAGCGGACACAAATCTATCTTTCAATGTTTTGGAAGTTTTTCTCACATTCATCGGTTCACACAAACTTAACCTTCTTTTGAGTCATTTTTTCATAGGGAATGCAATGGAGGAGAACCCATTCACAAACCTTCTAAAGTAACCCGCAAGGCCCAAGAAACTCCTAATATCCGACAGAGTCAATTGTCTAGGACAATTCCTAATCACATCGGTCTTCTTAGGATCCACATTAATGTCATCCCCCGACACCAAATGACCCAAGAATGCAACCTCCCCCAACCAAACTCACACTTGTCATATTTAGCATACAATCTCTCCTCCCTCAAACTTTACAACACAACTCTCAAATGGCCAATACGCTCTTCCCTACTATAGAAATTCATCAAAGTATCATCAATGAAGACCATAACAAAGGAATCAAGGTAGGGTTTAAAGACCCTATTCATTAGGTCCATAAAAAGGGCCAGTGCATTAGTCAACCCAAAGGACATCACCACAAATTCATAGTACCCATATCTAGTCCGGAATGCTATCTTGGGAATATCACACTTGCTCACCCTTACTTGATGGTACCCAGACCGAAGATCAATCTTAGAGAAAAAGCTATCCCCTTGCAATTGGTCAAACAAGTCATCAATTCTTGGAAGAGGATATTTATTCTTTATAGTGACCCTATTGAGTTGTCGATAGTCAATGCACATCCTAAGTGACCCATCTTTCTTCTTTACAAACAACACTAGTGCACCAAAAGGGGATTGGCTAGGTCTAGTAAAACGTTCTTCCAACAAATCACTCAATTGTTCCTTTAACTCATTCAACTCCGTCGGGGCCATACGGTAAGGGGGAATGGAGATAAGTTGACTGTCGGGAAGGAGATCTGTACCAAAGTCTATCTCCCTTTTGGGATGGATACTGGGAAGGTCATTTGGGAAGACATCAAGAAATTAATTTACAATCGGAACCGACTCAATGGAAGGGACTTTGGACTCCGCATCTTTGACCCTCACAAGATGATACAAACACCCCTCAGAAATTAACCTATGGGCTTTAATGCATGAAATGGACCTACCCCTCACCACTACATGACTTTTCTACTCAAGGATGGGTTCATTTGAAAATTGAAACTTGACCCTATGGGTTCTATAATCAATAAAAGCATACTAGGCATGCAACCAATCCATCCAAGAATAACATCAAAATCAACCATATCTAATTCAACAAGATCACAAGGTAGGATTTTATGCAAGATGCAAATTGGACAATTTCTATACACCCACCTAGCAACAATAGATGTATGTATAGGAGTATACACCTCATATGACACATGCTACAACTCTGACTCAACATGGAACTTTTTAGCAACAAAGGGGGTAACAAAGGAAAGGGTGGCACCCAGATCAATCAAAGCATATACATCAAGATCAAAGATTTTCAACATATCGGTAACAATATTGGGGACCTCACCGACCCCTTGTCTCCCATGTAGAGCATAAAATCGGTTGTTCCTTGGGGCACTACCTTGAGGACCACTTCTACCCAATGGGACCGTATTTGCACCCCAAACATTGCCACGGTTTGTTGGACAATCTACTTTCTTGTGACCAAGCTCCCTACAACCATAACATGCACTATAACCCTTCAAACACAGGCCGTTATGACTTTTCCCACATCTAGGACACACATCATTAGGAGCCACACCACCAATACCTTGAGGTCTGGGGAAGTCATTGGCGAACTACTTATTTGTAGTTTGAGGAGACCTTTGACCTTGTGGGAGTCTAACACCCTTGTGGAACTTGCCCTCAAAACAGGTCCTCTTTGCCTTATGGACCCTTCTTTTTTCTCAAATTCTCTTCTTCCATTTTCTCGGCATATGTCATCAACCGAGACAAGCCCATGTCACCAATAAGCAAAGTGGATCGGCATTCTTCTCTAGCCAAGTCAGAAACCCCCATAACAAACTTATTTATCCTTGACCTAGAGTCGGCCAGCAAGTAAAGAGCATACTCTGAAAGTTGATTAAATTTGAGGGCATATTCCCTCACACTCATACCACCTTGTTTCAAGTTCATAAACTCAACCAACTTTGCTTCCCTAAGCTCAAGAGGGAAGAACCAATTAAGGAAAGCCAATTTTAATTCCTCCCAAAACACCACATAACCATTACCTTTCTCATCCTTCCATTGATCATACCAAATTTAGGCTAACACTTTGAGTTGGCATACCGCCAACTTCGCTTTCTCATTTGGTCTAACATCCATGATAGACAAGATTCTGTAGACCTCATCGATGAACTCTTATGGATCTTCTTCCACCTTTGACCCATGGAAAATCAGAGGATTCATCCTCATGAAATCCCTTACCCTAGCTCCCGGGGTAGTAGCTTAAGGGACTTGGGCCCTTTGTTGGACTTTGTTGGCCACCACTTGGGCAAGCATAGTAAGAGCATCCCGGAGCTCATCATTTTTAGGTTCTCCTCGGGAGTTTGGGCACGTCTTTCTCTAGCGTTGGGCATGATCTAGCATAGAAAAAAATAATCGTTAAGGGGGGGAGGGAACTTATAACAACTCTATAGCATGACTTAGAAAGAAGGGAAACATTTCCTAAAATGTCTCATAGCCTCCTACTCATAGTCATGGTGCGCTTCAAAACAATGAATAAGACTCTAATCGACGTAGTATGTTGGACTCTGAGGATCCATCAACCTAGTGCTCAGATACCAATTTTGTCACGACCCAATCCTAGGGCCTAGATGTGACACGGCGAATGGGAAATCCGAAGGAACCCCAAATAAGCCTCTTTGTCATTACACATCCTTGACCACAGAAGCATATAAAAGACTTATAGATTAAGAATAGGGGCAATAGGGCTAAGTGAAAAGCCTGTATAAGTGTCATAATCAAGAGTCAAGAGTCAAAACTCATACATAAATACACAACAAGTCCCACAAGCACCTCTAATACGTAGATAGAAGTGGGGCAAGACAAAGCTACCTGGATCACCCTCATAGTCAATAGAACATAAGAAACTGTCTAATACAAATCAAGAGAAAGAACATAAATCAAGGTCCCTGAAGTGGAGGACTCACAACAAGCTTGGAATGGCACCGTATAACCATATGGAGAAGGAGGATGATTAACTTGAGCACCGATCCCTACATGGCGATATCATATAGGCAAGAGTATGTGCTAATATGTTTGAATGTACTATGCATGTGGCATGCAATGCAATAAGAGATAAGCTTCATGATCAACATGCATAACAATAGGCAATAGGCATAATATAGCAATATGACATGTATGATCAATACACAAGTAAAACATGCTTAAGTAACCCACACTCATATAAGGTATCATATGTAAAGAATATAACAAGCTAGATTTTCAAGGTATAAACCCCTTGGGGTTAGTGATGATGCCTCCCCATCACTTAGGTAGATGAGTATTAAGCTTCATCTCGGTTGGTGATAATATCTCTCCATCACCTAGGTGGATGAGTACGAACCCTGATCTCGGTTGATGAGTATAAACCCCCATCTCAGTTAGTGATGATGCCACCCCATCACTAGGTCTGTGCAGTAAATTTATTAATTTACAATACCCACATATAAAATCAACTTTAAATCATGCAATATTAGTAAAAAGGAGGCTTAGGCACTATGGGTGGAAGGACCAAATGGTTAAACACCACATACCTTAGCTTTGGAGAAGTCCTTAGTGAAGTTTGAAGATGGAGGCTTGAAGCTTGAAGAGAATCCTTAAATCCAGATGAGGGTTTTGAGTCTTAAAATTTGGAGTGAAAATATGACTAAGTGTTTTGGGGAGTACTGGGAAATATTAAGGATGATATAAGGATGAAATTTGACTAAGTATAGATAAAAACACGTTTGGAAAACTTGGGCCCAACACTTAGAATATTTTGGACTGCACAGGAAAACATTGTCAGGTGAAAAACACATCTCTGCGTTACGGAGAGGATACGGAGAGGAATTTATACTAAAGCACAATCAAGGCGCATCACGGAGGCATCGTGAACAGCACACTCAAAATTGTCCCTTAAAAAATTTATAATTGCTATTCTTTCGCTTTTAAATCGAGGTTACACCCATTTTCACCTAATTTTGACACTATGATCACAAATATGAAGTTGAATTTTTGAAATAATGAACAAATATTATAGATATATGGAAATCAAAATTTTGGGCATTTCGATGTACATTTTTGGGCAGTTTTTGGGGTCATTTCAATAACATTCGACATTTTTGTGAAGTAAGTCATCAAATGTATTCTGCATAGCCTTTGATATGTTATACCAACATTTTTTTTAGACCAAAAGGCATCATTTTGTAGAAATAGATATATACCTTTAAGTGTTCAAAATGTAGTAAGTTCTTCATCATTTGGTGACATACAGATTTGATTATAGCTAAAAGAACCATCCATTAATGACTTTGCCTTATAACTAGTTGTAGCATCAATCATTAGGTCTATAACAGGTAGCGGGAATTCACCTTTGGGGCATGCATTGTTGAGATATCTGAAGTCAACACAAACTCGAGTTTGGCCATTCTTCTTCCTCACAGGAACAATGCTTGAAATCCGTGTGGGGTATTTAACTTCACGAATGAAGACTTCCTCAATGAGTTTGTTGACTTTATTCTCGATCAATGGGACCAACTCTGGCCTAAAACATTTTTGGCCTGCTTTACTAGACAAGCACCATTCTTGATTGCCAATTGGTGGACTACTATTTTAGGATTTAAGCCAGACATTTCTTTGTAACTCCAAGCGAAGACATCCTTATACTCTTTGATTAGATTCATATAAGCACTTTCTTCATCAGCATCTAGAAAGGCGCTCAAGTAAGTTGGCCTTGGGTATTCATTAGTGCCAAGGTTAACATCCTTTAAATGATCTATTGTAGCTTTTACTCCTTCCAATTCTGGTGGAACATCTCCAGCATCTTCTTCCTCTTGTAGATCATTCGCATTGACAGATATATTTTAGCACCAAACAATGTGTTATAATCCTCCATCAGCCTTTATTTTAGATGAAGCATCGAGCTCTCTCATGGTTGTAATATGATACGAGGAGCCTATACTCTCTTCATCTTGCTCGCACTTCTTGATGTAAACTACAGTTTGAGTCTTTGCTTTTAGTACCTCTTCACATGAAATCATAAGTTCTAGTTTTTGCTTTATCCTAGAGGGAATTGGGCTTTGGATGTCTTTTTGGATAAGCGGAGCAAGTGTCATCACCCTTAGGTAACTTCTCTGATACTTCTTATTCTTTTTCTTCAATTGTGCCAAACTCTCGAACACATAAGTTTTCGTAGTGGGTTTTCTAAGTCGATTGAAGATAGATGGCCCTTTGTTAGATGAAGTAGACTCATCTTCTATAGTGAAATAATTATTACTTGCTCTTATTATGGAGATACTAACTAGTAGGGGTTGGCTAGAGCCTAAACCCTCGTATGTATGCCTGGTGATATCGTCTAATGGGAGTCTCCCTAATTTATATGGTTCAGCAGGGTTGTATTCAGCCTTTGGAAATAACTTGTAAGCATTTGGATCAAAGCCTTTTGTACTTTTTGTAGGGGGTGGCATATCTTGTGGTGGATTTTGAGCCAACAACTTTCCTAGTAGCTTTAACAACAAGTTGATTGCATCAATGCATTTGATAGGAAGAGTTAGTCCTCCCAATAAATTTCCTTGAAAGTCAGATAATTGACCCCTCCCCCCTCTTTCTTTACCTTCGGAACATGGCGAGGCACATAAGTCTACTTCTTTTTTGAGGACATGATCTTCCCTTTATCTGGATATAGCAATCAAGATCCACAATATTGACCTTGACCTTTTCAACAACAACATCAGTTCTTTTTCTAGCAAGCATCTTGGACTTGGTTGATTTGACAAAGTCAAGTTTTGCTTCTTTCACAGAATAATTATTCAAATAGAATTTTGCATCAGCAAAGTATGACTCAACTTCAGTAAAAGGATTATCAACAACAACTATTTTCCTTTCGATTCCATCTTGTAGATACTTCAAACAAATATTAGGAGGATGAGACAATTTTGTTCTCTTGTACCCAAGGCCTACCTAGCAATATATTATATGAAGTCTTTGCATCAAATAAATGCATCCATACACTAGATCGCAAATCATCAATATGAAATCTTAACTTGATGGAGCCTACAAACCTCTACCCCCTTGATTGAGTCCTTGTATTAAAAGAAGACTTTCACTAAGTTCCTCTATCGTGATGCCCAGTTCTTTCAATGTATGGATAGGAAGAATGTTGACTCCAAATCCTTCATCAATCAAGATTCGATTTATCTTATTCTCTAGCACATGACCCACCACATACAAAGGATGATTATGTAGTTTTTCACCAAATAGAAGATCATCATATCTAAATGTGATTTTTGTGTCACATGCATGCACTTCTTGAAAAAAGGGTTCTATAAGCTTTTCAGGAGATGAAGGGAACACTTTTGATGGGGTTTCATGTGACACCCCTTAATTTCTTCCTATCCGATCTAGTTAAGTATGTGCAGAGGATTGCTGAAAAAATGACTAAGGAAAACTGCAGAAGCAATTTACGAGAGGGGTTTACGAGTAGTAGAGAGGTTTATTTCTCGTAGATCGAGGTTTCATATAAAAGTCTAGTGTTTCATACCAGATGCATCTTTCTTACAAGAATATGACTCATGACCCGAATTATGACTCGAAAGATGAGGTTCCGTACTAAATTCCAGTGAATCCAATTTCAAATTTCCTTGTACACGAAAGGTAACCTATGACTCGTATAATGTACTATGACTCATAAAGGGAGGTCTTTTATCAACTTCCAGTAACACAAGACTTTCAGGCCTTCAGTCTACGAGAGGATCTATGACTCGTAGCTTGCTTTACGAGTCGTAGATGAGGTCTCGTAGACCTTGTTGGCAGTTTTACTGAGGGGTATTTTTATCTTTTTTGACTCTTTTTAATTAGAACCCTAGATGTTTTTGTCTTGATTAAAGCTTCAAAACATAAACCCTGAGGGCATTCATTACTCATTCCATACCTTGGTTTTTCTTGAGAGTAAGAGGAAAGGAGGAAGAAGAGGGGTTTTCACTCAAGAGCAAGGATTGAGTTGAAGATTGATTTCCCTTCATTCTTAGGTATGTAAGGCTTACCAAAGTGTGAAATTTCTTTCTTCACATGCCCCTTCCCATTATCTTGAGTCAAGATTTGAGAAGAATTGATATTTTGAGAAATTTCCACTACATTAATAATATATCTTTACATTCGTCATGATGGACCAATTTTACTACATGAGTTGATTACTAAAGTGCATCACTATTGACATGGGATTTAACATGTATTTCATAATTTATAGCATGAGCCCTAAATCACATGATTTTATGAAATTCTATTCATATAATTAAATATTTGTGATAATGTAAATTGAGCAGCTAGAGTTGAGTAATTTGAGCATGATTGAGTATGAAGAGCATGTCCCATTGAGTCATATATATTGCTACACATGCATATCCTGCTTGCATTACATAATGAGTAAATTGAGTGAATCTAAATAATCGTTTGAGTCTGAGTTAAACTTAACGACTTGTACTGATTGTATGAGTTGATGAATTACTGAGATGAGTTGAGATGAGATACTCCAAAGAGGTTTGAGTTTTGAGTTGATTGATTAGTTGATTGAGGAGTTGAGCATATTTTAGTCTTGGGAGTAGTATCGAGCACCGAGTAGGGAACGAGTATACTTTTACTTTAACCCATAGAACTATGTTGCCAATGTAGGATACTCGTTATAGCTACCCTAGAGACTTTAGTCCCGCAAGTGGACATTTACCCTGGATCCAACAGAGAGTTGATCGCCTTTTTTCATGGCAAGTTAAGGCCGGGCGTGGCGACGCTACTGATTCGTTGTGCATCACCTAATTAAAGGTAATGGAATGAGGATGTTGGTTGAGGGAAACTCCCAAGCAACATTAGTTGAGCATGAGGTTTTAAATGATTCTATTCCTACTAAGCTTACCTTTAAAAGCAAGATTTACTCTAAACTTGCATAAATTGTTTTGAGTATGAGTTGTTGAGTTAAGGTGAGTGAGTCGAGCTTTACTTCTCTTGAGCTATTATACATACCAGTATATTCTATGTACTAACATGCATTTGGGCCTGTATCATTTTATGATGCAGATAGAGGTGACAGAGGGCTTCAGCATGCACACCGTTGAAGTCTAGATTAGTACATCTCCAAGTTTTTCAACTCTCCTTTCATTCCAGAGAATCCGCTTTATGTTCTTACTTCTATGGATTTCTTTTATTGATTTTGGATGTCCATGGCCTGTCATGGTACCATCTAGATTCATGAGTAGAGGCTTTATAGACCTTGAGTATATATTATTGAGTAATGATGTATCAAAACTTATTTTCATTAATAAACCAAGATAAGACTGAGTTATGCCTTTTATTTTACTAATTTCATAAGATATCTTTACATATTGAGTTCTTTCTTCCACTGTCGAGTCGATGTGACGATGAGGCCAAGTGGTTCGCCCGGGTGCTAGCAATAGTCTCTAAGTGCTGGCTACCCCAAGGGTATCCTCCCGGGGTGTGAAAAACTTGGTATCAGAGCACAGAGTTTAAGAGTCCTAAGGAGTCTATGAAGTCATTTCTAGTATAGTTTTGTTTAAGAGTGTGTTATGTGCCACACTTCATAAGCAGAAGGCTACAATGTATTAGGAACTATCACCCTTTCTTGTGATTTGAATTTTTGTGATACAGTTGAAAACTTTATAAAATTCTTTGCTAAGTTGTGTATTACGCGACTGCAGATCAAGCCTCCTTGACGTACTGTAACCCAGAGGAATTGCTCAGCCAGCATTGTTGAGAACCCTACTTCAAGAGTGTCTCCTCAAATGGAAATGAGGGGCCAAGGTCGACCACTCAGGACTATCGATGTTCCTATGACACCTACTTCTCCACCTACTCCTACTTTAGAGGCTGACTTTCAAGGAGCCATTGTTATGCTCACCTAGTTGGAAGTTGCAAAGAGCGAAAACCAAGGTTCACAGACTCCTAGTTCTATCTCTCACAAGCTAACAACTGCCTCTAGAATGAGAGACTTTCTGAGGATGATCCCACTTATCTACACTGGGTCTAAGGTTGAGGAGGACCCTCAGAACTTCATTGATGAGATGTAGAAAGTGTTGAAGACTATGCATGCAACTGAGACCTAGGGAGTTGATCTCGCTGACTATTAGCTCAAGGATGTGGCTAATATGTGGTACAATTAGTGGGAAGAGAGTCAAGGTGAGGATGCTGAGCCTGCTACTTGGGATGAGTTTGAGAGTGCCTTCATCGATCACTTCTTTCTTCAAGAGTTGAGAGAGGAAAAGGTTGAGGAGTTTGTGAATCCGAAATAAGAGGGGATGACTATTAAAGAGTATAGTCTGAAATTCATCAAACTGTCAAAGTGTGCCCTAAAGATGGTTCCAGATATAAGCGCGAGGATGAGGAAATTTGTATCTGGGTTGGGCAGATAGGTGAGAAGAGAGTGCAAGACGAAATTATTGATTCTCGATATGGATATCTTTAGAATGATGGTTTATACCCAAATGACTAAGGAGGATAAGAAGAAGGACAGAGAGGAGCATCTGAGTAAGAAGTCCAGATCAGCCGGGCCTGAGCTCAGTCAGACTAAACAGGGT
Organism: Solanum medicagineum; assembly: GCA_026153255.1. Lineage (NCBI taxonomy): Eukaryota > Viridiplantae > Streptophyta > Magnoliopsida > Solanales > Solanaceae > Solanum > Solanum medicagineum. Next base: position 11,386,557 of record JAPFFP010000080.1, read on the forward strand.
AAGGGAGATAAGCCTTACTTGGAGAAGCGGTCTTCTAGCTATGCACATCTTTGGTGAGTGCACCAGCCCCGAGCCAAATATATGATCAGAGATCCCAAGGTCAGCCAAACTTTAGGGTACAGGGTGCATAATCTCAAGCAAGTGTGACTATTGGCTCAAAAGAGAAGCCACCTTGTGGGAAATGTGGAGGTATGCATTTGGGAGAATGTAGAGATAAAGGGAATGTTTTCTACAAGTGTGGCCAACTAGGTCACTTTTAGAGGGAGTGTCTGATGTGGAGCAATAAGGCTCAGACTTCTAGCACAGCACCACCAGCGAGGGTAAATCAGAGAGGTGATGCATCAGGGGTAGGTAGTGGGAGAAACTGTTTGTATGCAATAGGAAACTGATAGGATCAAGAGGTTGTACTAGATGACGTGATTGATATTCTTTGAGTTTTTAACTTTCCTTTCTATGCTTTACTTGATCCAGATACAACTTGCTCTTTTGTGATGCTATATGTGGTGAGTAGATTTGAGATTCTTCCTGAGTGTTTGCTTGAGCCATTTTTATTTCTACTCCTGTTGGTGAGTTCATTTGAGCTGGGAGGAAATATAGAAATTGTGTAGTATCCATCTATCATAGGGATACTCTTGTTGATTTGATTGAGTTGGAGATGGTTGATTTCAATGTGATCCTTGGTATGGATTGGCTTCACACCTGTTATGCCGCTGTCAATTGTCGAACTCAGACTGTCAAATTCCAGCTTTTGAATGAACATATTGTTACGTAGAAGGGAGATCTTGCTGCGCCAAAGGGTAAGCTTATTTCTTACCTCAAGTCCCGATGACTGATTTCTAAGGGATGTATCTACCACCTCATGCGAGTTAAGTCCGATGAAGTTGAGCCCCATACTCTTGAGTCTTTCCCGATTGTGAGCGAGTTTCTTGAGGATCTTCCTAGAGACCCTCCCGAGAAAGAGATCAACTTTGGAATTAATGTTCTTCTAAATAGCCAACCTATTTCTATTACACATATAGAATGGCTCTTGCGGAGTTGAAAGAGTAGAAGGAGTAGGTGAGAGATTTATTAGAGAATGATTCATAAGGCCGAGTGTCTCTCCATGGGGTGCTTCGATCTTATTCGTGCGAAAGAAAGATGCTTCCCTTAGGATGTGTATTGACTATCGCTAATTAAATAGGGTGACCATCAAGAATAAGTATCCCTTTTCGAGGATTAATGATTTGTTCAACCAACTTCAGAATGCATTTTTTTCTATAAGATAGACCTCATATTAGGATATCATCAATTGAAGGTGAGAGAATGTGATATCCAAAGACGACTTTTCAAACCCGTTACAATCATTCCAAATTCCTGGTAATGCCTTTTGGGTTGACTAATGCCACCCCAGCCTTTATGGATCTGATGAAACAAGTGCTCAGACAGTATCTTGATATGTTTATGACTGTGTCTATAGATGACATTTTTGTGTATTCCAGAGATAAGGAGGAGCATGTCAATCATCTTAGAATCACCATGCAGACACTCCGATATAATAAGTTATATGCAAAGTTTTCTAAAGTGTGAATTTTGGATCAAATTTGTGACTTTGTTAGGTCATATGATTTCTAGAGATGGAATTCGAGTGGATGCTCAAAAGATTGGGGAGGTTAAGAAATGGCCAAGACCAACCTCATCGACCGATATAAAAAGCTTTCTGGGATTGGTTGGCTATTGCCGAATGTTTACTGAAGGATTTTCATCTGTATCCATGTCATTAACCAAATTTACTCAGAAGAAGGTCAAGTTTCAATGGTCTAACGAGTGTGAGAAAAACTTCCAAGAGGAAGACAAGGTTAACTACCGCTCTGTGTTGACCTTGCCTAATGGAACGGATGGATTTATTATCTACTATGATGCTCTGAGGGTAGGATTGGCATGTGTGTTCATGCAGAGGGGAAAGGTTGTGGCTTATGCTTCTATACAAATTAAGGTTCATGATAAGAACTATCCTACTCACCATTTGGAGTTGGCAGCAGCGGTGTTTGCTCTCAAGCTATGGCGCCACTATTTGTATGGAGCCCATGTTGATGTATTAACAGACCATAAGAGCCTGCAATACGTCTTCACCCAGAAAGAGCTCAACTTGAGGCAGAGGAGGTGGATTGAGTTCCTCAAAGACTATGACATGAGCATCCTCTACCATCCAGGAAAAGATAACGTGGTTGTTGATGCTCTTAGCAGGTTGTCCATAAGGAGCACCACCCATATAGAGGAGAAGAAAAGAGAGTTAGCCAAAGAGGTTCATAGACTGACACGATTGGAAGTTCAACTAGATGAGTCAGGCAAAGGAGGAGTTCATGTGCATAATGGGTCCCCATCATCTTTAGAAGTGAAGGTGAAGGAGAAACAAGACCAAGATCCTATCTTATTACAGTTGAAGGAGAACGTGCATAAGAAAAATGTGATGGCTTTCGCCAAAGGAGGAGATGGCATATTGAGGTATCAAGGTAGATTATATGTTCCCGATGTTGATGGTGTTAGAGAGAGGATCATGAAGAGGCCTATAGCTCCAAATATTCTATCCACCCAGGATCTACTAAAATGAACCATGACTTAGGGAGGTCTATTGGTGGGGCAGAATGAAGAGAGATATTGCTGAGTTAATTTCCAAGTGCCCAAATTGTCAACAAGTTAAAGTTGAGCACCAAAGGCCATGTGGAGTGGCTCAGAACTTTAAGATTCTAGAGTGGAAATGGGAGATGATTAATATGAAATTTTTTACGGGTTTATCGAGATCTTGTAGACAGCATGAGTCGATTTGGGTGATAGTTGATCGGATGACTAAGTATGCACACTTCTTAGCAGTCAAGACAACTAACATTACAGAGGATTATGCTCGGTTATACATAAGGGAGATTGCTATATTTCATGGAATTCCCTTATCTATTATCATAGATAGAGAAGCCCAATTCACTGCAAGTTTTGGAGATCTTTTTAGAAGGGTTTGGGTACAAGGTGCTCCTTAGCACCGTTTTTCACCCTTAGACAGATGGTCAGGTAGAGTGCACTATTTGAACCTTGGAGGATATATTGAAAGGCTGTGCTATTGACTTTAAAGGTAATTGGGATGACCACTTGCCTTTGATTGAATTTGCCTACAACAACAGGTTTTATTCGAGTATTCAGATGTTCCCATATGAGACACTATATTGAAGGAGGTGTGGGTCACCGATTGGATGGTTTGAGGTAGGTGAAGCAAAGTTTATTCGACCGAACATGGTTCATCAAGACATAGAGATGGTGAAAATCATCTGAGAAAGGTTAAGGATGGCACAGAGTCGACAGAAATCCTACACGTATGTGAGAAGAAGAGACTTCGAGTTTTAGGTCGATGAATGGGTGTATTTGAATGTGTCACCCCTGAAAGGCATGATGAGATTTGGAAAGAAGAAAGTTGAGTCTGAGGTACATTGGCCCTTGTCAGATTATAAAGAGAGTGGGCAATATGGCATATGAGTTAGAGCTACCATCAGAGTTAGAGGCCATCTACCCAGTTTTCCAGATCTCCATGCTTAAAAAGTGTTTGGGAGATCCATAAGTGGTTGTTCCTGTCGAGAGTGTTGGAGTGAGAGATAGCCTGAGTCATGAGGAGATCCCTGTCTAGATCCTTGATCACTAGGTTCGAAAGTTAAGGAACAAAGAGATTGCATCTATCAAAGTATTGTGGAGGAGCCAACTTGCAGAAGAAGCTACATTGGAGGCAGAGGAGGAAATGAAGGCCAAATATCCTCATATATTCCTACCTATTGATGATGGGAGAGATGATGGTAAGTACTTCCCTCTAAATTCTTGAATTTTCATTCTTTAAGTCCTCCTTTCATTCTCTTCATGATAGACAATAGAGTTCTAGAGTCCGAGTGAGGATTGATGTGATTTGTTAATTGTTTTGCTTGCTAAATTCCTTGATTTTTTTATTACATGGGTGAGTTGAGAGCTTGTTGATTTCTAGAGTCCATAGGGAGATTCGTGCCTTGACATAAATTCTTATCCTTTTCTTCATTCGAGGATGAATGGTCCCAAGAAGGAGGTAATGTAACACCCCTTAATTTCTTCTTATCCGATCTAGATAAGTATGTGCAGAGGATTGCTGTGAAAATGACTGAGGAAAACTGCAGAAGCAATTTACAAAAGGGCTTTATGAGTCGTAGAGAGGTTTATGACTCATATATGGGGGTTTCATATGAAATTCCAGTGTTTCTGACTGCAGGTTCATCTTACTTACAAGAATGAGTTTTGCGACTCTAAACCCGAATTACGACTTGTAAGATGAGGTACCGTACTAAATTCCAGTGAATCTAACTTCAGATTTCCTTGTACACAAGAGGTCACCTACGACTCGTATAATGTACTACGACTCATAAAAGGAGGTCTCGCATCAACTTCCAGTAACTTAATATCTTAAGACCTTCAATCTACGAGAGGGATCTATGATCGTAGATTGCTCTATGAGTCGTAAACTGAGTCTCGTAGACCCTGACGGCAATTATACTGAGGGGTACTTTTTCCTTTCTGACTCTTTTTATTTAGAATCCTAGATGTTTTTGGCTTGATTAAAGCTTCAAAACATAAACCCTAAGGGCATTCATTACTCATTCCACACCTTAGGTTTTCTTGAGAGTAAGAGAAGGGGAGGAAGAAGCTAGGGGTCTTCACTCAAGAGCAAGGATTGAGTTGAAGATTGGTTACCCTTCATCCCCAGGTATGTAAGGCTTACCAAAGTGTGAAATTTCTTTCTTCACATGCCCTTTCCCATTATCTTGAGTCAAGATTTGAGAAGAGTTGATGTTCTGAGAAACTTTCACTACATTAAGACTATATCTCTACATTCATCATGATGGGCCGATTTTACTACATGAGATGATTGCTAAAGTGCATGAACATTGACATGGGATTTAACATGTATTTCATACTTTATAGCATGAACCCTAAATCACATGATTTTATGAAATTCTATTCATATCATTGAATATCTAAGTTTGATGTGAGATGAGCATTTAGAGTTGAGTAATTTGAGAATGATTGAGTATGAAGAGCATGTTGCATTAAGTCATATATATTACTACACATGAATATCTTGCTTGCATTACATAATGAGTAAATTGAGACAGTCTAAATGACTATTTGAGTCTGAGTCAAACTTGATAACTTGCATGGATATGCATGAGTTGATGAATGACTGGGATAAGTTGAGATGAGATACACCAAAGGGGTTGAGTTTTGAGTTCATTGAGGGGTCGAGCATATTTTAGTCTTAGAAGGAGTATCGAGCACCGAGCAGGGAGCAAGTACACTTCTACTTTAACCCACAAAAATATGTTGCCAGCGTAGGATAGTTGTTATAGCTAGCCTGGTAACTCTAGTCCGGTAAGTGGACATTTACCCTGGATCCAAGAGAGAGTTGATCGCCTTTTTCCGTGGCAAGTTTAGGGAGGGTGTGGAAATGATGCTGATTCATTGTGCATCACCTAATTAAAGGTGGTGGGATGAGGATGTCGGTTAAGAGAAACTACCAAGCAACATTGATTGAGCATGAGGTTTTAAATGAGTCTATTCCTACTGAGCTTACTTTTAAAAGCATGATTTACTCTAAACTTGCATAAACTATTTTGAGCATGAGTTGTTGAGTCAAGGTGAGTAAGTCGACCTTTACATTTCTTGAGCTACTTTACATACCAATATATTCTATGTACTGACGTCTATTTGGGCCTGCATCATTTTTGATGCAGATACAGGTGACAGTGGGCTTCAGCACGTGCACTGTTGAAGTCTAGATTACTACATCTCCAAGTTGGTGAGCTCTCCTTACATTCCAGAGAAGCCTGTTTATGTTCTTACTTCTGTGGAGTACTTTTTTTTATTGATTTTGGGTGTTCATGGCCTGTCATAGTACCATCTAAATTAATGAGCAGAGGCTTCAAAGATCTTGAGTAAAGAGTATTCAGTAATGATGTATCAAAACTTATTTTTATTTATAAACCATGATACGACTGAGTTATGCATTTGATTTTCCTACTTGAATATGATGCCTTTACATACTGAATTCTTTCTTCTGCTGTCAAGTCGATATGATGATGAGGCCAAGTCATTTACTTGGGGGCTAGCAGTAGTCTCTGAGTGCCGACCACGCTAAGGGTACCCTCCCAGGGCGTGACATTTCACCCATTGCTTCTTCTTTATCCATGGGAGATATCTTTGGTAAAGTTTCCCTACTGTTCCTTCTTTGTTGGTGTTAAAACGTGATGCCCCGCATGGTCTTAGATAGTCTTAGTGTGAAACCAACTCAGTAAGAATTATCCAAAAGTCATAGGACATCATGGCTTCTGGTAATGATACACATCCACCTTTGCTTTCTTTGTACGTGTGACTAACTTTTGGTTATTTTGTCTTGTCACCATCCTTTCTCTGGTCGGTTGCTTAGATAATTCTCTTCGTGAACTTTTCTTGTTACGTCTCCGCATAGTCACGAGAATCCAGCCTTCATGATTATCTCTATCAGTTTGGATTTTATTTGGCTCTAATGACTTCTCCTTTTTAGGGGTTTATATATGGATTGGGTCAAGCGAGCCAAAAGTGGTAGAGATTTGGTGAGAACTAGATTTCTCATCATCAAGGACAATCTTCTCTTCCCTAGCAAATTGCATAACTTTGTCCTTGAAGACAAAACACTTTTCGAGAGGTTGACCTAAAGGTCTATGATATTTATAATAGTTTGTTCATTGATCTTTCCAACTTCATCAGGTCGTTTCATCTCTGGTAACTCATTGAGCTTTTGTTCCACCAATTTTTCAAATATTTGTGAGACATTAGAATCCAGAAATGGGTGTTCCTTTTCTTGCATCCCCCTCAATGTCAACTTTCGATTTTGACATGCTTGAAAAGTTATCTTCACACTTTTCTTCCTGCTTTCCTTTGTAATGAACATCACGGGTGATGCATTGATATTCATGGATTCCTTGTTGACATTTTTTAGCATAGATTTGCTCCATTTCTTCATTTCTAGCTTATCCTTTCCTTTGCGAGGATCATGGACATGTATCATATCTTTTCCTGTAGAAGACATGCCTAATTCCATGTCATGAGCACGAGTAGCCAAATATTCAAAGGACTTTGGCTTAGTTCCTTTTAAGATGTAGAGAAGCTGCCAGTGCATTCCTTGGATACACATTTCTATTGCAGAAACTTCACTAAGTCTATCCTTACAATCTAGGGTCGCATTCCTCGATCTGTTTATGAAGTTGATGACTAGTTCATCCTTTATTTGGAAAGTATTTGTGACTTCTACCATGCTCACCGTACACCTTATGCTATAGAAGCAATTAAGAAACTCGTGCTCTAATTGCCCCAAACTATCAATGGAATGAGGTTCAAGATCAGTGTACCTGTCAAAGGCATTCGCCTTTAAGGAGCAAACGAACTACTTGACGAGATAGTCTCCATAGGTCCTAGAATTATTACATGTCTCCGCAAAGTATGCAATATTTTGCTTCCGATTTCCCATGCCCTCGAAATATTGAAATTTGGAAGGTTGATAACAAGCAGGCATCTTTAGCTATCAATCTTTGTAGTGTAAGCTTGGCATACATATGGGAAGACTTTACGGAGACTTCATACTTGTCTTTGATGGTCCTTTCGATGAACTCCTTTAATTGATCAAGTGGGATCATCCCTTAGGTAGAAATTGACATCTCCTTCATAGACGGTGCTTGCTTCACAGGATTTTCAGTCTCTTGAGTTTTAATACCCTTCCCAGGTGCATGGCTAAATTCCCCATCTAGTAAGCCATCTAATCTATCCATCAACTTATCAATATGAGACTCTTGGTGTTGCAGATACTTGGTTAATCCTTCAATCATCTTTGCAAGATTTGGAAGTTGTTCCTCAATAAATGAAGCATTAGTTATCATCACTTGCATGACTATTGGAGGCATTGAAGAATAGCACAGATTATTGTGGAAGTTGATCTTGAGGGCTCACATTACGCGATGCATATGGAGAAGATTCATTAGATGAGGCATGATCTTTCTTTGCAGTAGAGTTCCTGGAACCAGAGACCTTAAGTAGAGCTAAAGTCTGCTTGATGCAACACTACTTCCTTCTTCTAGAGAATTTGTAGATGACCTCACTCCCTTTGAGGTTGAAGATCCAAAATCAGGAGTTGGTGCGGATGACACTCTGGTGTTTGTTATCCTAACATAGTAGCTTTGCTCCTTGTAACTGCTCTGACACTTCTGAAAGTAACATCAACGATTCCCTCCACTTCAACAGTGAACTTGGAGTCAACAACTGTAACACCCTGTGAAATTACCAAAATGCCCCTAGAACGTAATTGTATGCATATTGCATCTTTCCAAGCTCGTATGGGAAATACAAGACCGAATTTGTGATAAGTGTGAAAAATTAAGCGAAAAAATGGCTCCGACCTGATTTTAGAGTAGCCGGATCGGAAAATATTTTTTCCTAATTTCACCCGAGACAGTGTTGATGCATGCTAGGGCCATGACGCTCCTGGGTGTAGACTAACACTTAAAAAAATTTTAACGTAAACTTCAAATCCTGAAAAGTCGCAAAAAACTCATGTCTGCACCTGGTGCGACACGGACATGATGTTGCGAGATGGAAAGTTATTCTTTTATTATGGGAAGGGTTTTTTAGTCATTCCCCACCTTATCCTAAGTCCCAAAAACTGTTTAAGGGTTATTTTATTCGCATCAAGGGTTTCAAAACCCATTTTTTCCTAATTCCTACGTGAAGAAATCTTGAGAGAGAAGACAAGCTAGCTTGGAGGATTGCAATGTTGTGGGTCAAGTTCTTGAAGAAGACTTATATAAACTTCATTCCAGTTATGTAAGGCTACCCAAAGCATGGGATTTTCCTCCCATGTGCTCCTTTGATTGCAGTAAGTTAATGGTTGAAAGTGATGGGACTTGTTTTACAAATTCTTGAATGTTATCTTGAAAACTATTATTATTCTACATATATTTTCTTGAATTGATGATCATCATAACTTGTACTACTTGACTATATGATTTATCTAAACTATTGTATAAACACTACATGCTTAATTGCCAAAGATTTCAAGAATGAACCTATAAGTTGATGTCTAGAGCCTTGATGATATAAATGTACTTGATTGTTGTGGTTTGGGTATTGAATTGAGTGAATGTTGATGATAATGTGAATGGAATTGATTGAGAGTGAGACTTTTAGAGTCATTAAGAGGTTGAACTTGAATTTTGACAGAGCATTCCTAATTACTTGAGTTGATAGATGACAGGATGAGTTGATGTCCTTGTCTGAGAGAGACTGATTGTACAGACATTCGGATGTTGATAGACTTATGAGCATGTCAAGCCATGTGAGGTGTATTAAGCACCGAAATGGGTAAGAGTGAGTCCCACTCTAACTCATTAACTATTTGGCCAACGTAGTAGAGGATTCAACCGTGAGAGCGAATGTTTCCTCAGTCCCAAAATAGGAATTGACAGAGTTATGGATCCATCGGTAGACTCTTCCTCTACCCCGACAAGGTACTGGACGGATGTGGCAATGACATCTCTTGGTTGTATCATTATTGGCTCTTCATTGATGGTTGTTGGTTAGAGAAACTTCCAGATAGGTTTTATCTTGATATTACTCTGATATTGATGTGATGTTAAGATTATGAGTCTTGATTGATGTGATATGATCCAGTCCAATTCTTTATCCTGAGTTTAGGTGAGTACATGATGAGTTGATGTTATTTCATGCCATATATGTCAATACTATTTACTTTTATCCCATTTACATGTCGTACATTCCACGTACTAATGCCATTTGGCGCTATATCATTTTATGATGCAAATTCATTAGACAGAGGACTTCAACAAACGCTTCGTTGAGGTTCACAGACTTTAAGCCCAGAGACTTGGTGAGTCCTCCCCTATACTCGGAGGATATCTTCATTTCCTTTTCTTATTGCTTTGAGTTATTCAGAGTTTGTGGTAGCCATGGCCTGTCATGGTACCGTCCTAGACTTATAGAAGTAGAGGCTCCATCGATGTAGAGAGATGATGTGTTGATGTCGGGGTTCTTTCCCTTTTTTCTTTTTCATGGACTATATTTAATTCTTTTTCATGTGATGGATGGATATAACTAGTCTTGTGGCCTATGGCCTTTATTTCTGGCATCGATGCTGATGAGGTAGAGTAGCCCATCGATAGTTATTTGTCATTTATCTGATGTCTTCGGTTAATCGATTGATTGAACGAATATAATGAGTTCATGTGGTATGCTTAGAGACTAGCAATAGTTTCAGAGTGCTAGTTACGTCTAGGGTACCCTCCTCGGGCATGGCAATCTTGGTGTCAGAGCACAGAGTTCAAGTATCCTAGGGAGTCTATGAAGCCGTGTCTAGTAGAGTCTTGTTTATGGGTGTGTTGTGCACCACACTTCATAAGTAGGAGGCTATCAAACATTAGGAAGTGTTACCCTTCTTCTACGATCTAAGTTCGTGCGAAAGAGTTTAACTCTCTGAAAGTCTTGTTCTAATTCGTACGTTACACAATTGAAGAATATGCCTCCCCACAGCTATTCAGAAAGATGTTGTAGCCCCATCTATTGATAATCCCAACTAAAGGCCCCTGCTCAGACATGGAAGAGGAGACGAAGTCGTCCTACCAAGACTACTGAGGTCCCACAGGCAGCCCCTGTACAGCCACAGCCGGCTCCCATTTCAGAGGTAGAGTTTAGCGAAGTCATTACCATGCTTACTCAGCTAGTGGCCTCCCAGGGTAATAGTCGAGGTCCTCAGGCTCCTATTTCCAGATAATACGAGCCCACGGCTGCAACTAGGCTTAGGGATTTCATACGGATGAACCCTCCAGTGCATACAGGGTCGAACATTAAGGAGGACCCACAGAATTTCATCGATGAAATACACAAGGTTTTGAGGGCCATGCATGCTAGTGGGGTTAAAGGGGTTAAGCTTGCCTCTGACCAGCTAAAGGATGCTGCAAACGTTTAGTACAACCAGTGGGAAAATAGTAGAGGTGAAGATGTTGAACCTGCGAGTGGGAAGAGTTTGAGGTTGCCTTCTTTGACCATTTCTTTACCAAGAGTTGAGGGAGGTGAAGGTTGATGAGTGTGTGAATCTAAATCAAGTGGAATGATCATTAAGGAGTACAGACTCAAGTTCATAAATTTGTTCAGATATACTCCGAAGATGGTCCAAGACATGAGGGTTAGGATGAGAAAATTCATGTCTGACTTGGGTAGGCATGTGCAGAAGGAGTGTAAAGAGACCTTGTTGATCCGAGTATAGACATCTCCAGGATTATGGTATATGCACAACAGATAGAGGAGGATAAGAAAAGAGTCAAGGAAGAGTAGAAGAGTAGGAAGGAAAAATCAGCAGGGCATGAGCCTAGCCAGCAAAGACCAAATAAGGGTGACAAGTCTTACTTTCAGAAGAGATCATCTCATCATGCACCCTCTGTGGCGAGTGCGCTCGTCCAGCAAAATAGGTATGATCAGAAGTCTTATGGTTACCAGAATAATAGGGCCCAGGGTTCTCAATCTCAAGCTAGTGTTACCCAAGGTAAGAAGGAAAAACCACCTTATGACAAGTGTGGTAAACTCCATCAGGGTGAGTATTATTTCAGAAAGGATGTTTATTACTTGTGCGGACAGACGGGTCACTTCCAATATGAGTGCCCTAAGAGGAGACGAGGTGAAGGGAGCAATAGAGCACAGTCCTCTGCATCACCCCCAGCTGGATCTGAGGGATACCACTACGGGTGGAGGAGGCGGTATGAACCGTCTTTATGCCATGGGTAATCGTTAGGACCAGAAGGCAGCACCAGATGTTGTTACAGGTATACTTTGAGTCTTTACTTTTGATTGTTATGCATTGCTTGACCCGAGTACCACTCTTTCTTCTGTAATCCCCTATGTGGCTAGTAAATTTGGGATTCTTCCAAAGTGTTTACTTGAACCCATTGTTGTTTCCACCCCTTCTGGTAAGTCTATCTTAGTTGATAGGGCTTAGAATGATTGTGTAGTATCCATTTATCATAGAGATACCTTGGTTGACTTGGTAGAATTGGAGACGGTAGATTTTGATGTGATCCTTGGCATGGATTGCTTCATGCCTATTATGCCTCGGTGGATTGTAGGACCCGGATTGTTAAGTTTCAATTTCCTAATGAACATCTCTTAGAATGGAAGGGGAGTGCTATTGCACCTAAAGGCAAGTTTATCACTTATCTTAGAGCCAGAAAGTTGATATCCAAGGGTTGTATTTACCACCTCATGCGAGTTAAGTCTAGTGATGTCGACTCTCCTACTCTAGAGTCAGTCCTAATTGTGAATAAGTTTCCCGAACTGTTTCCTGATGATCTACCTAGAGTCCCTCCTGACAGGGAGATTAACTTTGGGATTGATATTCTCCCTGATACCCAGCCCATCTCGATTCCACCTTACCGAATGGCCCCTGCTAAATTGTAAGAATTGAAAGAGCACATCAAAGACTTGCTAGAGAAGGTTTCATAAGGCCTAGTCTCTCCTTGGGGTGCTTCAGTCCTATTCATGCGTAAGAAATATGGGTTTCTCAGAATGTGTATAAACTACTGAAAACTGAATAAGGTCATAATAAAGAATAAGATCCAAGATAGATGATCTATTTGACCAACTTCAGGGTGCCTCTTGTTTCTCCAAGATAGACCTCAGATTGGGTTACCACCAGTTGAAGGTAAGAGAATGTGACATTCCCAAGACAGCCTTTAGGACCAGATATGGCCAGTTTGAGTTCTTGGTCATGTCCTTTGAGTTGCCTAATGCACTTGCAGCCTTTACTGACTTAACGAATAGAGTCTTAAGACCATATCATGATATGTTTATGATTGTATTCATTAATGATATCCTGGTATATTCTAAGGATGAAGAGGAGCATACCAATCATCTTAGAGTTGTCTTGCAAACACTCAAAGACCATAATTGTATGCAAAGTTTTCGACGTGTGAGTTTTGGCTCAAGTTCGTGGCCTTCTTAGGTCATGTTATCTTGGGCGATGGTATTCGAGTCGATGCCCAGAAAATTAAAGAAGTTAAGACCTGGCCCAGACCGACCTCTCCCACTGAGACACGGAGTTTCTTGGGATCGACGGGTTACTACCGCAGATTTATTGAGGGATTTTGTGCATTGTCTGCACCATTGACTAAGCTAACGCAGAAAATAGTCAAGTTTCAGTGGTCTCACGAATGTGAAAAGAGCTTCTAGGAGTTGAAGATTAGACTGACTACTGCCCCAGTTTTGACCTTGTCCGATGGGACAGAAGACTTTGTGATATAATGTGATGCATCCAGAATTGGATTGGGTTGTGTGTTGACGCAGAGAGGGAAAGTGATAGCTTATGCTTCCAAGCAACTTAAGAATCATGCGAAGAATTATCTGACTCATGATCACAAGTTGGCAATAGCGGTGTTCGCGCTTAAAATCTGGCGTCGCTACTTGTATGGAGTGCATTTGGATGTGTTCAATGATCACAAGAGCTTGCATTATTTTTCAGTCAGAATGAGCTCAAACTGCAGCAAAGGGGATGGCTGGAGTTTGCTCAATGATTATGACATGAGCATTCTCTATCATCCAGGTAAAGAAACAATTATTGATGATGCTCTTAGTAAGTTGTCTATAGGTAGCACTGCCCATGTGGAGGAAGGGAAGAACGAGTTGGCTAAGGAAGTCCACAGGTTCGCCCGACTGGGAGTACAACTTGAGAAGAATAATGAAGGTGGGGTCAATGCTCAGAACAGGTATGCTTCATCCTTAGGGTCAAAGGTGACGGAAAAGCAAGAACAAAACCCTATCTTGTCCCAATTGAAAGAAGTTATTCACAAGCAAAAGGTGATGGTTTTCTCCAAAAGGAGAGATAGGGTGTTTAGGTACCAGGGTAGACTATGTGTGCCCGAGGTTGATGGTTTTCGAGAGAGAATCATGGTCGAAGCTCATAGCTCTAGGTACTCTATTCATCCTGGCTCCACCAAGATGTACCACGATTTGAGAAAAGTCTATTGGTGGAATGGAATGAAGAAGGACATTGCTGGATTTGACTCTAAGTGTCCCAATTGTGAACAAGTCAAGGTTGAGCATCAAAGAACTTGCGGGTTAGCTCAGAACTTTGAAATTTCACAGTAGAAATGGGAGATGATCAACATAGATTTCATTACCGGTTTACCAAGGTACCGAAAGCAACATGATTCGATATGGGTGATCGTGGATAGAATGACTAAATCAGCCCACTCATTGGCAGTCAAAACCACTAGTACTGCTGACGAATATGTACGGTTGTTCATTTGTGAGATTATGAGGTTGCATGGAGTTCCCTTATCTATCATATCGGACAGAGGAGCTCAATTCACATCCCAATTTTGGAGATATTTTCAGAAGGGAGGTAAGAAAGTGAATTTGAGCACAGCTTTCCATCTTCAGACAGATGGATAGGTGGAGCGTATCATTTTGACTTTGGAGGTTATGTTGAGGGCTTACGTTCTCGACTTTAAGGGTAACTGGGACGACCACTTGCCATTGATCAAATTTGCGTACAACAATAGTTATCATGCCAGTATCTAGATGGCCCCTTATGAAGCTTTGTATGGGAAGAGGTGTAGATTACCGATTGGGTGGTGTGAGGTTGTTGAAGCTTAATTGATTAGACTTGACATCATCCACCAGTACATGGAGAAGGTGAAGGTCATTCGGGAGAGGTTAAATACTGCACAAAGTCACCAAAAGTCTTAAATCGACGTGAGGAGAAGCGACTTGGAGTTCGAGGTAGATGATTGGGTGTATTTGAAAGTGTCACCCATGAAGGGTCTCATGAGATTCGGTAAGAAGAGGAAGTTGATTCCATGCTATATCGAACCTTACCAGATTGTGAGGAGGATAGGGAAGGTGGCCTACGAGTTGGAATTTTCATCCGAGTTAGATGAGATCCATCCGGTATTCCACATTTCAATGTTGAAGAAATGCTTGGGAGATCCGACCCGTGTGATCCCTATTGAGAGCAAGGGAATAAAAGATAGCCTATCCTATGAAGAAATTCCAATCCAAATCTTTGATCGACAAGTTCGTAAGCGGAGGAACAAAGAGATAGCCTCTGCCAAAGTTCTATGGAGGAATCAATTCATTGAGGAAGCCACATGGGAAGCAGAGGAAGCAATGAAAATCAAATACCCACATCTATTCGTGCCAAACGATGAGGATATTGGAGGCAATGTCCCTAACCTTAACTTGATTGAAGTTTCCATTCATAATTAATGTGCCCATTCTATTCTTGATGTCTAAGAAGAGGATATAGAGAGGTCGATGGATAGTGATGAGTTCGAGGTTAGCGAGTGAGTATTGAAATGAGTCATGAGCCTACTCATGCCATAATCCTACCTTTACTCATCATTCAAGGATGAATGATCCCATGGGGGAGATAATGTAACACCCCGCGAAATTACCAAAAAGCGCCTAGAATGTAGTTGTGCGCATAACACATCTTCCCAAGCTTGAATGGAATTCCGAGACAGAATTTACGATCACCGTGAAAACTTGAGTAGGAAAGTGGTCCCGACCTAATTTTAGAGAAACCAGGTCGGAAAACAATTTTTCCTAATTTCACCAAAGACAGTGTTAATGCGGGCCAGGGTAATAAATCGCCATAGCTAAAGACCAACACTTAATCTTTTTTTAAATTTTTTTGACATAAACTTGAAATCTCGAGAAGTTGCGGAAAAAAAATGTTCGCGCCCCTGACGCGACGCGGACATGATGTTGCGAGATGGAAATTTATTCTCTTATTATGGGAAGGGCCGTTTAGTCATTCCTCACCCTATCCTAAGTTCCAAAAACTTGTTTAAGGGTTATTTTATTCGCATTAAGTGTTTCAAAATCCATTTTTCCTAATTCCTACGTGAAAAAATCTTGAGAGAGAAGACAAGAAAGCCTGGGGATTGCAAAGTTGTGGGTCAAGTTCTTGATGAAGACTTAGATAATATTCACTCCAGGTATGTAAGGCTACCCAAAGCATGGGATTGTCCTCCCATGTGCCCCTTTGATTTTAGTAAGTTAATGGTTGAAAGTGATTGGACTTATTTTCTTGAATTGATGATCATCATAACTTGAACTACTTGCTTAAATGATTTATTTGAACCATTCTATAAACTCTACGTGCTTAATTTCCAAAGATTTCAAGAATGAACCTAGGGGTTGATGTCTAGAGCCTTGATGATGTAAATGTCCTTGGTTGTTGTGGTTCGGGGCTTCAATTGAGTGAGTGTTGATATAACATAAATGGAATTTATTTAGAGTGAGGCCCTTAGAGTCTTTAAGAGGTTGAACTTGAATTTTGACAGAGCGTTTCTAATTCCTTGAGTTGATAGATAACAAGATAAGTTGATGTCGTTGTCCGAAAGAGACTGATTGTACAGACATTCAGATGTTGATAGACTTATGAGCATGTTGATTCATGGGAGAAGTATTGATCATCGAAATCGGTAAGAGTGAGTCCTACTCATACTCATTAACTACGTGACCAGCATAGGAGAGGATTGGACCGTGAGAGCGAATGTTTCCTCAGTCCCAAAAGAGGACTTGACAGTCTTATGGATCCACCGATAGACTCGTCCTCTACCCCGGTAATGTATTGGACAGATGTGGCAACAACATCTCTTTATTATATCATCACCGGCTATAAGTGACGGTTGTCGGTTAGAAAAACTCCCAGATAGGTTTCATCTTGATAGTACTCTGATGTTGATGTGATGATATGATTATGAGTCTTGATTGATGTGATATCATCTTGTCCTATTCTTTATCCTGAGTTGAGGTGAGTATCTGATGAGTTAGTGTTATTTCATGTCATATCTGGCTATATTATTTACTTTTAGCCCATTTACATACCGTACATTCCACTTACTGATGCCATTTGGCACTGCATTATTTTATGATGTAGATTCAGTAGACAGAGGCCAGGTGGTTCACTTGGGGACTAGCAATAGTCTCTGAGTGGCACTTACGTCTAGGGTATCCTCCTGGGGTATGACAACAGCCTTAGAGGAAATTGATTGAGAAATCTTTTTCGAAGCCATTTTAATATTACTTGATGCTTTAAAAATTAAGATGAGAGGTAGAAATTTTCCCACTGGGCGTGCCAGAATTTGTATGACGATAAAATTTGCGTCAAGAAAATAATAATTAAGGAACGAAAGTATCACAATAGTTGTAGTATTTCATTTCAAGGAGTGAGTTCTACAATCTCTATGAATCCTCTGATTCGCCTTTTCAAATATAAATTCAAGGTCTCTTTGGTTTGATCTTGAACCTTGTGAAACTTTATGGATTTGATCTTGACTTGTACTTGAATTCAAGGGTTTTTGGGGTTGATCTTAAATTCGGTGGTTTTTGATCTTGATTTATGGACTTGATGAACTTAAACTTAATATGGATTTGTTCTTGAACGTGATCTTGATTTATACTTGAATCCAGGGGCTTTTGGGCTTGTTCTTGAATCCAGTGGTCTTATCTTGATGCATTCTTGAACTTGAATATTTGATTTCTTGATTTCTTGTCGCTTGTAGAGAAATCTACGCATTTGATCCACTAGCTCTCTCTAGCTTCTTGTTAAAATTCTTGATGTTAATTCTGAATTATGAGAACCCCTATATATAGTTGTAGAATAGAGGAGTTCTGATAGAATCAAGCTTTCTTTCGGCCAATCAGATTTAAGGTGACATGATGCAGGAAAACTGATTAGAATAAGTCTCCTTTCAAGTGAAATGGTGATATTTGATTGGTTGGAACAATTCAATTATACATGTGGCATATTTTTATTGGCCTTTGATTGAGATAGGAATGCCATCTCATTTTGATACAAGGCGTGATCGTATTGACTTCTTGGTTTGACTTGGCATGCCACATCATCCGACACGTGGTATCAAGAGGGTCTCTAGAATGGGGGGATATTGGGCCTTATAAGTTGGGTCATCTTTTGTAGCCCAAATAAATGAATTTGGGCTTTTAATTAAATCCATATTTTATTGAACTTAATTAATTAACTCAATTATATTAATCCACAACGTTCTTTCTTGGACTAATATATTTTGAATTTAATATAATTTGAATCATATTATAAAATTTATATCTCAATAAATTTTATATGATTACAGACACGATACTCAAATCTAGATTCTTGAAATTATTATTCAAGTATAGAAAAAGTAAGCCTATTTATTTCAAGCGCAATATAACTAGGAAGACGTTTTAAATACCACACATGGGTTACTGGGCATGCGAGTTTGATATAGCCTATTTGATACCTTCGTATCCGAGAATCAACAAATTTGACTCCTCATTATTCTCAAAATTTTGGGTCTTCTTTTTCATCTCTAATTTCTCGATAATTTCCAAAAGCACAACTTCCTCTTTTTAGAGGACCAAAAAATAATAAAAACGGAAGGTCATAATCTTTCGAAAAAGTCAGAATCCTTCAATGTGAAAAATTATCTTCCTTCAATATAATATAATATAAAATATAAAATATACACTAAATTGACTTTTTAAGTTGGGTGTATTATAGTAACCTCTTTAAAAAAGTCAAAACCCTTTGAAAAAGTCACAATCCTTAAAAAAAAGTTAAAATACTTCAAAAAATGTCACAACTCTTCGCAAAAGTCACAACTCCTTGGAAAAGTCACACCTTTCTAAAAAGTCACAATCCTTCAATGTGAAAAATTATCTTTTTTCAATATAATATAATATAAAATTAGTAAATATAATATACAATGTAAAAAATATACTAAATTGACTTTTAAGTTTGGGTTACTATAGTAATTTAACATTCAAGTTAGGGAGTTCATATTTTTAAGATAGTTAAACCCTTCGAAAAAGTCACAATCCTTCAATGTGAAAAATTATCTGCATTCAATATAATATAATACAATTAAATAAGTATAGTATATAATAAAAAATATATTAAATTAATTTTTAAGTTGGGGGTATTATAAAAAATTTAACATTCAAGTCAGGGAGTTCATACTTTTAAGATAGTTAAACCTTTCGAAAAAGTCACAATCCTTCAATGTGAAAAAATATCTAAACCTTTCGAAAAAGTCACAATCCTTCAATGTGAAAAATTATCTAAACCTTTCAAAAAGTCACAATCCTTCAATGTGAAAACATTATCTGCTTTCAATATAATATACTACAAATAAATACATATAATATATAATATAAAAAATATACTAAATTGATTTTTATGTTAGAGTATTATAGTAATTTAACATTCAAGTTAGGGAGTTCATACTTTTAAGATAGTATAAACCCTTTGAAGAAGTCATAATCCTCCTAAACTTAAAACACGATTAAAATATGTTGTTTGTAGTGTAAAAAGGATTTTCATCCCCATTCTTAAGCCTTTCTAAACTTCTAAAGAAGAATAGGGCTAAGAAAAAGAGAGGAAGAGCGAGGGTTCAAGGAAATTGTGGACAAACTCTTGCAAAGTTGATTGTCAAACTCCATACCAGGTATGTAAGGCTAAACTAAAACATGGGAATATTCTTTCATGTGCCCTTATTGATGGTAATAGCGAGATTATGAAATTGTTGACCTTTATACATATTTTTCATGAATGTTTTCTTCATATGTTGATGATCATCATAAACTTGATTTAACTGATTAAATATTTTTTATGAGTTATTACATAAACCCTATATGCTATTCTAGAGCCTTGATTTGAGAATGTTGACTGTGATTGTGATGTAAGCATGACACTAGGTTGATAGAACTTGATGGTCCTAAGAGCCTCCATAATTGAACTCTAAATGTTGGTCTAATTGAAGTTTCTCTTGATGATTGGTCTAAGCTCCTTTGAAAGATAAGATTGAGAACTGATTTGATTTGATGGTTGATAGGCTGACAGACTCGACTTTGATAGAACTGATGGGTTGATGAGAGTCCTTGGGAGACTAATTGATTAATTTGATTGAGGTAGATTGTCTTATGAGCATTGATTCTTGGGAGGAGTATTGAGCATCGAAATGAGTAAGAGTAAGCCCAACTCAAATTCATTAACTATGTTGCCAAGCATAGATAAGGATTGAACCGTTAAATTGGATGTCACCTCTTGATTGGTAAGTCCCTTAAATAATAGCAAACTTGATTGACTGGATCCTTTATGTATTCAATTTGTTCTTTACCTGGCAAGTATGGAATGACTGTGGCAACATCAGCTAGACTGTTATACAATCACTGGCTCATAAGTGATGGTTGTCAGAAAAGAGAAACTCCCAAATAGATTTTACATTGATAGTACTCTGATTAGATTACATTTGATTCAAATTGCGCTGAATTGTATTAATGGGTCATTGTCTACTCTTAATTCTTGCTTTAGATAGACATTTGATATTTTGATTTAGTGTCTTATCTCTTGATTTGAGTTATCTGAGTTGGTAGTATTCTACCTTGATGCATGTTTCATTCAGCCATTTTACATACTCCTACATTTCATGTACTGATGTTCATTTGGACGACATCATTTCATGATGCAGAAACAGGTACTAGAGATCATCAACAGGCGCACTGTTGAGGATCTATTGTAGTCAACTAAGCTGGTGAGCCCTCCCCTACTCCGGAGGATTCCCATATATATTTTCATCTAGCTTTTAGAGTCAGACTTTACACTTGCTTTATTTTGATTTGAGGTAGTCATGGGTCTGTCATTGGCACCAATTAACAGTTGATAGAGGCTTCACATACTAGAATCGATCTGCTGACTGGATGTTATTTTGAGCTAGTTTTTTTCATACTAGCCTTATTTTTTTGGTATGATTATATAAGACTCAGATTGTCCACCTTTTATTATCATAATCTTCCGCTGATTTGTTACAAATGATGATCGAATGAACATGATGGGGCCAAGTGGTTCGCTTGGGGACTAAAAATAGTCTCTGAGTGTCAGCCATGTCCAAGGTATCCTTCCGGGGCATGACATAAATATAATATAAAATATAAAAAATACTATATTGATTTTAAGTTGGGGGTATTATAGTAATTCAACACTCAAGTTAGGGAGTTCAAGCAATAGTGAAAAACTAATTATAGTGATAATTAATGTTATAACCCAAAAATATACTTGAAGATAACTAAGAATTTAACAATATTACATTAATAAATATTCTTGATATAAATTTATAATGCTAAATTATCTTTCTAATAACTTTATATTTTATTAATTTTAATATTAGAATATATAAACTTAAGTACATTACCTATGATCGCGCGAAGCACGAACTAATTACCTAGTAGTAATAATAATAGAAGTTGTCAGAGATAGAAGGAGTTCAACTTATCAAGTAGCTAAACAAATCAATATAGAATTCCTACAAAACATAACTATTGGATTTACAAGAAAGTTCCTAGCCACCTATCAATTTAGCTAGGCATCTTTCCTAGATAAATCATTGCTAGGGACTAGCTACGGAATATTGTCCTATTTAAGTCATAATCATTTGAGAAAGAAAATTGTGCCAAGTTAGATTTCCTACGAAAAAGCATTGGCATCAATTTTGATTTGACGCCAACATTTAGCTAGAGATTTTGTTTAGAAAGGTCCCAAGCAATGTATTAGCTAGGGATTGTTCATAGTTAATTCATAGCTATTGTTTGACCAAATTTTCAGATCAAAAAGTTTTTCTAGGAAACAAGATACATGAGTCTATATATGTACAATGTATATACAAGGAGTTTTAATCGAATTTTTATCCAAAAATCTTAAAGTTTTGTCATAGTTTGACTTTACATGTCATGATGGTTCCTATCTTAACCCTTGATAGGCAAAATCACCTGTGCGAAATTACTATAGACAAGACTATAACACCCTTTAATTTCATACACCTAGTCTGGAGTAGATACATAGAGAAAACTGAGAGAAAAGCAAAGAAAAACTACAAAAGGATAATCTACGAGGGTCATCTATGGCACGTAGAGAGATCTACGGCTCATAGAATGGGTTTCGTAAAATCCCTAATGACTTGGTGAAATTTTCTAAGTTAGAGACCTATATACGAGATAGTTACAACCCATAAAGTATTCCACGGGTCGTAGATTGGTCTCGTGAATTAGAGGATCAAATATCAACTTTTCAGTATCTTGAGTTACGAGTTAGCAGACGACTCGTAGAGTATTTTATGACTTGTAGAAGAGGTTTCGTGTAAGATTCCAGTAAGTCAAATTTCAAAACCCTTGGTTTACGAGAAGCTTGTATACTACTCGTAGAATGGTCTATGACCCATAGATGGGGTCTCGTGGAACCTGCCGATAGTTTGTAAGGGGGATACTTTTCTCTATTCCAAACCCCTTTTAATCAAATACTTGGACGTTCTGGACTTAATTAAAGCCCTATAATAAACCCTAAGAGTATTTTCACCATTACTCATGTTTAAGGGTTTCTTGAGAAAAATAGAGGAGGGAAACTAAAGAGCGAGGTTTCGGCATTCAAGCGCAAGGACCAATTGAAGTCTAACTGTTCCTTCTATTCCCAGATATGTAAAGCTAACCTAGAGCATGATATTATTCTCCCAGATTCCCCCATTGATGGTAATAAAGAGATGTGAAAGTGTTGATCTATATAGTTTTCTGTGAATATTTTCTTGTAAATTATACATATTCTATGTACTTTTATACGTTGATGATCATGATAAACTTGATATACTTAATAAATGCTTTTACATGAGTTGTTTCACAAATCCTACATATTATTTTTTAAAAGAATGGATGAATGAACCTAAGGATTGAGTTTAGAGTCTTGATTTGATGCTGATTATGATTGTGATATGAGCATGATGAAAGGTTAATAAAACTTGTTGTTACTAAGAGTCTTCCTGATTGAACTCTAAAAAAATGATCTAAATTAAATGTCCTCCGACGTGATTGTTTAGTTCAGTTTTGAAAGGTTGACGAATTGCTACGAGTCCTTATGAGACTCATTGATTAGATTGATTGAGATTGACTATTTATGAGCACTGAGTCTTGAGAGAAGTAATGAGTACCGAATTGAGTAAGAGCAAGCCCAACTTGAACTCATTAACTACATTGCTAAACACAGGTGAGGACTGAAGCATTTCATCATATGCTCCCTCTTAATTGGAAATCCATGAGAAAATAGCAGACTTGATTGACTGGATCCATTATGGATTCAATTCGTTCTTTACCCGTCAAGTACTGAAAGACTGTGGCAACATCAGTGAAATTGTTGTACAATAACTGGATGATAAGTGATTGTTATCGGATAAGAGAAACTCCCAGATGGGTCCCGAACTGATAGTACTCTGATTGGATTGGATTGGATCGATCTGGATGGGTATTGATAGGTCATTTTCTATTCTCTATTCTTGCTTTAGATAGGCATTTAACACTTTTATTGAGCATATTTGAGTTTTGCTATTCTACCTTTATTTGTTTCACTTAGCTATTTTACATACCAATATATTCCATGTACTGACGTCTATTTGGGCCTTCATCCTTTCATGATGCAGAGACAGGTGTTAAAGATCATCAGCAGGTGCATCATTGAGGATCTACTCACATCTCAGTTGATTGGTAAGTCTTCCCCTACTTCTGGAGGATGCTTACTTAGATTTTATCTAGGTTGAGTTAGTTCTATATTTCCTTTGATTTGGACAGCCATGGCCTGTCATGGTACCATCTAGATAGTTTAGCTAGAGGCTTCATAGACTAGAGTTGGGGTTGATGATTTGGATATTCTCTGACTAGTTTCTTTCATACTAGTCCTTTTGGTTTATTATTATTGTCTTTACTTGAGTTTTCCTCTTTAATTCATCTTTATTCTTCCGCTGATATTATAAACGTTGATTGAATGATGCAATGAGGCCAAGTGGTTTGCTTGGGGACTGGCAATAGTCTCTAAGTACGGCCACGTCTAGGATATCCTCCCTGGGCGTGACAAACTTGGTATTAGAGCGTAGAATCAAGTGTCCTACGGAATCTATGAAGTCATATATAGTAGAGTCTATTTTATGGTTGTGTTGTGCGCCACACTTTATAAGCAGGAGGCTATAGGACACTAGGAAGAGTTACACTTCTTTTGTATTCTGACTTGTGCTATGGAGTTAAACTCTATGAAAGCTCTCCTCTAATCCGTGCATTACGCGTTTACAGAATTGCAACCATGCCTCCAAGAAGAGTTGCTAGAGCAAAAGGGTGTCTGGCTAGAAAAAATGTCAACCAACCTGAGCCCCAGAATCAGGATGAGCCCATAGGCCAAGCCCCCCTGAACAGCCCCCACAGGCTGACATCTTAAATGTTGAACTTCGCCAGGCCATCTAGACCTTGGCCCAGGCTGTGACAGCACCTACTACTAGACAAAGAGTAGGTAGACAGGATGCGTAGGACACATCCATAGTTAGGTAATTCTTGATATTGAACCCACTCGAGTTTACAAGGTCTACGCCCATTGAGGATCCTAAGAACTAAATTGGTGAGCTACAGAAGGTGTTCCAGGTGATGCATGTAACTGAGGCTGATAGGGTAGAGTTGGCTGCCTACTATCTCAAGGGTGTTAGCAGGCTATGTTATGATAATTGGAAGAAGAACTGAGGAGAGGGTACCCTAATTCTGTCTTGAACAATGTTTGAGGAAGCTTGCTTGGGGCATTTCTTTCTGAGAGAGCTGAAAGAGGCCAAGGTGCGGGAGTTTTTGAATTTGAAATAGGGATCTATTACAGTGAAGATATATGGTCTTAAGTTTATGCAGTTGTCTTGCTATGCTCCGGAGATGGCCGCAGACATGAGAAGCAGGATGGGTTTGTACATTGATGGGTTGAACAATTGGCCAAAGAAATATGGAAGAGGAGTTATGCTGGTGAGCGACATGGACATAGGTTGATTAATGGTCTATGTGCAGTAGGATGGTGAGGAAAGATAACAAGATAGAGAGGAGATCAAGAATAAGAGGGATAAACCTCTAGCTATGAGGTAGGGAAGAGAAGTAATTGTAACAAGTTTCAATCCAAGCTAGCGCCTTTATCTTTCAGTGCACCAACATCAAGAAATTAGAATGATCATAAGTCTAAGAATTTTAGAGCCTAGGGATCTTATTCGCAGTCTAGCGTGGCTCTCAGTTCACAAGGTAAGCCACCATGTGGCAAGTGTGGCGAACTGCATCAGGGAAAGTGACATAGGGGAAGTGATGTATGTTATAAGTGTGGCCAAATGTGTCATTTTCAAAAAGATTGTCCAAAGTAGGCTGAAAAGGCCCAATCTTCTACACTAGTGCCACCATCTAGAGGAAATCAGAGGGGTACTACTTATGGCACAAGCAAGCCCACAAATTATTTGTATGTCATGTGTAGTCGCCAAGATCAGGAAAATTCCCTAAATGTTGTGACATGTATGATTCGAGTCTTTACTCTTGATTGCTATGTTTGGATGGATCCTGGTGCCACATTGTCATTTGTGTCTTCTTATGTGGATAGTAGATTTGATAGAACTCCTAAGTGTCTTCTTGAACCCTTTGATGTGTCTACTCCGATCGGTGAATCTATTCTAGCTGAAAGAATCTATAGAGACTGTGTAGTGTCTATCCATCATAAGGATACTTTTGCTGATTTGATTGAGTTAAAGATGGTTGACTTTGATGTGATCTTGGCATGGACTGGCTTCACTCTTGTTATGCCTTTGTAGATTATAGGAATCAAATTGTCAAATCTAGTTTCCAAATGAGACTGTCCTAGAGTGGAGGGGTGATTCTACTGCACCTAAGGGTAAGTTTATTTCCTACTTTAAGGCAAGAAGTTTAATATCAAAAGGATGTATCTACCACCTCGTACGAGTCAATTCTGACGATGCTAAGTCTCCTACCCTTGAGTTTATTTCGATTGTGAACGCGTTTCTTGAAGTATTTCCTGAGGATCTGTTTGGATCCCTCCTGATAGAGATGTTGACTTCAAAATTGATATCCTTCTCGACACCAAACCTATCTCTATCCCGCCATATAGAATGAATCCTACTGAGTTGAAAGAGTTGAAAGAGTTGAAAGAGCAACTGAAAGATTTGCTAGAAAAAGGATTTATTAGGCCGAGTGTCTCCCCATGGGATGCTCCAGTCCTATTCGTTCGAAAGAATGTTGGGTCCCTCAAAATGTGCATAGATGTTCACCCGTTGAATAAGGTGAGCATTAATAATAAGTATCCCCTTCTGAGGATTGATAACTTATTCGATCAACTTCGGGGTGCCATTGTTTTCTCCAAGATAGACCTCAGATCAGGCTATCACCAGTTGAAAGTGAGCGAATGTAACATCCCGAAGATGGCTTTTCGAACTAGAAATGGTCATTTTGAATTCTTGGTAATGTCCTTTGGGTTGACAAATGCGCCCGCAGCCTTTATAGACTTAATGAACAGGGTAGATAGTATTTTGACATGTTCATGATTGTATTTATTGATGACATTCTAATACATTCAAGAGATGAGGTGGAGCACGCCAATCACCTCAAAATTGTTTTGCAAACACTCAAGGATAATGAGTTATATGCAAGGTTTTCAAAGTGTGAGTTTTGGCTCAACTCCGTGGCATTCCTGGGCCATATGGTCTCAGGTGATCGTATACGAGTGGACACTCAAAAGATTGAGGCATTCAAGAATTGGTCAAGACCCACCTATTCGACTGACATAAGAAGTTTCTTGGGTTTGGCTGGTTACTACCACAGATTTGTTGAAGGATTTGTTGACTAAACTGAGTCAGAAGAAGGCCAAGTTTCAATGGTCTTATGATTTTGAGAAGAGCTTCCAAGAGTTGAAAACAAGGTTGACTACTACCCCAATGTTGACCTTGCCTAAAAGAGCTGACGGGTTTGTTATTTATTGTGATGCCTTAAGAGTGGGATTGGGATGTGTATTGATGCAGAATGGTAAAGTTGTTTCTTATGCTTCTAGGTAGCTTAAGTGCATGAGAATAATTATCCCACACATAACTTGGAATATGCAGTGGTGGTGTTTGCTCTCAAGCTATGGCACCATTATCTTTATAGAGCGCATTTTGATGTATTCATAGACCATAAGAGCCTGTAATAGGTTTTCACCCAAAAGGAGCTTAATCTAAGGCAAAGGAGATGGCTTCAGCTACTCAAAAACTATGACATGAGTATTCTCTACCATCTACGTAAAGCTAATGTAATTGCTGATGCTCTTAGCAAGTTGTCTATGGAACCGTCCATGTCGAGGGAGGGAAAAAGGAGTTGGCTTAAGAGGTTCACAGATTGGCATAATTGAGAGTTCAAATTGATGAAACCAGTGAAGGTGGATACTTGTGTATAATGGGTCTACGTTTTCCCTTGTAGAAGAGGTAAACGAGAAGCAAGACCAAGATCCCATCTCACTCCAATTGAAGGAAGATGTACATAAGCAGAAAGTAATGGCTTTCGCCAAATAGGGAGATCGGGTATTGAGGTACCAGGGGCAGATTGTATGTCCCAAATGTTAATGGTGTTCGACAAAGGGTCATGGCAGAGACCCATAATTCCAGATATTCCAGTCACCCAGGTTTAACTAAGATATACCACGACTTGAGAGAAATTTATTGGTGGAGTAGGATGAAGAAAGACATTGTTGAATTTGTCTCCCAGTGCCCGAATTGCCAACAAGTTAAGGTTGAGTATCAGAGGCCTTGTGGAGTAGCTCAAAACTTTAGGATTTCAGAGTAGAAGCAAGAGATGATCAACACGGATTTCATCAGAAGCTTCTGAGGTCCCATAGACAGCATGATTCAATTTGGGTGATTGTTTATAGGATGACTAAATCTGTACACTTCTTAGCGGTAAAGACAACTGACATAGCACAAGATTATGCTCGATTATATATAAGGGAGATTGTTAGATTGCATGGAGTCCTGTTGTCTATTATTTCAGACAGAGGAGCTCAATTCACTGCTCAATTTTGGAAGTCCATACAGAAAGGCTTAGTCTCAAATGTGAATCTTAGCATTGCTTTTCACCCACAAATGATGGAAAATTAGAACGAAAAATTCATACCTTGAAAGATATGTTGACAGCCTGCGTTATTGATTTCAAAGGTAATTGGATGGCCATTTTCCTTTGATTGAATTCACCTACACCAATAGCTTCCATTCGAGCATCCAAATGGCTCCTTATGATGCACTCTATGGTAGAAGATGTAGATCACCGATTGGATGGTCTGAGGTAGGTGAAGTAGGGTTGATTAGGCCAGACTTAGTACAACAATCTATAGAGAAGGTAAAGATCATCCAAGAGAGATTAAGGATTGCACAGAGTCGACAGAAATCCTACACTGATGTTAAGAGGAGGGAGTTGGAGTTTGAGGTCAATTACTGGGTGTATTTGAAAGTATCTCCCATAAAGAGTATGATGAGATTAGGAAAGAAACACAAGATGATTCCGAGACATATTGGCCTTTATCAGATAATAAAGAGAGTGGACAATGTGGCTTATGAGTTAAAATCACCACCAGAGTTAGCAGTCATCCATCTGGTCTTTCACATTTCTATGCTTAAGAAGTGTTTGGGAGATCCGTCTTTCGTTATGCCTATTGAAAGCATTAAGGTGAAAGATAGCTTGAGCTATGAGGAGATTCCTATCCAAATCCTCGATCTTCAAGTTTGCAAGTTGAGAACTAAGGAGGTTGCTTCCGTCAAAAGTTTTATGAAGAAGTCAATCTGTTAAAGAGGCCACATGGGAAGTTGAAGAGGATATGAAGGCTAGATACCTACATCTATTCGTGCCTAATGATGAGAATGTTGAAGGTAATGACCTACTCTTAACTTGAGTTGATTTGTTCATTTCTTGAGTCTGAATGGCGATTGTCTAGATTATTGATTGGTTGATTGACTATAGAGAGGAGTCTTGATTATTATTCGTGCCTTGAGTCTATCCTCACTCTTCATTCAAGGAAGAATGATCCTAAGGGGGAGATAATGTAACACCCTCTAATTCCTTACACCTAGTCTGGAGTAGATGCATAGAAAAAATTGAGAGAAAAGCAAAGAAAAACTACAAAAGGATAATCTACAAGGGTCATCTACAGCCCGTAGAGAAATCTACGACTCGTAGAATGGGTCTCGTAAAACCCCTGATGACTTGGTAAAATTTTCTAAATTTGAGACCTATATACGAGATAGTTACGACCCATAAAGTATTCTATGGGCCGTAGATTGGTCTCATGAATTGGAAGATCAAATATCAACTTTTCAGTATCTTGAATTATGAGTTAGCAGACGACTCGTAGAATGTTTTATGACTCGTAGAAGAGGTTTCGTCCAAACTTCCACTTACTCAAATTTTAGAACCCTTGGTTTAAAGAGGCCATCTACGGCTTGTAGAATAGTCTACAACCCACAAACGAGGTCTCGTGGAACCTATCGACAATTTGCAAGAGAGGTATTTTTTCTATTCCTAACCCCTTTTAATCAAATCTTTGGATGCTTTCGACTTAATTAAGGCCCTAAAATAAAACCCTTAGACTATTTTCACCATTGCTCACTTTTAAGGGTTTCTTGAGAATAATAGATAAGGGAAAATGAGCAAGGGTTTCGCATTCAAGCACAAGGACCAATTGAAGTCTGATTGTTCGTTCTATTCCCAGATATGTAAGGCTAACCTAAAGCATGGGATTATTCTCCCATGTGGCCTATTGATGGTAATAGAGAGATTGTGAAAGTGTTGACCTTTATGAATGTTTTTCATGAATGTTTTCTTGTAAATTATATATATTATATGTATTTTCATATGTTGATGATCATCATAAACATGATGTAGTAAATAAATACTTTTACATGAGTGTTTCAAACACCCTACGAATTAATTTGTAAAAGAATGCATGAATGAACCTAGGGATTGAGTCTAGAGCCTTGATTTGAGAATATTGATTATGATTATGATGTGAGCATGATGATAGGTTGATAGAATTTGATGGTCCTAAGAGTCTTCCTAATTGAACTCTAAAATATTGGTCTAAATTGAATGTCCTCTGACGTGATTGTTTAATTCACTTTTGAAAGGTTGACGGATTGCTACGAGTCCTTATAAGACTTATTGATTAGATTGATTGAGACTGACTATTTATGAGCATTGAGTCTTGGGATAAGTATCGAGCACTGAATTGGGTAAGAGTAAGCCCAACTCGAACTCATTAACTACATCACCAAGCGTAGTTGAGGACTGAAGCATTTCATCATATGCTCCCTCTTGCTTGGAAGTCCCTCAAAGAATAGAAAACTTGATTGATTGGATCCATTATAGATTCATTCGTTCTTTACCCGACAAGTACTGAATGGCTATGGGAACATCACATTGGCTCATAAGCAATTGTTGTTGGATAAGAAAAACTCCTAGATAGGTCCCAAGCTGATAGCACTCTGACTGGATTGGATTGGATTGATTTTGATGGGTATTGATAGGTTATTGTATATTCTCTATTCTTGCTTTAGATAGACATTTGATATTTTGATTGAGCATATTTGAGTTTTGCTATTCTACCTTTATCTATTTCACTCAGCTATTTTGCATATTAGTATATTCAATGTACTGACTTCTATTTGGGCCTGCATTCTTTCATGATGCATAGATAGGTGTTAGAGATCATCAACAGGCACATCGTCATTGAGGATCTACTAACATCTCAGTTGATCAGTGAGTCCTCCCCTACTTTTGGAGGATGCTCATGTAGATTTTGTCTAGCTTGAGTTAGTACTATATTTCCTTTGATTTGGGTAGTCGTGGCCTGTCATGATACCATCTAGACAGTCTAGTTAGAGGCTTCATAGACTAGAGTTGGGATTGATGATTTGGATATTGTCTGACTACTTTCTTTCATACTAGTCCTGTTGGTTTATTATTATTGTCTTTACTTGAGATTTTCCCCTTTAATTCATCTTTAGTCTTCCATTGATATTATAAATGTTGATTGAATGAATGCGATGAGGCGAAGTAGTTCGATTGCGACTAGCAATAGACTCTGAGTGTCGGTCACATCTATGGTACCCTCCCGCGGCGTGACAAAGACAATACACTGAACCATAACACATCTCTGTATACATATATAGAATAAAAAAGTATACAAAGCGAGTCTCGAGTCAAAAAAGACAGTCAATGATACATAAGGAGACTGGAAGAATCCAAGGACGGTCAATGTTAACCACTATCTTTGATTATACAGTTATCATAGGAAGAGTCAATGCTACTACCTCATGCTAGGATCTGTACCACAAAATATATGCAAAAAATAGGGGTGAGTATTAGGGATATGGTACCCAATAGGAATCGTAGGCTGACTAATAGATAATAGTAAATAAAGTAGGGATGCACCAAAACATAACTCTACAGGTGTCTATAAGAACCCGATACCTATACTGGCGAATAGGGAAGTAACCAGGGATTGGACGGCTATGTAATGGTGTACATGGGTGTAAGGCCTTACTGTCTATTCTTGTATGCCATCTAGGCCCCCAAAAGCCCAAAAGGTACACGATAAAGGTAAATAGGTATAAGGTGCGGGTGTCAAATCTAAATGGAGCTCACAACCCAACCGCGTACACATAATCATGGCTCTATTCGAATCTCTTGCTAGGCCGTTAACCTACTATATATACACCAATCTTCTCATGACCAAAAATCAAATCGTGACTAAAGAAAATAAATTCAAAGTAAAAGCAATCACAAAACTTAATTTAAATCTCAAAACCTGGAGTCATGAGTACAAGAGCTTCTAAGTAATACAAATGAGTAAATACAACTCTGTTACATAAGTAAAATACATAGTCCAGAATAGAAAACAATAAGATGCAGTCTCAAAGAAATATCAGCGACTCGAAGACTGAATCTCACCACTAAATCTAGAAATAGAAATAAACTCCACATAAAAGATCAACTATCCCGTGGAAGTCTCTATCCTCAATTTGCAGGGAGAAAACAAAGTAGGGGTGATTATACCAAAATGTACCCATTAGGTTCAATCGACTAGGTAGGAGAAATCAGATAAATATGTAATAATGAGGGATCTAAACACCTGTAATGAAAGGGTTAGTACACAATATCTATCTATGTATTTATTTATCTATCTATCTATTTATCTATCAATATATACGTACGTACG
>JAPFFP010000080.1:11446445-11475284 GCA_026153255.1 Solanum medicagineum
TCATGACCTGAGTCAACACTATTGGTGGTGTGGTATGAAGAAGGATATTTCAAAGTTTGTGGCTAAGTATTTAACTAGTCAGCAGGTTAAGTGTGAGCACCAGCAGGCTGGAGGTGAGTTTCAGAGGAAGCCTATTCCTACATAGAAGTGGGAATGGACCACCATGGATTTTGTGGTGGGTTTTCCCACTACTGTGGGTCGTTATGACTCTATCTGGGTAGTTGTGGATCGATTGACTAAGTCTGCCCATTTTATTTTTGTTAAGGTTAAGTATACAACAGAGAAGTTGGCTGAGCTTTACATCAGTCAGATAGTTAGATAGCATGGTGTGCCCATTTCTATCATTTCTTATTGTGGTTCACTCTTTAGTTCACATTTTTAGAGGGCCTTGTAGTCTGGTCTAGGTACTCAGCCGGATATGAGTTTAGCTTTTCCGCTCAGATAGAAGGACAGTCTAAGCAGACTATTCAAGTGTTGGAGGATATGCTTCGAGCGTGTATGATCGATTTTGGTTCCCATAGGAACTAACACTTGACCTTGGCAGAGTTTGCCTATATTAATAGTTATCACTCCAGTATTCATATGGCTTTGTTTGAGGCTTTGTATGGTAGGCGGTGTAGATCTCCGATTGGTTGGTTTGGTTCAGCTGAGATGTACTCTTTAGATGCAGACTTTCTTAGAGATGCTATGGAGAAGGTCCGTATGATTCAGGGAAGGTTGTTGACAGCTCATAGTCGACAGAAGAATTATGTAGATATGAGGGTCCGAGCCCTAGAGTTTATGAAGTGTGATCATGTGTGGCTTAGAGTGTCGCCCATGAAGGGTGTTATGTTGTTCGCTAAGAAGGGAAAGCTCTGCCCTTAATTCCTTGTCCCATTGAGATTATGGAGCGAGTTGGAGAGGTGGCCTATAGACTAGCCTGGCCACCTAGCTTATCATTTGTACATCTTGTGTTTCATGTCTCCATGCTTCGGAAGTATGTGCTCGATGAGTATCATATACTTTCATTTGATTTGGTGGAACTGATTCCAGACTTGTCATTCGAGGACGATCCTATAGCTACTTTGGATAGATTTTTTTGAAAGCTTAGAAACAAAGAGATTGCTTCCGTGAAGGTGCAATAGAAGAATCGTCCAGTTAGAGAGGCGACTTGGGAGACAGAGTCTGACATGCGTGCTAAATATCCTCATCTTTTTTAAGCTTCTGGTACATTCTTCTATCTTATGTCCGAGGATGAACATAATTTTTAGTGGTGGATAATGTAATGACCCATTAGGTCATTTTAAGAATTAGTTCTCTTGATTTCTTACAAGATTTATCACGAAGCATTTTAAGTAGGTACTTGGACTATTTGATAACTAAGATAATTTAATTTATGGGTCAATTTAAATAATTACTATAAGTGGTGGACTAATTGTTAATTTGTTTAAGAGCCTATATCACTTGACCTATGTATTAATTTAGGTTAGTGGGATTTATCAGTTTAGAAGAAAGATAAAATAAAAGAAAGAGGGGGTGACGCTACTGACCTTCAAATTTCTACAGGTAACGTCAATTTCCATTACATGTTGGTTGGATTGTTAATGTTTATGGTTTCCAGATATGGGACTTAAGATTAGTATAAGATTTATGTGTAATTATTCCTAGTTGAGACGTTCTGAGTCCTCTCCGTTTTGTCATGTTGTAGTTAGTTGCTTGCCTAGTGATAATATATAGATTAATTTTTATTTCTATTCTTAACATTCATTAAGGAGGTAGGTGAAACTTAATTACCACTATAAGTGGTTGCTGGGAATTCATGAAACAATATGGTGGATTGTATGCACCGGTGTCGATTTTTGTAATGAAATTTTATTCTTTTATTGTAGAAGTGCTATTTGTGCAAATAGTACTATGTGTAATAGAATCTGTAGGCATACTATCATATCAAAATAAAAGTGTTGTGGGTTTTAGGATAAATGGAAAATCATTGGTGCAACATAGGGGCAACTACCCGTACAAAAGTCATGTTGAAGACTTCATTCTCTTGTTTATTCACTGACTTAGGTTCCTGTGCTCTTGTTGGATGGTTATTACTCAGATATGTTGTATGCTCCAATTATCCATAAATATTAGGGAGGATAATAGCCACACTAATGGCAATTGTGATATACATTATACTAAAGGGTTTGTTGCTTAGCAAATGTAAAGGCTAATGGTAGTGTTATGTTTCCAGAACGTGGTTACTTTTATACATTATTCATTATATTTCAAGTGGTGAGGCAGTTAATGGCAATGTTTGATTTCCCGAAAGTGACAAACCAATTCCTAAATTGCACTTTTATATACAGTTAAGGACTATTCACATATGATATGTTGCTTCCTTCGTCTTTACACTTCTATACAGTGTGTTGGTCCTTCGTTTAGTCGACCTTACTCCTATATTGTGCGTGCCATCAGTTTAGGTGTTGTCAATTTTGAAATCTTATTATAATTATTATTTGACTAAATTGTGGTGCTACCGATTCTATTCGAAAGGGAAAAACACAAGTGTTTGATTGATCGTGATTCGACTAAGGCAAGTAGACTTTCAAAACTTTGTAATTCTTATAAAAATTCCCAAATTTTCTTGTCTTCTATGTGTGATGCATGAAATATTGGTGATATTATACAAATGGGGTGATTAAGTGTAAATGTGAGTTGGTTTGGTGTCGTAACACTTGAATTGATAATGTGGCTAAGTGATAAGAATTCTGTTTTGAGATATATTGTTGATGTTGTATCAAGAATATGGTGTTGTGGGTTGTATTAAAATTTGTCATCTCCTCATTATTGTGTTAACATGCTTATTTGCATTGACTCTTGTGACAAGTGTTATGTGAACTAAAAAAGAATAAGAATTAAAGAAGATGCACTATTTCGAGGGACGTGTCACACGCTGCGATGAATACTATATTTCGAGGGATATGTCACACGCCGTGACATAAATTATATTTCGAGGGTCATGTAACACACCACGATAGATACTATATTTTGAGGGTCATGTCACATGCTGCGACAGATACATAGACTAAAGGTCCCCCATGGGTCCTGGACTGAGAGACAGCGGGTATGTATCACTAGGACAGACATCTATCATTATGTCTAATTATTATATAAGCGTTGCATCTCATCCTTGCATATTCTTGTGTGGCATGATGTTATTTCTGTGATTGATTGTGTTATCACTTATGAGTTGTGTCTTGTAACTTGTGATTTGGAATTATCATATACTGAAAAACTATTTCTATTGTGTATTATATGTTGCTGGACTGGCTGATTTTCTATACAGGTTGTAGTTATGGAAGTAGGTTGGAATGAAAGGAGTTTGTGTATTCTATTGGACTTACTTTGTTTAGTTAGTTGACTTGCTCGGTATCGTGTTGCTTTTGGTACTCACTCTTTGCTTCTACACTTGTGTAGGTTTTGAGCCCAGACAGTGAGTAGTGTTTTCCTTGATCATGCAAGGCTTTTCAGGAGATTTAAAGAGGTAGTTGTTGTCATCTGTTTGACTCTCTTATTTCTATTTCCTTTATGCTTTGTTCTATTGGAGAAAAAAGACAGTTTAGACTCATACTTCTTTGATTTTCTGCATTGCTAGTGATTTGTACACATGACAACCAATCTTTGGGTGGTATTTAAGTTATGAGGATTTTCAGTTTTAGTTATCTACTCTATTTAATTACTTCTGTGCGTTATTTCTATTTTCCTTTGGGTTAAAGGTGACTTGTTCTGGTGGGATTGACCAAGTCCCATCACGTCCATTTTTGGGCTGTGACACTTGTAGTTAGAGTTATATACCTATTAGGTAAGTAATAAGATGACAAATTGATTGCCATAAGTTTGATGAATTAGTCGTAAGTACCCTATGAGGGGCATGGTGAGGTATAAAGAGGGAGTTAGTGTCGGAATATGTTAGAGTGTGCTCAAAACTAGAAAGAGTTCTATGTAGATGTACTCTGATATCGTATTGTGTAGATGTTGAATAGGGGAATAGAGTGCTTCCAATGTGGTAGATCTACACTAGGCTTATAATTCTGAAGTAAGAGCCCCATGAGGTTTATATAGTTATGATCTTAGCCAAGTAAGGGGGTATAGTGAGTGGAGGAACGGTACTTGATTGCAAAGAAGGGATGTGTTGAGTGAATAACTGCTATGAGGTTTTAATAGGCTTATTCTACGAATTGTTTACCTTGTAGTTGTAAGGATGTTAGAGAGGTGTGTAATACAGCATATTAGTACAGGATCCTAAGCTTGAATTTTGAGGCGTAGTGTTAAGGAGAAGATAGCATTGTGAGTATGATAGTCTTAGTTGGATATTCACCTTAAGGGGTTCACTATAGTGTATGGTTGAAATTAAGGTTTTGACTTGCAAGGAATGTGATGTAGTGAATATGGTAGAGGCTTGAGATGTGTACCCATAATTGTCTAAAGATGAGTGAAGCTCTAAGCCTTGACTGCTATAAGAATCTAGAGAGTATATTTGAGATGTCAACGTGGATAGGTTGATTTAAGTATTCCTTATCATTCGGAATAACTTAGTTAATCTGGGGCTTATGGATAGATGATGATGAGCTCTCCGTGAAAGTCTAAGTCTTATACAAGTGAGTTCTTGGGGGCACAAAAGTTGGGAGCCTACGGGCAAGAGAGGAGGTTAGATTGCAAGAGTCGTGGGAAGTGGCTACGTACGCCATTAAGAGAAAAAAATATAGAGAGATTTCCATACAGACACCAGGGAGCTAAGAATGGTATCATTGAAGAGAGTCTTAGTGGCTATTTTATACATATGACTATAATATGATAGAAGAGCTTAAGACACCTATTCTTGTGGATAGTGTTTCCTCGATCTTATGGAGGTATATGCATATAGCCTAGTAGAGGAAATTGATTTGCAAAACTTGAGAGATGAACCTTAAGCTATAGGGTAGATGGTGATGTGATAGACCAAAATAGATCTTGAGTGTTCGATGGTGATAGGTTAATTTGGATGAGGCATCAACTCTTTGCGATCTCGTATATTCCTCGTACTTTAGTGCAGATGATACTTTATTCCTGTCTATTATACGACTGCCATGCCCATGGCCCAGTCCCATATACTACTTTTTGATTATTATTCATGTTGAGTTGTTAGGAAGAAAAATGATGAATTCATTCATTAATTTTGAATCTTACCCTATGGATCTAAGCATTTCCACTCTATGTTGAATGAGCTGTGATCTGAGTTTATATTGTAGATAGTTTTATGAACCCATAATGAGTCTCGATAGACGAGGAAGATTGTACTTCATTATGAACGTTATCAAATAAGATTTCTCGAATGAATCGTTCTAATGATCTTTGTTTCAAGTTCTTTGAGTGACCTTGTCTTCCTAGTCTTGACAGAAATGTTGATGAGAATGGAGGAGTGATGGTTGATCAGAGAGAGTGAGGGTTCTTTATTATGATGTCATCTTATGCATGCCCCTACCTTCGGTAAGTTATGCCATTGTTAATGGTAGGATGTAGAGTGTCAAGTTTGAGATGTAGAATCATGCTTATTTTGCATGAGGAGTAGTAGTTGGGGTTTTGCCAAAGGGGGAGATAACAAGTTCCTCTAGGTCAAATAGTGATGTTGATAGTAGTAGACGGAGAATGAGGGTAGATGAGGAAGAGTGAATGTATCCTTATTATGACATTGGTGTTGCACTTGTGTCATGTAGGGGTAGTGATAGGGAGAAGGGGAGAGATAAGACATTATGATATGCAATAGATAGGTAAAAGTATGTTGGGGTGTCCTTGAGTAGGAGCTCATCGAATGGTGGTGGTAGAAGTGCTAAGTAGGCTTGAAATTTCTTAGATACAATAGAAGTGGTTAGAGTGATAGGCTTGAATGAGTGGTTGTTATTATGCGAGTATTGATGATAGTGTATTGAAGACATCGTGATGAGGTTTTCAAGTAAGGATACTAGTGAGGTAGTGAAGAGAATTGATGATCTTTTAAGAGAAGTCCATGTAAGATTATAGAGCTTGAATATTGAGGGTTAGCCTTGTATGGATATGATCATCCTAGCAATAGCACCTCGAGGCTCAAAAGTAGGCTTGAACGGAATAAGAGGATGTGGATAGGTAGAGAGTTGAATAGGACATATAAGCTTAAGTTGATGGAGTAGACTGTCATGAAAGGGAGCACAATTAAGGTGGGGAGTTGAGCTCGAGAATGCCCGCGAGTGTTGTATATCACGATGGTCCCATTTCTCGATTAGAGTTAATGACTTCCTTTTGGAGTTCAAACAACTTGCTAACGAAGTGTTTAAATGATTCAAATTGATTGAGTTTCGACGTTCCATTTATGCCTGATGGTGAGGATGTTTAAGACAATATCACTACTCTTGATTTAAACTGAATTGACGATCTTAGTAGATGTATCTATTCTTGAGTCTAAGTAAGGTTTGTTGAGGTTAATGAGGAGTTTAGAGTTTGATTGGTTGATATGAGTATTGAGATGAGTCTTGAGTCTATTCGTGCCTTGATATCCAGCTTTACTCATCATTCGATGACGAATGATCCCAAGGGGAAGATGATGTAACACCTTGTAAAATTACCAAAATACCCCTAGAGAAGAGACGTGCACATAACACATCTTCCCATACTTCGATGGAAAATCCAAGGCTGGATACATGATCAGCATGGAAGATTGAGTGGAAAAGTGATCTTGGTTGATTTTTAGAGCAACCGGATCAAAAGATAATTTTTCGATGCGA
Organism: Solanum medicagineum; assembly: GCA_026153255.1. Taxonomy (NCBI): domain Eukaryota; kingdom Viridiplantae; phylum Streptophyta; class Magnoliopsida; order Solanales; family Solanaceae; genus Solanum; species Solanum medicagineum. The sequence goes on from JAPFFP010000080.1 coordinate 11,453,204, forward strand.
CAACGTGAACTAGTGAAGGTGTGCGATAGAGGCGCGATGCGCCTCCATCGTGGACCAACACTTATTTTTTTAGGAAATTTTTCTATGGGATTAGAAACTTTGTTCGGAGAATTTTCGCAAAAATGCCAAAAATATACCTGATCCGTGTCGCGGATCTCGCATCCCGAAAATGGTCTTTTTTTGAATTTCGCGAGGGGCATTCTAGACCTTTCAAAGCCCCTCGTAGACTTAATATATGATCAAAGTAAGTTGTTTTGTGTATAAAAAGGGTTTTAAACGCATTCTTAAGCCCTTCTAAGTCCTTGGAAATGACCAGGGTTAAAGAGAAGAGAAGAGGAGCGAGGAACTAAAGAGTTCAAGGAGGATCTTTGAGAGATGATTGTTAAAGCTTCACACCAGGTATGTAAGGCTAAGCTACAAACATGAGATTATTCTCTCATGTGCCCCATAGACGGTCATAGAAGAGTTGAAAGTGCATGAGTCCTTATACTGATTCTTGGAGTATTATCTTGATTATTTTCTTGAAATTTATATTTACTACATGTATATTCATATATTAATGATCATCATAAACTTGTTTTCTTGAATTGATTACTTTTCATGAAATATTACATAAACCCTACTTGATTATTTTAAAAAGCATGCATGAATAAAGATAGGGATTGAGTCTAGAGCCTTGATTAAGAATGTTGATAGTGATTGTGATTGTGAATGTGAGAATGATGATAGGTTGATAGTATTTGATAGTCCATGAGTCTTCCCAAATGAACTCTAGTGATTTGTCTGTTCAATTATTCCCAAATGATTCTTCTAAGCCTTGAGCTAATGATTGATAGTTGAATTGATAGTATGCTTAGAGTCTCCATGAGATTGATTGAATGATGAGAGCCTCTACGAAGCTGATTTGAGATGAGCAGATTGGGATGGTTTGAGTTTACGGATTATTTTATGAGCATTGATTCATGGGAGAAGTATCGAGCACCGAAAGAGTAAGAGTTAATCCAACTCACACTCGTCAAACTACGTTTCCAAGTGCAGTTGAGGATTAGGACCATTACATCACATTATGTTGAGCTTTCCTCTAATTAGATGTCGCTGAAATCAATAAAGGACTTATAGATTTCTGTATCCATTTGGACTTGTCCATTATGGTTTTGATTCATTCTCTACCAAGCAAGTACAAAATGGCTTTGGCAACATCAGCGTGATTGTTGTACAATCACTGGCTTATTACCGACTATTGTTGGATAAGAGAAACTCCTAGAAAGTTCCCACCTTGAGTACTCTGAGTCGAGATCAGATAAGATGAGACGAGTTGAGATGAGTCTAATTTGATTGATGAGGTTTGATGGGTTTGATGGGTCATTTGTCTACTCTTTATTCTTTCTTTAGATAGACACTTGACATATTAATTTGCTATTATTCTGAGTTGATTGTTGTTTCATATTGTTCTACTTGTTTTGGTTTCATTTAGCTATTTTACATACTGTACATTCAACGTACTGACACCTCTCGATGCAGCATCATTTCATGATGCAAATCCAGGATTTAGAGATCGTCAACAGGTGCATCGTTGAGGATCTGAGAGGTTCAGCTGATTGGTGAGACTCCCCTCCTTTGGAGGATTCATTATATTTATCTCATCTTGCTTTACAGTCAGAAGTTTAGAGTAGCTTTACTATATCTTGATTTGAGGTAACCATGGGTCTTTCATTGGCACCATACATAGTAAAAGAGGCTTCATAAACTAAAGTCGAATGTTGATATTAAGACTTGTTGAGCTAGTTTATTTCTACTAGCCTTTTTATTTAAATATTACTTTGAGACTAGATGAGATGCGCCCATTACTTTCCTTTGTCTTCTACTGATTGCCTAGAGATTGTTGATTGAATGAATGTGATGAGGCAAAGTGGTTTGATTGGGGAATAGCTATAGTCTCTGAATGTAGGCCACGTCTAGGGTACCCTCCCAGGCCGTGACATCTTATGCAACCACCATCTAGTGTTCTCTTCCAAAGGGGAAGAAACCTCTCACTTTGCCCAGGCTGACAGATACGCAAGTGAGAGGTCGGCGGGTCGACAAATCTTAGGAGACCATCCACCATATGCTTTTTGGTACTAAGTACCGTGCCCCTAGATATGTAGCGGAGTTTGACTACAGGTTGGGGTAGGCCAGGAACCTATTGATTATGAATAATCCTGAGCATCGGACCACACTTTTGAGATGGGTGGCCAGTCATATTGTAGAGCAGGGTCCGGAACCTGCTTGGGTCACTACCCACACGGAGCCTATCGTCAAGGCTTCATTCATCTTTCCTGCCATGGTTTGGTGGGCCGTTGTTTGATCACGCATCTGGCTAACCTTGGTGGATAATACTCTTACGCCAGACCGTGTAGTTTTGGTTGCCAGCATCTCGGCAGGCTGTGATATTGATTGGGTCCGTCTCATCGCCGCGTAGATACATGAGGCCGCACTAAAGAAGGCCATCTCTATCCCTTTACCATGTTTTATTTGTAGAATGTGTGCAGTGTATCAGGTGGAGATTTTCCATTAGCTAGACTAGTTGGTAGAGGCCCAACACACTTTGGTCCCTAGCCTGATCAAGGATGATAAGAACCCGGTAGCTCTCCGGCAAGCATATGCTCTTTCTCTGCCAGAGATGTTTGCCCCGATGCCACCACCTGAGGGTTCGAAGACTGACCCTACTACTGCTGCTGCTACTATTCCTGAGGAGGGACCCCCGCAGCCCGAGGCAGTCGATGAGAGGGGTTCCACTATTACTGTTGTTGCACTAGAGGCCTCTACTTCACAAACTCCTACAATGGGCATGGTCTATGTGCTCGTCGTTTATATTCAGACCATGGTGTAGAGATTATCACATGCTGAGGCCCAGTTGACTCAGCTCTTCCAGCAGATTAGGCCATGGCTCTGGCAGGCTATTTCGGACTCAGAGGATCAGAGTTGGGCATTCACCATTTCTACTATTCAGGACTGTATTCCTACGGTGGATGCCCACATCAATGCCTTTGAGGAGAGGGTTCAAAAGATATTAGTAGAGACCCGACCTTCAAATTTGTCACCCCTGTAGTCGGAGATTCAGCAACTCCGAGCTGATATGACAGCATCACTAGAGGCACCAGTCACACTACCAGAGATGACTTTTATAGTGTCGATGTTGGATTTACTTTCCTCTGAGGAGCCTTCAGCAACTTCCCTCGGGAAGAGACCTTGGATATATGAGTATCTAGAAGAAAAAAAATGAACGTGCAAAGTTCTTAGAGAATGAGGACTAGGATCTCGAGCGTGCATTCAGAGAGTCGATACATGAGATGGAGATCAGACGAACTCGAGAGGAGAATCAGTTAAGGGGTATTTGCCCCTCCGAACAGAGTATTATTGCTGCTGATACCCCGTAGGAGGAGGATCGCGAGATTCTGCCAGAGACCGGTGCTTAGGAGCCTAGGTATGTTTTTTATCCCTTTATGTGTATTATTTTGCTTGATTTCGTGCATTAGGGACAATGCACATCTTTTTCGATGGGGTGTGGGTAGTGATGGGCCTCAGTGAAGCCTGAGTAGCTTATGGTACATAACTACCCCAATTTTCATCTCGAGGTTTTCTTGCCTGTGTTCTTTTTCCACGTGGATATTTAGTTTTTTGTTTGAACTGGCACATTTAGGATGTTTAGATAATTTGTGTAGCATATAGTACTAATACTTATGTCATAAGATGACAACCATACATGTTTAGGTGTTTGACAATATCTGTTCTGATTGGTAAGGGCAATTTGAGATGAGAAGCATGTTCTGTGAGTCTTTCTATTGATAATGTATGTTGTTGTCTTTCTACTGATAATGTATGCTGTTCTATGTGAGTGTGAACCTATTTTGCTAGATTCATGTATTTTGTACTAAATCAGAGCTTGCCCTGTTACTCTAAGTTAGATCGTAGATTAAATAGTTTAGGAAAGGATCTTAGGCCTTTGTTCTTTATTTAGTCCACGCTAACCTAAAATAACTAATCAAAATGATGACTTATCCCTTATTCTAAATATTTGAGCCTTACATGTACCAATTCTTTCAAAACACCTAATTAGACTAGCCTTATCTAGTGATAAATCTTGAAATTCTTCATGGTCTTTCCTTGAGCTTTGTGAACCTTGACGGAGGCAAAAAGCCTAAGTTGAGGGTGGCTAGTGTAAAGGCAAACACAAAAATTAGGTAGTGAGTTAGGAATAAGGAGAAAAAGTATAAAAATCATGTACCAAGTGCAAGAAAAAGAAAAGATGCCTTAGATATGAGCTAAAAAGCAAAATGAAGTGTAAAAACAAGGCAAAAGCTGAAAAATAAGAAGAAAGCAATTGGAAAAGCTTAAGAAAAAGAAAGAGGGAGAAAAATGTGAAAATAGTATAGTTGGTGAGGTGAAAGTGATTAAAAACGCAGTTTCTAGGAGGGCCATAAGTCACTATTTTTCCAAAAAGGCCATACCGAAGCCCCCTGAGCTTACGTTACAGGCCTAGATAGTCCTAAAGTGATCCCAGTCTAGTTAGTTGAAGGTCTGAGTCATGAGTATAGGGGCAAGCCTATGGTACTAGTCATTATACATGACTATCTTTTGTGAGAGTGAGTGTGTTTATACAGTCCCAAAACTAAATTTGAAATCATCGTTGAGTGTAAAAAATGGGACTTCTTTCTGTGATGGCACTTGCAGTGCATTGTTAGCATTTGAATTGTTCAGTGATTGTAGACTGTTGATATCCCCTTGCTTGTCATGATTGTGTTGTCACATGCATCAATTTGCACTGGTTTGCTAAATAGCTATATGATCCTATTTGGAAAAACTGATTTGGATGTCTGAGTTTGAATTGTATGTGATGTATGCCATTGAGTTGAGGTCTGTGTGTTACTGTATTGTCTATATAGATTGAGTCATCTCTTGAGGATAAGCAATAATTTTAAGTTGAGGGTGTTTATATGCTGTCAAAATACAACACTTTGATTCTTAAAACTTACGATTTTATGTGTTCTCAATGCGATATTTATTGTTTTTATGTGTTTTTGCATTTAGTTTTGCAGGAAAGCAGGTTGGATATTAACTTGGGGCGAAATTGCAGAAGTTTTATAATTTTTGGCGATTTACTAACCCTCTACGAGTCATAGAACATTCCACCAGTCATAGAGGTAGTTTCGTGACAAATTTCAGTGAAGGATGAAATCCAAAGTTCAGCTATACGAGACCTCTATTTGAGTCGTAGAGCAGTCTACGAGTCGTATAGATGGGTTTCAGGACGATTTCTAGTGAAGGACAATCTGATGCAGTTGAAGTATACAAGAGAGTAATATAAGTTGTGAATTAGTCTACGACTCATAAAATGAAGTCGTAGAAGAGCTGTCCGGAATCCCAGGAGCTGACTATGAGACCCCGACTATGACTCTAAATCACATTACAAGTGTAAAGAGCTTTCGTGGAGTTCGCCTACCAGTTTTTCTAATTTTTAGGACTTAATTGTAATTACATTAAATAGTAATTTTAGGTTATTGTACAAGGTAGGACGTCATTATTCAGTACTTTTATGGTTTGTACTTGGAGAACTCAATTAAGAGAGAAGATAGTGAAAGAACACTTATGGGTAAATTTGATCTTGAATCTTGTGATTCTCATTCTTCTTGGATTTACTTGATCTTAATTCAATTGGATAAGTGTTTAATTATATTTTCTAAATTCATAATTTCTTCATTTACCAATAGCATGAGTATCTAAATCCACAACTAGTGTTGTGGGAACCATGAAGAACTAACTTAATTAACCTGGGTAATTTGAAATTCTTTGAATGGGTATATGCATGTATTAATCAATTTTCTTCGTTTTGCATATTTCTAATGGTGACGAACATTAGAAACTACCTAATGTTACTGGCTGGACCAAGGTAGTAATGAATAGGAAAGAAGGTTGATTAATAGGATTCGATGATGTGTTCTTGTCTAATAAACCGAACTAGGCCAAGGGGAGGTTGACTGGGACTTATAGGTAATGGTTAGTATTGCACACTATGGAGATGGGTCAAGTCACATAGTGAAATTCGCCTCTCACCTTTGACCAAAAAGCTTGGTGAACTTAAATTAGCGTCCTACATGCTATACACTAGACAAGAATTGGATTATCCGATGATGGTAAGTTGGGGAATCATGGGGAACATGATAACCTAGTTTCTCTCTATTATTGATTATCTCTTGTGATAGGTAGTGTAGTTTAGTTTCTTATTGATTATTGCAACCCCCCCCCTTCGGGGAATTGAGGTGGTTAACTACTTGAATTGCTTATTGGTGAGTTGTTCATGAGTGTACGTATTCCTTAGGTTCGACACTAACCTTGGTTAGGTTTTATGTCTTGACAACGACCTCTTTATCGTCTAAAAAGGAGGTGTAACTTAGGTGAGATCAATCACATTCATTCAATTATAGCTTAACAAATCAGCAGATGGCTAAGGATGAAAAATTGCTGACAATCTCAATATACAAAGCCCATAGGACAATAATCAAACTTTTATTGTCTGACATAAAAATAGTTTTAAAGAAAATCAGTCAAGAGATAAAGATCTCATTATCAACTCATCACTATCTAGTCTATGAAGCCTCTAACTATACTATCTAGATGGTGCCAATGACAAGCCATGGCTACATCAACCAAAAGAAGATAAAGTGATAAATTCAAGCTAGATGATAGTAATATGGAAATCCTCCATAAGCAAAGGGGTCTCACCAATCAGCTGAAGCTGAATAGATCCTCAATGATGCACTTGTTGATGATCCCTGATACTTATCTCTGCATCATGAAATGATTCAGTCCAAATGGATGTTAGTACGTGGAACGTACGAGTATGTAATTTGGCTGAGTGAAATAGATATAGGTAGAACAAATCAATGCAGAAATACTAAATCAAAATATCAAATGTCTATCTAAAGAAAGAATAAAAAAGTAGACATTGACCCATAAATACTATCTAATCATTCTAATCAATCCAATCCAATCAAAGTACTATTAGTTTAGAACTTTTATGGGAGTTTCTCTTATCTGACAACAATCACTTATGAGTTAGTGATCGTACAACAATTATGTTGATGTTGCCACAACCGTTCAATACCTTGCCGGGGTTAGAACAAATCTAATCCATAATGAATCCGGACAATCAACCAATCAAGTCCCATTGTTTCAGACAATAAAATGAGGACATGTCCAACTTTAACAGACTTAGTCCTCAAAGTAGGAACTTTTCCGATTTTAACGGACTTAGTCAACTCCTAGCTTGGTGATGTAGTTATTGAGTTCGAGTGGGACTTACTCACACTCAATTCGTTGCTCGATACTCCTCTAAAAACTCAATGTTCATAAACAATCAACCTCAACCAATCCCATCAATGAGTCTTACGAGGACTCTTATCAATCCATCAATTCCATCATAATAAAGCAATTCGACCTATCAACTATCAATCAATTCTCAATCATATCTCTCAACATTTTAGCCAATCAAACACATCGACCTTTTTAAGAGTGAATTAGACAATTACATAGGAGGACTTTCAATCTACACCAATTTGTAGAGTTCAAATATGAATACTCATAGGACCATCAACTTCTATCAACCTATCATCATGCTCACATCACAATCACAATCAATATTCTCAAACCAAGACTTTAGACTCAGTACCTAGGTTTATTCATGCATTCTTTTATAAAGTAACATAAAGGATTTATGAAATAACTCAAGTAAAAGTACTTATTTAGTAAATCAACTTTATGATGATCATCAACATATGAAAATACATTATATATATACACACACACACACACATATAGAGAGAGAGAGACTCGATATCCTTACAAACGTTTTATTACCATCAATGGGGCACATGGAAGAACAAATTCATACTTTAGTTTAGTCTTATATACCTAGTACAGAGTTTTGACAATCAAGCTTGTAAGAATTTGTTATTCTCTTGAACCCTAGCTCCTCCTATGTTCTCCTTACCCCTAATCTTCGTTAAAAGCATAGAAAAGCTTAATAATGAGTGTTAAAATCCATTTTATGCTCAAAATAACCTATACTGATTGTGTTTTATGTTTATGAGGGGCTAAGAAAAATTCTAGAATGTCCCTCATGAAAAACTGAAAAATATACCTTTGGCGTACCAAGTCTGCGGCGTGGACTTGGTCAAATTTGGGAGTTTTTTCATCAAAAATTTTCTGATCCCGTTGAAAATATTGGGATCACATCCAAGTGTATGTCCATGACAAGTCCGCATCGCGGGTATGTCACACACTTTTCTGGAATTGCATTTTCCCATCGAATAATTATTTAAATTCGATTGCTTTAAAAATTAACCAAGACCATTTTTTCACATAATTTTTTGCGTTGATCGCATTTTTGGCCTCAGGTTTACCAACAAAGTTTGGTAATTTATGAAGCACTCTCTCTTCTAGGGGTATTTTTGTAATTTTACTAGGTGGTTCAAAGTTTGAAATTCATGGGGAACACAATACCCTAGTTATTTTCTCACTGGTTTCAAAATATTTGCTTCTGGTTTAGGTTTACTTATTGCAATTACAAACCCCCCTTTTCGGGAGATAAGTAGGTTAATTCATTTGAGTTGCTCGTTATTACTCCAGGTCTTAACCATATTCCCTATGGGTTCAAGCCTAACCTTGGGTAGGTTATATATTTAGACAACGACCGCTTATACATTCAAAAGGAGTTGTAGTTTTGACGACATCACCTATTCAAACTGCTCAAGCTTTTCCTTTCTTACTCTCCTCCAAATGCTGTTTAGCTATCAAAACATGAATCACAGGGTCAATACAGTCGATTTGGCTGTAAAATCTAAAAAAGTCAGCGAAATTATATCAATTGCACCAAAAATGGGGAAAACTAAGGCCCATGCTTGAAATCCCAAACAAACCCCTGTAAAATGATCCCAACGTCACCCCAAAACTATAGCCAAAAGTTTGAGCTCAAAGCAGATTCCATAAGACCGAGAAATGGCTCAAAAACGAAGTTACATTTCTTATCGAATAATATTTCTTACAAAATTTTCTCGGTCAAAAATTACAAAAAATAACAAAATTATCAGAATATGATCATGCCACAATGTTCCTCTCAAAAAATAGAACAACTTAGACCCATGTTTTACTCAATTACATTGAGAAACGATTGAGATATCGCAATGCAAAGTTTTCACACATTCTCGAGCATACAACCAGCTAAAACAACAAAAGTTTGCTTCGTTTCAGAGCAAAAGTTACATGTTTGTAAAGTTTTTTTTAAGTTTTGTGCGCAACCAGTGTTTACAGGTTTGGCACTGCCCTAACCTTTTGCCTCCGCAAACGGAGGGCTGACACATGCCAAGCCTCTTGTGAACGTGGGTCATGTTTCTACAATCGCGGGGCTTTGCCAATACATGCATGCATGAATGCATCACGCCCCTACAACACTACTTAAAAATAGGCGAAAAGCGATGAGCTGCATCGCTTTTTTCCTCAAAGTCGATGGAAAAGCGATGCAGTCCAATTTGTTGCTTTTTTGGTCAATACTTTTAGAAAAGTGACGAACTGTATCGCTTGTTTGCGACACGGTCCATCATCCCTTATTTTAAATTTATAAAAAAATTTAATAAATAGGGATAGACTATATCGCAATAATTAAATTAATTTTAAATAATTAAAACTTGCTTCGGATGGCGTCGCAATTTGGTAAAATATTATGATTTTTTTGTTAAAAAAAGCGACGGACATAGGATCCCTATTTGTCGCTTTTTCGAAAAATTTATTTAAAAAAATTCCAAAAAAGCGACAAACATAGGGTCCATGTGTGTTGCTTTTTTGGAAATTTTATAAAAAAAATTGCAAAAAAGTGATGAACTTTAGGACCCTGTCCATCGCTTTTTCTGTAGTTTTTTTGATAGTAGAAACCTGCAGTTTCTGCTGTCCACCTACAGTTTCTACTGTTCAATTCAATTTCTTTCAATACGACCAATCAAACACAATCAACAACATTTATAACATACAAAATACATAATAACAACCATGATCAAACATTAAAAATGAATAAAATCCATAATATACAATGTTTTAAATTGTTTCAAAGTTTATCAAAACATTAAAGCTGTCTAAAACTAAAATTAAAGGGAACTTAAGGACTATTTTCAACAAATTCATAATTCTCATTAGGTTTATCGAGAGCAGAAGGCTGCGGTGAAGGCCGACGAGCGAAGTTGAGCACTTGTTCTCATATTTGTGTAACTTCTCCATCATACCCTTTTTCTCCTCAGCCCTCCTTGCCTCAAATGCTGCCAATGCACTTGTAAGTTCTACTTTTTTTGAGACATGGTAACCATCTGAACTTAGTCAAGGGCCTCAACTTGACTTGACGATCCTATACCTTCTAAACCTAGTTGTAGTCATCATATGTCATTACTAGAGCCCGTCTCATAGATACGATCTTTGTGGCTCCCGCCAACTAGCTTTTCGATACAAATTTAAGTGGACTACTCAGTCCTAAGTTGGACATCATTTTCAAGCTCACGAACTTACTGCTCGTAGACTTGCTAGTTCATACAATATAAATTAGAGTTAGAATCAGTACTATATATATATAGACACACACACACACACACAAAGACAAGTTGTGTTTAGAATCTTACATAGCTCGTTCGTCCTTTCCTTCCACCCACACGTCCAGCTCCGACTTACCATCTTTCCTTTTGACATGAGTTTTCTTAAAAATATCATGACGAAATGAAACACGTCCCTATATTTTCTCCTATAAATAATTAATAGTATAATTAATGAAATAATATTTAATTGAATAATGTATTTAAGATTATGAATTTAAACTTTAAATTTAAAAATATTTCCACTCCTTCAAAATATATAGTCCCAACACTCTTTTGCACCACCAGTGTGCAACGAGCCACCTTTCAAACTGCCTCTAGCCTTTTTGTTCAGATGAAGTTTTGAATTCTTTGGATTCCCTATAGCAGTGAAACTCTTCATATAAGTGAGGTTGCAACCAACCTAAAGGTTTTTCATCATTCTTGAGCCAGATAACTAATCTGGTGCTCTCCTTTCTCTCAAAAGTTATGTGATGACCATATTGTACTTTTGCTCCCAAGTACATAATGTTTGAAAAAATAAAAAGAAAGTGGTAGAGAATTAGTTAGATAAAGTATGCTATAGATATTAAACTTAACTTAAAATAAACATGTATACATACACCTGACGGATTTTGTATGGAATCTTTCCCCAAGACTGATAGGGCCCATTAAATAGCCTCCTAACACTCTTCTGTAGAGCCTCGGAAGGATCCTTCAAATGGATGCCACCTACAAGACATACAATAAATATATTAGTTTATTAATGTTTTAGTAATGTAGCAAAAAAAATAAATAAAAAACAAACTTACAAGGCTCCATCGGGTTCTATGATAACTCTCCCAATTTTATCCCTATGGCCAGGACCTAACTGAGTGACATCCTGTGCTGCTTCGGGTGTAGCAGTAGAAGTAGGTGAAGTTGATGCCGAAGGATGCACATAATGCTGAGTCAATGGAGGAGTGACAGCATCAATACTAGAATCTCTAACTCTCTGAGATGATAAGTGAGGAGACTGACATGTGGGAGACTGAACACCGGGCAATAGAATACCCAAAGATGATAATTTGTGGGGTCGTGAAATAGTTAGTGTGGGTAGTTGGGTGGTATGGTCATATGAAGTGAACCTGGGTTGTGACGAAGAAGAAGTGTCGGATGGTCTCTGAATCTAACTATGGTAAGTCAAAGGATCCATAGTCTCAAATGGCACAATCTAAATGGTAGGAGTAGTAGCTGTGCCTCGCAGGAGTTCTGGGGTTTAGGAAGTATGTCCTAGGATATCCTCAGGATTAATAAGTATCGTACTAGGCTTTTTCTTCTCGCCATCACCACCAGATGACATCTTTATGTAAAGTAATAATAGGATATATAAAGAAATTTAAATAATCCAATGTTAGCACAATAAATAACGTACATGCTAGTTATAATGTATCACTTTATTCCTCCTTATTTGTTTCATTTTCATCATCTTTCCATTCCTCCTCCTCAGTTGTTTCATATTCATTGTCCTCCCATTCTTCCTCCTCAAACGATTCATGTTTCTCATTTACTTCTTTCTCAATATTTGGCATTACAAGGTCATCATTAGAAACCTCTTCTAGTATGTGCTAAGGATATTCTGGTGTGGTTTCCAACTCAACATCAACTTTCTGTTGACCAAGTGCAACATCATTTTGGTACGCCACATTTAATACCTTCTCAATTTCTATTCTTCCCACATGGTTTGTCTTAATAACAACCCACCAATCAACCATATCTCTGCATAATGGATCTGGAGTATAATATACTTGCTTAGCATTTTTGACAATGATAAAAGGATCATAATTTGTGTATTGTCTGGTGTGTTTAACTTCAATTATGTTATGTTACTGGTCCATCCTTGTGCCTCTTTGGCATGAATCAAACCACTTATATCGAAATAATACTTTCTTTTTCTTAAGCCAACTTGAATATTTAGTTTAATAATATCTTGAATGACACCAAAATATTCAACAGTACGGCCATTACCGTCGACATCACCTTGAACACACATACCACTATTATTGGTTTTCTTGTACATAGAAACTTCCTCAGTTTGAAACTTAAAACCATTCATACAGTACTTATTAAGTGTATGAATTCGAGAATCAGGGCCGAGTGCGATCTCTTTGACAAATGGAGAATGTTTGACCTTTTGGTATTCATCATAAACCTACTGATTGTAGTCATGATAATACAATCAGGTATAAAATGAATACATTATAGTTATCAATGCAATGTATTTAAACTTTCACACTTACATAACTCATTAACCATGTTGAAATTCTTATATATATAGTTTTGTTGCACCCATATGTTTACAAACAAGTTGTTATTGACACGTATAATTTTATCAGTTAATTCTCATATATTACTATATAATTTGATAACATAATTTGACACTTACTCAAGATATGGTTGAATTTCGGGACAATTAAGCAAAATATGGGTCTGATTGATACTCCATACTAGTGAGGCTTCGTCATCCACGCTTTCTAGATCCTCGCCCACTTTGATTAAAAATTGAAATAGGTAGAAACATAGAATCACTATCACCGTCATCATTGCGATTTGACCTATTTCTCCTACATGGGACTTCATCCCCAAAGTAAAGGAGTAAAAATCACCATTCTCTGTGGCAATATAAACTTGCACAATTGATCCTTCAATCTATTCCCTTTGGTTAATTGATTGTTTGCAGCCTCCAATTTTTCTATATGTGTATGTGCATAAAAATATGTTAACCAATGATTAGATTATACAAAGAATTAATTAATTATATAAGAAAAAAATAATACCTTTCAAATGGATACATCCACCATGAACAGGATCTCCAAGTCGGAATTCTTGTATAAGATGAATCGAAAGATGCTCCATCATATCGAAGAAGCCACATGAAAAGATTTTCTCCAGCTTCGTAGTAATAACAGAAATATTTTTCTCCATCCTATTGATGACGCATGAAAACATGACTTTTACGATGGTTAAAACATGGAATTATTGTGATTTTTAAGCGCATTTGTTAATTTAATATGTGTTTTATGTTTGTTTTGTAGGAAAATAAGAATTTCATGAATCTATGGGTGTTGGAATGATTTGAGGCGATTTGGAGCTAAAATTGACTTGAACTTGAAAAGCATTGCTGGTGATTGATCTGGACATAACATACGGCCATATGATACATGTGTATGGCTGGATAGCAGAGCAAAATAGCAACAAGGCTACAGCATATAAGCATAAATCCATCCCAGCGGCAACTAAGCAAACTTGTGAGAGGTTAAATTGAAGAAGTCATTTATAGGGAGCTCCTAGCTGCTTGTTGTTAGTTAGAGAACTGATTTGATGGTGAAAATATTGGTGAGCCACTGCTAGGAGGCTGGGGAATCACAACAAAGCAGCAAAAGCTACAATGCACACAACATAAGCTATCTCAAACAAAAGGATCAAGCCATGTTGTTGCGTTGTTTGTGTCGTGCTGGGAAGTTTGATACTGCCTGTGACCAGTTAAGCTACTCATGTGAAGATATGATGATGAAGAGAAGCAGTAGAAAATATTCCAGGACAAAACAGAACAAAAAATCAAAAAGGAACACACCACAGGCATGTTCATGACTCGTGGTGATCTTTACCAGTCGTGAAACTGGTCGTCCAGGTGATTGCGTTCGAGAATGTCATCAAAGGACAATCCACAAGCCCTTGCAAGACTTGTGGCCCGCTCCATGAGCTGCAAAGGCGCTCGTAATGGCCAGTCCAAGCGAGAAGGCAACCACTACAAGGTCTATCACGACCTGTGGTATATCGTACGGTTCGTATGGGTGATCATCCAGCAACCAGGCGAGGCAAAAACACTAGGAAAAGTACCATGATACCTTTCAAGGTCCGTGATGCAGTTCACGTGCAGTGAAAGGAGTCGTGAAAGTGTCCAGCCGTCTAGAAAATTAAAGTTTCCAGATCAATTCTTGAAGAGGAAAAGATGGTGAATCGTGGACAATTTCCGGGTCCAGTCGTAAAGCAGAAAGGATTTTGCGATCGTTGATAGTCTTTCAAGACAAGTACACACCACAAAATAGGTTCAAGGAACGTGAAACTGACCATGATCCGTGGTCAGTCCGATCAAGAAAGCGTGCGTCCAGATTTATTTTAGTTTTCCTAGTCCAACTAGGATTTGTTTTCCTTAGCGTTTTAGGCTAGGTTTTATTTAGTATAAGTAGGAATTTTAATTATTTCTTTGAGGGAACTTCATACCCCATGTTTTGGGGCTTCTGAGACGTGAAGACATATCAAAATTTCTAGATTTTATCCAAAGAATCACGGCTGGATAGTAGCAAGTTTCCAGCAACTTTTGTTGCTTGTGTTGGTTATTGTTTTACGTTTAGATCAAATGTTTGACTCTGGATTCTCTGTGTGACTTCAACAATTGATTTAATCTTCCTTGTAAGTAATTTTAACATGGATTACATAATGATTCTTGTTCTAAATCTTGCAAGTTCAATAATCTAGACCCACAGCTAGGATTGTGGGAACCATGACAACTCAATGAGATAGACAAATTTGGGGTAAATCTCGGGATTTATTATCGTATACATTGTAGTGTTCTTCACTTTAATTTTGTCCTTAATGACTCGATGCATTAGGGTGTGCCTACATTTGCTAAATGCCCGGGAGGGATGTAGTGATTAGGAAAAGAATGCTACAATAGAAATTCGGGGTTATTAACCTAGTCTAAGTACTTGAGACCGGAAGATGAGAGTATTCTGGGATCCATACTAAGGGCTAAAAAGTACACGTTCTGAGATCGGAAGGTGATGAATGAAATGCATATAAGAAGGATCGGAAGGTGAATTAGATGTTACCTAACTTGTTTGATCTTATATACACAATCATAAATGGGGTCACTAGACAAATTTGGCTATCTCATTGGGTGTTATGGAGACCGCAACCCTAGTCATCATCAATCTATTTAAGCTTTAGTTCATTTTTTGCATTCGTACTCTTAGTTAGGATATGAATTCAAAACCCTCCATTTTTACATTTTCACATTATTTATTTTTTTGAAATAGAACTAACGACCAAAGTAGGATAATTAGTAGAGTTGTTTCAACCTATTCCTTGTGGGATCGGCCCTGACTCTTATTTGGGTAAATATATTGCTAACGATCGTTCATATTCTTTGATAAGGGGTATGTTTGAATGTTATCACCTATCTAAACTAGTTTCCAACAATTGACCATAACATAAATCTTTACAGAAAAGATTTATCTCTGTGATTGGCTTACTTATCCATTAAGGCAAATTGCTAAAAGCGATAGGAATCAAAGTTTCTATGTATACATGAAATCATTACTTTTCATACCTATCCACTTTCCTTCATTTTGATCTATTCACTTGGCATATCCTTATGGGATCCTCAATTTTTTCACCCACTCACATATTTCACGTTTTTCATTCATTGTGAATGAAAAACTAGCTTTGGGCTAGACAATTTTGCTATTTGGTAGTTCCTGCAACCACAATTTGCTTCTCCTACAATATTTCTTTAATTCCAATCTAGCTCTTGCATTGTCGTTTGTATTACCCTTGACATCCATCACTGTGTTGAACAAATTGCCTAAATAATTTTTCTCAATATGCATCACATCAAGATTGTGTTGCAGGAAATTATCCTTCTAATATGACAACTCCCAAAATATGCTTTATTTGGTCCAGTTATGTTCAACATCATATCCAGGAAGTCTAGAATGTGTTGGAGCCTCTGTAACTTTAGGAAGATGAGAAAATCTCTCCCAAATTTGATTTCCTATCAATGATGGAGGTGGGGGATCATTCTCAACCCTATCTTTTCTAAACGCGTGTTTCATATTTCTAAACTCGTAATCCATTGGTAAGAACTGATGATGATAATCAAACCATGAATTTTTCCTGCCATGCTTTTAGGATGAAAACCTTACTATGTTCCATGCAATGAAGACAAGCATGCTTTCCACTACTCATCCAACCAAACTACAAACCATATGCAGGAAAATCATTAGTAGTCCACATTAAACAAACACACATAACAAAATTCTTCTTAATTGATATGTTATACATCATTACACGTTCAAATCATAGTTGTTTAAGTTTATCTATCAATGGTTGTAGATAGATATCAATCTAAATTTTTGGATTGCAGGGACCGAAAATAACACAACTTAAAAATATCAATGGACTTATTATGCACATTTTAGGAGGAAGATTATATGGAGTAAGAAACACGAGTCAGAAAGAATAAGGCAAGGCAGAATAAGACAATGGTGGGAAACCATCTGCACACAACATTGCTAGGCTCCCTAGAAAAGTCGAGATATACATTACCAAAATGCTTGCATGCTTCTCCATCAGATGGATGAGTCAACACACCCGGTGACCTTCTATATTCATGATGTCATCTCATATGTCGGGCAGACCTCATCAATGTATACAACCTCTTCAATCTAGGAATAAGAGGTAAATAATGCATCGCCTTAATTGGAACCATCTTTTCAACCTGAGTCCTCTTATAACGAGCATGATCGCAAAACTTATAATTTCCTATTAACTATCATCCTCGTAGTATAACATGCAACTATTAACATGACATTGAATTCAATCATGCGACAATCCTAATTTGGAAATCAAGTTCTTTGCCTGATAGAAGTTCTTAGGTATGTTAAACTCAAGATTAACCAACTCACCTAAGAGATCAACCATTGAGTCCATAGCCGCATGAGGGACATTTCAATCCAATTTAATATTCATTAATCTAACGGCAATAGACAACATAGAATGCAGAGTTTTTTCAAATAATGGACTAGCCTTTTCTAATTCTTCATAGAAGCGTCTTGCTTCTTCATTAGGGGCTTCATTAAAAAATTATTCGGGTTCCACCTTCCCTTCAATCCTTTACGATACAAATGCATCATAACTTCATCTGGACTAAAACATTTCAGGCACTTAATACACTGGAAGGACACCTAACCAATTGATTTCTGTTACAAATATCAAGTTTCATTGCATGATCAATGAAACTTTTAACATCGTCAATAAATGTAGATTTCAGCCGACCATCATTTTCATAGTACATGTCATATATCCACAAATGATGATCCATCTACAAAGAATCAACAACCTTAATCAATTAGTTCAAGTATGTTCTTAGTAAATATCCATAATTATAAGTCCTAAATTATATTCTCAAGTTAAAAATAATTCAGAAGTTCAAGTTCTAAATCATATTGGTAAGTTGAAAATAATCCTAAAGTGGAACTTAAGAAATTTCTTAATAACAAACTTTCAAATTTCAAGTATAATTAAAGTTCAAGTATTTAAAGGTTAAGAATTTGCACAAATTTGAAGTAATTTCTGAGTACTTAATTAAAAACCCTAAAGTGCAACTTAATTCTAAAATCTAAATTCAAGCTAAAATATCCTAGAGTTCAACTTAACAAGTATGTAATGTTCAAGTTCTAAATCCTATTAATCAAATTAAACTTCTCAACTTAAAGTTTATTTATATCCTACAATATAATAATTTAAGTTTTCTAAAGTTCAAAAGTTGAATTTTTCTAAGCTAATAGCAACTTTCAAATTTCAAGTAGTTGAAGTGGAGAATTTCTAAGTACTTAATTAAAAATCCTAAAGTTAATGTTCTCAAATCTAAGTTCAAGTTAGAAAATCCTAAAGTAACTAATTCCAACAACTAAACCAAATCTAAGCTAAAATGCAAATTAATTTCAACAACTAAACCAAGTCAAAGTTAAAGTGCAAATTACTTCCAACAACTAAATCAAATCAAAGTTAAAGTGCAAACTAATTCCAACAACTAAACCAAGTCAAAGTTAAACTGCAAATTAATTCCAACAACTAAAACAAATCAAAGTTAAACTACAAACTAATTCCAACAACTAAACCAAAATAACGCTAAGGAGTCATTTGGTACAAAAATGAATAATGCAGGGATTAACTATACAGAGACTAGTAATGCTGAGATTTATTTGTTATCCCATATTTAGTTTATTGTTTTCCATTTGATTTTGTGCTTGGTTTAAAATTTTATAAAAAGTTACTTTCCAATTATGCTCTTAAACTATTATGAGATTTTCTATTTCATGTAATTAGATCAAAGTAGATTATTTTCTTGTGACTTCTAACAGTTAGGAAAAATAATAATTTGTCATTATGTTTGCTATTTTCTCACTTGAATTATTTGAGAATAAATAATTGTAATCTTAATAAATTTGTCACTAATAAAATGTCAATCTTTAATTTAATGATGATAGACCATCTATTATTAAAATAGAAAAGTTGGTAAATAATTGTAAAATAGACAATCTGTATTTTACACATAAAAACTTAGAAGTTATAATTTTAATATAGTCGATATCTTACGAGGTCACTCAACTTTGAAAATATATTTAACATCATTGGACTTTATATTGTATCAATAAAATCACTCAACTAAAATTAGTTATAAAAAAAATTTGACATGTCAAAATATTTTTTGGTGTATTATGTAAATATGAAACTACAAATAAATAAATTTAAAAAATTTGACATGGTAAATTTATTTATTTTTATATTTTGAATGTATGAATCCGCTAATAAATAAAATTTGTAAGATAATTTATTTAAATAAATTTAGTAGTACAAAACTACAAATATAAAATATAAAATCAAGAAAACAAAAAAATGTAAAAGAATTTGAGGGATATTTGTGTCTTTATGCATTTAATCCCATGATATTAACCCAAGGTATTATCTTCGCACGCCCCGGAAGGGTACCCTAGGCGTAACTGACACTCGGAGACTATTGTTAGTCACCAAGCGAAACATCTAATCCCATCACACTCGTTTCGTCAGTACATTAGCGGAAGACATTCAAGAATTTAGAGGGCTATCAGTGGGCTACAATGTTATCACTATGTATATCGTATGGAATAAGAACAAAATAGCAATCTCAATATAAAAAGGAAACAGGGGAAAAGAAATCCATGTCTATGAAGCCTCTACAACTAATGTCTAAGAAGGTACCATGACTGACCATGGCTACCACCATCAAATGAAATAACTCGAAGCAATAGAAAAAGGGAAATATGACATCCTCCAATTCAGGGAAGGACTCACCAAGTCTATGCTTGGGAATCTATGAGCCTTAACTATTCTCCTGCTGAATTCCTCAATTTACAGAATCTGCATCATAAAACGATACAGCGCCAAAGAGGCATTAGAAAGTGGAATGTATTGTATGTAAAATGGGCTAGAGTAGACAATACGAGCAAGACAATATAATATGACATCAACTCATCCGTCACTCAGTGTCAACTCGGAATAGGGGACAGGACTCCATCACATCACCATCAATCAAGACTCATACTATCACATCAACCTTAGAGTACTATCAATGTGAAACTTATTTGGGTGTTTCTCTAATCGAAAACCACCACCTATGAGCCAGGGATGATAAAATAATGAGATATCGTTGCCACATCTTCCTAGTACCTTGTTGGGGTAAAGGATGAGTCTATCAAGGGATCCCAAAGAAAAGTCTATCAAGTCCTTTACGGGATAAAGGAAATATCTGCTTTCATGGTTCAATCCTCTCCTGCACTGGCCACGTAGTTAATGAGTGTGAGTGTGGCTCACTCTTACCAATTTCAATGCTATTACTCCTCCCAGGACTCGACATGCTCATAAGTCTATCAACATCAGAATTGTTATACAACCAACCTCCCTTAGACAACGACCTCCTCTCATCTTACCCCTATCAACTCAAGGAATAGAATCACCCTTTCTAACTCCATCTCAATCTTATTTAAACTCTGGAGACACTACTTTCATCAACTTCAGCCACCACTGTACTCATCTCAGGGCACGGACCATAGAAGTCAATACACCCAGACAATCAAGGCTCTAGACATTACCTCTAAGTTCATTCTTGAAGTCTTTAGCAAGGAAATCATGTAGGGTAGATTCACAATCATACAATAATACATGTAAACAGTTAATTCAAAGCATGATGGTCATCAGTTTAAGAAAATATGTAAAAATCAAAGACAGTGTTCAAGAATACATTCAAGGTATCATAAACCAAACCCATCACATTCAACTATTCAACCTAAATCAATCAATGGTCACATGGGAGAACAATCCCATGTTCTGGGTAGCCGTTACATACCTGGGATGAAGAATTACCTACTCTTCTTCAAGAACTTGGACCCAAACTTCGAAACCCTCAACTCTTTCTTCTTTATCTCTTAGAAATCCCAATTGTAGATTTAGAAAAATAATAGGATTGAACCCTTCGTACGAACTAAAGGAGTTAAGACGCATTTTGTGGTATTAAAATAGGTTGGGAATACCGAAAATTCCCTTCCCAAAATTAAAATAAAACTCGTCACCAAAATTGCACTGGTCCACGATGCGGACCTATCGCACACTAGTGTATTTTTGAGAATTTCAATCTCCGTCAAAAATGAAGAAAAAAACATAAGTGTGGGTCCGTGATGGGTCTGCATTGCGGCCCTATTGCCCACCCTCACTGTTTTCGGTAAACTTGCGAAAATTATTTTTCAACCCCGTTGCTCTAAAATTGGGTCGAGGCCATTTTGCCACTCGATTTTTTGTGTTGATCACAAGTCCGGTCTCGAATTTCCCATCGAAGCTTCGAAGACGCATTATGCGCACGATTACATTCTAGGGGCATTTCAGTAAGTTTTATGGGGTATTAAATCATCTCCCTCTTGGGATCATTCATCCTTAAATGATGAGTAAAGGCGGAATAAAGAACGAATAGATTCAAAACTCGTCTCACTCCTCACTCGAGAACCCTCGAACCCTCAACTGTCTACCACCACTTATCTACACACCACCTTAGACACAATAATAGAAATATCACATCGACTCGAGAATGGGAACTTCAATAGCATTAAGGATAGGGACATTACCTTTGGCATCATCGTCATTCGACACAAATAGGTGCGAGTATTTGATTTTCATCGGTTCCTCAGCTTCCTAAGTAGCTTCCTCCCCAAATTGGTTCCTCCATAGAACTTTGATGGAGGCTATCTCCTTATTCCTTAGCATGCAAACTTGTCGATCAAGGATTTAGACTAGAATTTCTTCGTAGGATAGGCTATCCTTCACTCGTGTACTCTCAATAGGAATTACCAACGGAGGATCCCCCAAACACTTCTTCAGCATTGAAACGTGGAATACTGTATGAACTCCATCTAGTTCGAAAAGTAGGTCTAGCTCATAAGCGACTGTCACGACCCAACCCAGGGGCCGTGACTGGTGCCGATTAGGCACCCAGACAAACACTAACCCGAAAACCCAACTATCACAGACAAGAAATCTACCGAAATTTCGGCAGAGTTTCCTCTGTTTTACTGACTAACCTCACCTGC
>JAPFFP010000080.1:11475384-11509357 GCA_026153255.1 Solanum medicagineum
TAAATCCACAACTTATGGTTGTGGGAACCATGAAGATCTAACCAAATAAACCTGGATAATTTGCAATTCTTGGAATGAGTATTTGCATGTATTAATCAATTCTCGTTTTCTAGTGGTGGCCAACAGTAGAACTTGCCTAGTGTTACCTTCTTGATCCAGGTGGTAATGAATAGGAAAAGAGATTGATTAACAGGATTCGATGATGTGCTCTCGTCTAATCAACCGAAGTAGACCGAGGGGAGGTTGACTGGACTACGAGTAATGGTTAGTGTTAGCACCAAATTTTTTACCATACCTAAGTTACGTACCTTTTATTATTTAAATATTTATTTTTTGAATCTAATTTAGATATTTTTATTTTTATCTTATTTATAATGACTTTATTTGAAAACTATAAAAATAGAGTCACATTTTAGTGTAAGTTTCGTTTTAAAGAAGAAAAAATTTCTAAAAATATATGTTTTCTTTTAATTTTGATTCTAATAAATAATCTAGTATTGTTAGTATTTTTTTAATTATATATTAGATTTAGCTAGTTAACTTTTCTATATTTTTTAATTTAAAATAATTTTCTTACATCTTTATTCTTTCATTTCAAAATAAAAACAAAACAACAAAAAAACAAAAAGAGAAAACCCACTACTCCCTCACATTACCTCCCCACTACACTACACACACACACACAACTACCCAACTTCTATACACACACCCACACGACATTGATCCTAAAAAATACATACATTTTCCCTCAAACCCACACGCATCATATTCTGACTTAGAAAAGAAAAACAACACACTCAGATACACAAGATCATATATACACACACAACACATATACACGGCAATAAAAAGAGAAGAACACACCCTCACACACATTCTCTCGTACACAAACCTATACTACGAACCTACACAAAACAAAAAAAAAACGCACAGGCACAAACAAAAAAAAAATCTGCACAACACCAAAAACAAAGAAAAACCTCTAGAAAAAACATCTAGAAAAAGAAGTTGAGTTGAGGTTTATTTTAAGATTCCGAATTTGTGGCTCTTAGTCGTGGTCATGTAACAAATATTGGATTGTTTAATTATACTTTTCATGAGTCATAAAGACCAAGTTTTCATATAAAATAAAATAATTTTTTTACTTTGTAACTTTTTTTGAATTTTAAACAATTTTTGTAACTTTTTTAAAATTAAATTACTGGAAGCATTATAAAGCCTATAATAAAGATAGGCAAATTTTATGATTTAAAGAACATTATGCAAGTTTTAGGTGCAACAAACAAATGAATAATTTGTGGCAAGATTGGGAAGTGTTGCGACCAATACATCACATACTAAAAATAAGACAGTTTTAAACTAGTTTCAAATAAGTCAAAGAAGGCGGGTAAAAAGCATTTTTTGTGAAACTTATCAAGATAATATATTCAAATTAAATTAAGCCATAAATAAGTCAATAAAGCAACTGTGCTAGAACCACAGGATTCGAGGGGTGCCTAACACCTTCCCCTAGGTCAACAAAATTCCTTACCTAAATTTCTAGTTCGCAGACCAATAAAAAATAAAGTGTCATTTTCTTTTGATTAGAATTTAAATTAGGTGACTTGGAACCCCAAAACTCGATTTCAAGTGGCGACTCTGAATAATAAATAATCCCTTCTCAAAACGTCAATTTAATTGGAAAAATCCTATTTTTCAAAACCTACAAAACACATAGGCGCGGAGAAAAAATAGGGGTGTGACAGTTAGTATTGTACACTGTGGAGATGGGCCAAGTCACATAGTGAAATTCGCCTCTCACCTTTGACCAAATGGCTTGGTGAACTTAAATTGAGGAGATGTTTGATCGTTTGTTAAAGAAGGCCGAGACACAAGATGAAACTCTAAGGGGCATGAAATCCGATATTTCAAGCATTAATCAAAAGATAGACTCTCATTTTGTGGCTATTAAATAGCTTGAGCAATAATTTGGTCAAGTGTCAACTTAGTTGAATTAGCGTTTAAACGGTACATTGCCTAGCAAGAAAGTGCAAAATCAAAATAATGAAGGGCAATGTATGACGGTTACTACTAGGGGTAGCAAGAGCACCATTGATCCCCATATGTTGGTTGAGTAGAAGATGTTCGTGAGAAGATAGTTGCAGATAAGGATGTGGTTGAAGGAGATGAATGTGTCAAAGATGGGGTGAGTGAGATATCTAAAGAGCCACAAAAGTATAAGCATGTCCTAAGGACTCCTTCTCCTTTCCCTCAAAGACTCAAGAAGAGGGAGGAGGAAGGCAAGTTCAAACACTTTCTCTTTATGCTTAAGCAACTATTCATCAACATCTCTTTTATTAAAACTTTGGAGAAAATGTCAGGTCATGCAAAGTATATGAAAGATTTTTTACCAAAAAGCGCACAGTGAGTCAAGAGCTTACGCAAGAGCTTAAACATTGTAGTGCTATCACTACTAAGATCCTTGGTTTAAAAGTGTGAAGACCCAGGTGCTTTCACTATACCTTGCACTGTAGGAGATGTGGAGTTTGCAAGGGCACTATGTGATTTGGGTGTTACTATCAATTTGATGGCTCTTGCGGTCTATAAGAAGCTTGGTTTGGGAGCCCCTACCCCTACTAACATGTGGTTGTTGATGGTGGATAGAAGGGTGAAGAAGCCTGTAGAGATACTCTATGATGTGTTGGTAAAAGTTGAGAAATTCATATTCCCTGTAGATCTTGTGATTCTTGATTATGAGGTTGATTTTGAAGTTCCTATTATTTTGGAAAGGTTTTTCTTAGCTATCGGTTGCACCTTGGTGGATATGGAGAAGGGTCTGCTCAAGTTCAGATTTGGAAAGGATGAGGTCGTGTTCAATATGTTTCAACACGCAAGGAATGACAATGATGTGAGAGTCGTTTCAATTATTGACACAGTTGATGATGCCGAGTTAGAGGTACCACTCGAGGTAAGACTGGGTGTTGACAGTTTGGAGGCAGTATTGATGAACGTTGACAGTGACGGTATCCTAGATTATGAGGAGACAATAAATGTTCCAGGGGTGTCTTTTGGTCCTAGACGTCAAACTAAACAAGGGGTATTAGAATTGAAAGCACTTCCAGCATATTCGAAATATGCAACTTTTGGAGTCAACAACATGTTGCTAGTCATAATAGTTGTAGATTTGAATGATGAGCAAGCGGATGCCCTTGTAATAGTGCTCAAACAATTTAAGAAAGCCATCGGATGGACTATTGCGGACATTATTGGTATCCCTCCTGGGATATGTACACACAAAATACAGTTAGTCAAAGACTACAAACTGAGCATTGATCATCAAAGGCACCGAAACCCTCCTATGTAAAAGGTTATTCAAAAAGAGATTATTAAATGGTTGGATGCAGGAATAATCTACCTAATCGCCAACAGTGAATAGGTGAGCCCAGTGCAGTGTATTCCAAAGAAATAGGGTATCACAGTGGTAGCTAATGCTAACAATGAATTATCCCAATGAGTCTAGTTGCAAGATGGAGGGTGTGTCTAGATTACAGAAAGCTCAATGCCACAACAGATAAGGAACACTTTCCTATGCTATTCATGGATCAGATACTTGATTGACTAGCAGAAAATGGGTGGTACTATTTTCTCGATTGGTATTCCAGCTATAATCAGATCATCATCGCTTCGGAGGATCAGAAGAAGGCCACATTTACATAACCTTATGGCAACTTCTCATTTAAGAGGATGTCATTTGGGTTGTGTAATGTCCCAACAACATTTTAGAGATGCATGATGTCTATCTTCTCAGACATGGTGGACAGTACTACTGAAGTCTTCATGGATGACTTTAGTGTGGTTGTAAACTCATTTGATGATTGCTTGGAGGACCTACATGATGTGTTGCAAAGATATGTAGAAAGTCATTTGGTGCAAAACTAGGAAAAGTGTCATTTTATGGTGAAAGAGGGTATTGTGTTGAGACATATGATATCTGGCAAAGTCATTGAGGTCGACAGAGCTGAGGTTGAGGTGATTGAGAAGCTTCCCACCCATCTCAATAAAGGGTGTGAGGAGTTTCTTGGGACATGCAGGATTCTATCGGAGGTTCATAAAAGACTTCTCTAAAATTTCACACCCATTGTGCAAATTATTGGAGAAAGATGTTAAGTTCATGTTTAACGATGCATATATGCAAGCCTTTGAAGAGTTAAAGAATAGATTGATCTCAGCATCAATTATTGTGGCTCCAGACTGGTCCAAGCCCTTTGAAATCATGTGTGATGATATTGGGGTTGCTCTAGGTGTGGAATTTGGACAATGTAAGGAGAAGATATTACATCTCATATAATATGCCAGTAAAGCCCTAAATATGGCCCAAAAGAATTACACTATCACAGAACAAGAGTTACTTGCGTTGATCTACACATTTAAAAAGTTTAGATCATATATGTTGGGAGCCAAAGTACTGTTGCATATTGACCATTCAGCACTTAAATATTTGATAGCTAAAAATGATGCAAATCCAAGGTTGATGAGATGGGTACTTCTCTTGCAAGAGTTCAACTTTGATGTCATTGACAGAAAAGGGACAAACAATCAAGTTGCAGATCACCTATCCAGATTGTAAGATGGGGAAATGATGAAATTTGATGATAGATTAGAGATAAATGATTCCTTCCCTGATGAGAGAGTGTTGAATGCATCGCATTATCTGATACCTTGGTTTACAGATTATGCAAATTACTTGGTGAGTGATATCGTGCCATCTGACTTAAACACATATCAACGTTGGAAGTTTATGCATGATGTGAGAAAGTTCTTTTAGGATGACCCATACTTATTTCGTGTATGTACTGATGGGATTATTCATCGTTGTGTTCCTGAGGTCGAAATGATGAGCATACCTAAGGTATCTCACTCGTCATTGGTGGGTGGACATCATAGTGAGATTCAAATAACCCACAAGATTTTACAATGTGAGTATTATTTTCCCACCATCCACCAAGATACCCATGACTATGCCAAAGTTTATGATAGGTGCCAAAGAGAAGATAGGATTACTCGCAAGCATGAGCTCCCTCTAAATCCTATTTTAATGATTGGGTTGTTTAATATGTGGAGGATAGATTTCATAGTACCATTTGTTAGCTCACATGGAAACAAGTACTTCTCAGCTGCTGTAGATTATGTATCAAAGTGAGTGGGGGCGTGGCTCTACCTAACAATAAAGGAAAAAGTGTCACAACATCCGTAAAAATGAACATCTTCTTGAGATTTGGTACTTTTCGGGCTATCATCAGTGATGGAGGTTCTCACTCCTGGAATAGACTTTTTAAAGCTCTTCTTGAGAACGACGGAGTTAAACATACGGTGGAGATGCCTTATCATCCCCAAACAAGTGGGAAAGTGAAAGTGTCAAATAGGGAAATTAAACAGATTTTACCTAAGACTGTGAATTCAAACTGAATAGATTGGTCACGGAAGTTGGATGATGCATTATGGGCATACTAGAATGCATTCAAGACCCCTATAGGCATGTTCGTATAGCAACTTGTCTTCGGGAAGGCATGTCATTTGCCAGTGAAACTTGAGCATAAAGCAATGTGGGCATTGAAGAAGTTGAATCTGGATTGGAATCATGCAGCTACCTCTAGATTGAGCTAACTCAATGAGCTTGATGAATTTCAACTGAAAGCATATGAGAGCTCAGCCTTGTATAAGCAAAGAATGAAAATACAGCATGACCGCCGCATAGAAAATTGCCAATTCACACCAGGAGACTTGGTGCTACTCTTCAATTCTAGATTAAAGTTGTTCCCCGACTTGAAGCTCAAATCCACATGGTTGGGACCCTTTCAAGTTGCATGTGTTTTTGATCATGGGGCCATTGAATTGGAGAGACCAAATGGAGGTACGTTCAAAGTAAATGGCCAAAAGTCAAGCCATACCTTAGAAAAGAGATCAAGACGGTTGAAGAATGGGATCTTGAGGAAGTTTTAGTACTCATGATGGCTATGTCATGCCGTAACAATAAATTAGGCGCTGCTTGGGAGGCTACCCAAAGTGAACCATGGCTCCTAAGCACCGAGGTTTTTATTGACCCCTACTCATTCTATTTTTTCTTGATTTGGTGCATTCTTGACAATGCACCATTTTTTCGATGAGGTGTGAGTAGTTATGCCTCAGTGAAGTCTGTGTAGCTTATGGTCCATAACTACCCCAAATTTTGATCCCAAGGTTTTCTTGCTTGTGTTCTTTTTCCTCGTGGATATTTAATTTCTATTGAACCGGCGCATTTAGGATGTTTAGATAATATGTGTAGCATGTAGTACTAGTACTTATGCTATATAGCATGTTTTTATGTTATGTTTTGAAAATTGGTACCCACAAAAAATTTTCATTAGTAGTTAAATGGCAACCATGCATGTTTGGGTGTTTAGCAATATTTGTTCTGATAAGTAAGGGTAATTGAGACATGAAGCATGATCTGTGAGTTTCTTTTTGATAATGCATGCAATGTCATGTGAGTGTGAGCTTATTTTACTAGGTTCGTGCATTTTTGTGCTAATTCAGAACTTGCCCTGTTACTCTAAGTTTGATTGTAGATTAAATGGATTAGGAAGGGATCTTAGGCCTTTGTTCTTTAATTAGTCCACTTTAGCCTAAAAATGACCAACCAAATGATGTTTTATTCCTTGCTCCAATATTTGAGTCTTATATATACCAATTCTTTCTTAACACCTAATTAGCCTAACCTTGTCTAATAATAAAACTTGAAATTGGCTATGGTTTGTCCTTGAGCATTGTGAACCTTGATTGAGGCAAAAAGCCTAAGTTGAGGGTGGCTACCAAAAGTGGCCCTGGTTCTGGGAATAGATATTATGGCTACCAAAAACAGGCTAAAACCCTAAGTTGAGGGTGGTCGATGTAGGGGTAAAATCACAAAAATGAGGTGGTGAGTTGAGAATGAGGAGCAAAAGAAGAAAATCATGTACTGAGTGTAAGAAAAAGAAAAAAATGCCTTACATTGAGCGTGACAAGCAAAATAAAGTGTAAAATGAGGCAAAAGCTGAAAAATAAGAAGAAAATACTCAGAAAAGCTTGAATGTGGAAAAAAGGAGAATGAGGTGAAACTATTAGAGTTGGTGAGGTGAAAGCGATGAAAAGTGTAGTTCAAGGATGGCTTTTAGTCACTATTTGTCAAAAATGTCATACCAAAGCCCCCTGAGCCTATGGTACAAGCCTAGAAAGTCCTAAAGTGATCCTAGTCTAGTTAGTTAAAAATCTGAGTCATGAGTATAAGGAAAAGCCTATGCTATTAGTCATTATGCATGAACATATTTTGTGAGAGTGAGTGTGTTTGCACAGTCCCAAAGCTAAATTTGTAATCATCTTGAGTGTCAAAAATGGGACTTCTTTCTGTGAGGGCACTTGCATTGCATTGTTAGCCTTTGACATGTATAGTGATTGTGGACTATTGATATTCCTTTGCTCGTCATAGTTGTGTTGTCAATTGCACCAGTGTGTTTGGTTTGTAAAATAGTTATCTGATCTTGTTTTGAAAAGTTGTTGTGGATTCCTGAGTTTGAATTGTATGTGATGTATGCCATTGAGTTAAGGTCTTGTGTTATTATATTGTCTTTATAAATTGAGTCATCACTTGAAGACAAGCAACAATTTTAAGTTGAGGGTGTTGATGAGTTGTCAAAATACAACATATTTGATGCTTAAAACTTATAATTTTGTGTGTTCTCAATGACATTTATTGCTTTTATGTGTTTTTGTGATTAGTTTAGGAAAGCAGGTTGGCATGACTTTGGGGCAAAATTGTAGATTTTTCTGATTTTGGTGACTTATGAGAGTCTCTATGGATCATAGAGCATTCTACGATTCGTAGAGGAGGGTTTCGTCACAAATTTCAGTGAAGTATGATTCTGAAGTTTAGCTATATGAGACATCTATACGAGCCGTAGATCACTTTACGAGTCGTATAGAGAGGATTTGTGAAGATTTCCAATGAAGGATCAGTTGATGCAGATGAAGTCTCTGAGAGTGTAAAACGAGTCGTGAATTAGTCTATGACTCGAAATCTATGGCAGTGAAATCCAAGATTCAAGAAGCTGGGTATGAGACCCGGATTACAACTCATAAATCACTTTACATGTCGTAAGCATCTGTCATAAAAAGTCACTGATCAATTTTTCTATTTTTTTAGCACTTAATTTTAATTACTATAAATAATACCTTTCAGGTAATTTTTAGTGAAGTACAGTAGAGAACGTCATTAGAAAGTACCTTTTAGGGTTTTGTACTTGGAGACTTCAATTTTGGAGGAGAATACACATATAAATTAATTGGATCTTCAAATCTTGTGATTCTCAATTAATTTTGGATTTTCTTATTCTTCAATTCAACTGGGTAAGTGTTTAATTATGTTTTCTCAATTCATAATTTCTTCATCTACCCGTAACATGAGTAGCTAAATCCACAACTCGGGGTTGTGGGAACCATGAAGATCTAACCAAATAAACCCGAATAAACCCTAGCTTATCCTATCTTAATTACCACAACTTTGCAATTTTTGGAATGGGTATTTGCATGTCTTAATCAACTCTCTTCGTTTTACATGTTTTCTAGCGGTGGCCAACATTAAAACTTGCCTAGTGTTACCTTCCCGATCTAGGTGGTAATGAATAGAAAAAGAGATTGATTAACAGGATTCGGTGATGTGTTCTCATCTAATCAACCGAACTAGACCAATGGGAGGTTGAGTGGGATTAATGGTAATGGTTTGTATTGCGCCCTATGGAGATAGGCCAAGCCATATAGTGAAATTCACCCCTTAACTTTGAACAAATGGCTTGGTGAACTTAAATTACCGTCCAGCATGCTATACTCTAGTCAAGAATTGGGTTACCCAGGGATATTAAGTTGGTGAATCATAGGGAACACAATGCCCAAGTTTCTCTCCATCATTAATTGTCTCTTGTGATAGATAGTTTAGTTTATTTTCTTATTGAACATTGCAAACCCCCTTCGGGAACTGAGTTGTTAATTACTTGATTTGCATATTGGTGAATTTGTTGCGAGCCTCTGTATTCTCTGTGGGGTTCGACCCTAACCTTGGTTAGGTTTTATATTTGACAATGGCTGTTTTATCTTCAAAAGAGAGGTGTAACTTAGGCGTGATCAGTGATTGTTCTTATCCGTGAACAGGGGCACTATACCGTTATCACACTGTTCTAGGATACTTTCAGCCTTCCGCAAATGCATATAACTTGTCGTGAATATGCTTGGTATTCCTTGAACTTTGTGAATGCGCTAGAGTGACTGCAAACGCAGAATGCAAAATGTCACCGATTAAATGTAGTAATACTTCACTGCTTAATCCAAATTATATTCAGTTGATTGTCTTTCTTAAATCCATGACTTTTAACATAAATAAGATGCTTTTGTCATATGGTTTTGATGGTAGGTCAACTGGGTGAAGACGAATTTGAACAACACACACTTTGTTGAGCTTAAATCCTGTTGGAGATGAGGGAAGAAGACTAAAGCTCCAGGATTTAATGTACTATGTGAAGGAGCTGAGTGGAGTCAATCGCAACATGGCAACCAAACTCTATGTTAACGCCTTGAAAACCAACTGTGGAGAGGAGATTCGGGTTAGAGTACCAAGTGATCATCTCTAGGAGTCCCTTGTCTCTTCTTTTACTTTGTGTGTAGTATTATGAGGTCATAGCAGTTATAGTTGGGGGTACTCCTATGATTTGAATGAATTTTAGTGGCTTATTTTAACCATGGCATTCCCTTTATGGGCTTGTATATAATGTGTTTAGGTTTAGCCATTTTAGTAGAATAGGTGGCTTCTTATTTTTGTTTTCAAGATGTGTATAATCGATGATTCCCTATGATGGATTGAGTGACGACATTCTTAAGGGCAAATCATCGATTAGGTGTGTAAGTGTGTGTGTAGAATATAGTCTTTGGTGAAGTCTAAATAGCCATTGACTATAGTTGGAGCTATACATTGGGATTGCAACTTGTTTGGTACCAACATATTTAGTTAAGTATTGTGGATTGTGAAAATATGTACCCCTCCAATTTTTGAAAGTTA
Source organism: Solanum medicagineum (assembly GCA_026153255.1). Classification (NCBI taxonomy): domain Eukaryota; kingdom Viridiplantae; phylum Streptophyta; class Magnoliopsida; order Solanales; family Solanaceae; genus Solanum; species Solanum medicagineum. The sequence continues at coordinate 11,485,481 of JAPFFP010000080.1, forward strand.
AATGGTTTGGGGATGATTTAGAGACAACACTTTGACTCTTTTTGTGACTTACTTACTAGATGGATATATTTGAAAAATGAGTCCCTGATGCCTTACTTGAGAGCTATATTGATTGTTTTTTGTTTAATTTGCATGTCATGTGTGATATGAGTATTTGTTTTGTTCCTTGTGTGTACTTGTTTCACCTAGAACTTGCCTTGTTGGTCTTGAGATATTGGTCTTGATAGACTTTGGATGGAAAATGATCTTAGGCATTCTTTGGATTGAATTGAGTCCACTTAGCCTAAATAGCCACCAAATGTATTGATTTTATCCCTAGTGTCCCTTTGAGCCTAATCCTTTCTATTAGCAACCTTAATTACAAACCTTGTATCTTTTTGAAAAGATATCCCTCTTTTAAACCTTTATCCCTCCTTGAGTTTTGCAAGTTTGTGACAATTGAGGCTTTAAGCCTAATATGGGGGTGATGTAGGAGAAAAAGAAAGGGTGTCCACCACTGGGGGCTTGTGAAAAGAAAAAAGAAAAAGAAAATGAATGGAGGAATAAAAAGAAAAGAAAAAGAGTGCTTTCAGAAAAAGAAAAAATGAAGAAAAAGTGCTTGAGTGAAACAAATCCTCCAAAATGTTGAAAAATGGTTGCAAGTGGGGCACCTAAATGAAAAAGAAGGGTTAAATGTGGATTGGTGTAGGATGCAAAAAAGTGAAAAAGTGGAAAAGTTGAAAAAAATGAATGTTGTATGTGGGACTTAAGGAGGGTTAGTAACTATTGTCCAAATTTATCCAACCCTACCCTTTAGCCTGCATTACAAGCCTAAAAAGCCTTTTGAGATTCCCAACCAAGTGAAATTGAGCCAATGTTGATTGAAAATAAAGGCAAGCCTATGGTGTGGCATTTGTGTATACAATGTGTTCTTGTATTGAGTGTGGGTGCTTGAGTCCTTGTCCTTTGTTCATTGTAAATACTTGTGTTTTTTTTGGGGACTTTCTTTCTTTTTGTGAGGACATGCAAATTGACATGGATTGGTTATATGAATGCTTCCCTAATTTTGAGTCAAGTGGAACTTATTAGTTGACTAGGAGTTTGAGTCACTCCTTGAGAATTTATGTTGTCACTTGGTCCTCCCTAGAAGTGTGCTTTGAATTGAAAAAGGTGCTTTTGAAATGTGAGGGGTTACTTTGGGATTGTGATGATCATGATTTTGATTGTTGTAAAAGTGAATTGAAATTGTATGCTTAATTGCTAGCCTACCGAGTTTGGTTTTGTTTTACTTGAGGACAAGCAAAGTCTTAAGTTGTGGGTGTTGATGAGTAGATGACTTGCACTCATTTCTTGCTCTTTTCTTATGATTTTGTGTTGTTAATCCTATATCTTGAGGCTAATTGTGCTTTGAAAGGTATATGTTACAGGTACTTATAGTTTGGATTTGTCTTTGCTAAGAATAATTAAATATTGGAGCTGAATTGGAGCCGAAATGAGCTTAAATACACAAAATGGTACCTAGTAGCAGATACACTCCGTGAACATGGAGCTATGACATGCAGAGAAGCGTGAACATGCTAGACTTAGGCGAGAAAGCAGAGCATAAGGAGACACAACTTCTGTGATCATGAAATGCAGAGCGCGATCATGGAATGTTGCAAAGGCCAGTTTTGTGGCAGTTTAAGAATTTCATCATTTTCAGTTCCAAAATCACATATACACGCACTCCGAACCATCATTCTTGATAACACATGATACAAAGAAGAACATCTATACATTTTGAAGAAGAAATACAAACCTTAGTGTAGATTTTAGTTTAGGGTGAGGATTTGGAGCAAGTTTTCTACAAATTCTTGAGTGGATTGAAAAGTGTGGGCATCACTTGTATTTATCTTTCACTAGTTATTTGTTACCTTGTTCTTGAATGCTAAATTTGTATATTTAATTTAAGCTTGGTTGTTGAATTATATGTGGTCTTGATTATTTCTCTTGCTTTCATGCTTAGTTGATTATCTACTTGCAAAATCAAGAGGGTTTCTCCCAAATTGCTCTAGTTGCTTGAATTGATTTATGGGTTCATGCTTATCTTCTTGTATAAATTAGATTTAAGGTAGCTACTTAAATTTGGATTAGTTCTTCAATTATTATTCTAGAAGATCTAGATGAGGGGGGAGATTGTATGATAATCATGGGTTTATAAGTTGAGATTCTCATAAGGGACTTAACGGCTAAGGTTTTGGGAGTATTTCTTTGTGGTGCTCAAAAAAAGCATGTCTTTGAGTAGCTCGCGTAAGAGGTCGTAGTTAGCTTTTGCGAAACATCACTTTCCTAGCAAGGATGATTACAAGCAACCTAGCCTATCCATAGGATTTATTTGATGCTAAGTGTGATGACTTAATTGAGTTCTGTTTGATACCTATATACCTTATGCTTGCTTCCTTGCTTGACCAATCCTTACCCAATTATTTTTAGGAAAAGTTGTTAACATAGTTTTCCCCCAATTTTGTTAGAATTCTTGCTTGATACTCACCTATCAAGTCAAGAATTAGTAGCCATAGGTCCTTACTCTACTCATTCGCCGACACTGTGGGATTCGACCCTGACCTCTAAAATTGGATAATATACTGATGACCACCGCCCCTGTTTCCTTTGAGTAGCCAAGTTGAATGATATCAACTACCTTCATCCACCTCTTGATGGCTAGCTTGGATTGTGAAAGTTGTTGTGGTGAGTCCTGTCATCCAAGGACAAGCCACATTCTACCTACCTTCTATGTTGCTTCCACTTATGTTTTATTTACTTTGAGGGTGATCCCAGACATATCTTGGCCCCCATCCTATTCTATAACTTAGAGGCATTATGGACAACATGTAGAATCTTGTACAGATTTGTTCTAAATCTTGTTATTTGGAGATTTTGATTGTGGCTATCTATTGAATACTGATACTATGATGAGATGTGGAAATGTGGAAAATCCTAAGTCCCATTCTATCCCCATAGCATGGTTCATACTTACCCTCCCCTTAGTTCTTATGTGCTATGTGTTATGTGCTATGTGCTATGTGCATCATGCTAACCCCTATCCCAATGACACCCCCTTAGCGTGAGTCATACTTTCTTTTGTCCTTTAGAACTATGTGTTTACTACTTCATTATATGCTTCCAAATCGATGATATGAACATGTATACTTTGAGGCTTGTTTAGGGACTCTCAGTTTCCCATTCGCCATGTCACTCCTAGACCATAGGTTTGAGTCATGACAAGCTTGGTATCAGAGCATTAGGTTTATAAATGATCCTCAGAGTCCAACATGCCACGTGGAGTAGAGTCCTATTCATGGGTGTGAAGTGCACCATACCTATGAGTGGGAGGCTATGATAGTGTTCTAAGAATTGTCTCATTTCTTCATTTCTTATAGTGCTTGGAATATGACTTAAGGCTTCCTAACCCTGTTGATGTCCTTGCTACCTTATAGAAGAAACCTCCATGAAGAGCTCCACTACTAAGACAGGCCTCGGTTAATAAGGATCGAGTCCTTCAAGAGCCTATGAGAAAGTCGATCACTTATGGTGAATTCTACACTGCTATTGTCATGCTCGCCTAAGTGATGACCAACCAGGCTAGGCAGACTAATCCTCCTCCTCATGCTCCTACTCTGGCTGCTAGTGTGGGAGATTTTACCCAAATGAATCCTCTGGAGTTTTATGGATTAAAAGCTGATGAGGATGCTCAAGACTTCATTGATGAACTCTCTAAGTTGTTGACCATATGGGAGTAATTTCATAGGAGAAAGTTGAGCTAGCTACTTATCAATTGAAAGATGTGGCTCAAGTGTAGTACACCCAATGGTTGATGGAAAGGGTCTGTGATGATGGGGTTAATTGGGAAGAGTTCAAATTTATCTTTCTAGATTGTTTCTTCCCTCTTGAGCTTGGGGGAAGCTAAGATGATAGAATTTACCAACCTCAAGTAGATTGGAATGAGTGTGAGGGAATATGCCCTCAAGTTCACAAAGCTCTAAAAGTATGCTCCTATGCTAGTGGCTGACCCCCGTGTAAGAATGCACAAGTTTATTTCTGGGATCTCTAATTTGATTGTGAAAGAATGTAGTACAATTATGCTTATTCGGGATATGGACATCTCCAGGCTCATGACATATACTGAACAGATTAAGGAAGAAAATCTCAAAGAGAAGAGGGTGAATGATTCAAAGAGGGCTCATTACCATGGTGGGTTCTCCAACTCTAGGATTGATGGTGGATATGGTCGCTTCCAACAAGACCAGGGTTCAAATGAAAAGGTTGACAATATTATAGTGTCTCCTCCCAAGGCACAGGTTAGAAGTTGGCCAATGCCTCCTCAATGTACTTCATGTAGGGAAGAATCACTTGGGTATGTGCTATAAGAACTTAGATATTATTTCGGGTATGGTGATAGGAGCCACAAGATTGCTGATTATCCTAAAACTGCCAAGAGGGTTAGGGTTAAGTGGCCCAAGGTGATCAAGTCCAACAAAGAGCTCCACAAAGTGGTGCGCCCAGAAACAACAAGTTCGATGCTACACATGCTCGAAAGAAAGCAGAGGAGACTCCGGATATTGTGATTGGTATGTTAAAAGTCTTTGATTTTAGTGCTTATTCTTTGCTTGACTTGAGTGAAAATTTATCTTTTGTGACTCCTCTTTTGGTTGTTAAGTTTGTGTTGACTCCTAAAATTCTAAAGGGGCCCTTTTCAATTTGTAATCCTGTGGGTGAGTCTATTATTGCCCCAAGAGTCTATCAAGGTTGTCCAGTCTTCGTTTTTCATAAAGTCCTTCCATGTGATCTTGTTAAACTTCAGATGTTTGATTTTGATATTATTATCGGGATGGACTGGTGACATGCTTCATATGCCTCTATAGATTGTAGAACACAAAAAGTCAAATTTCACTTTTTGGATGAGCCCGTTCTTGAAAGGAAGGGTAGTGACTCCGCTAGTAAAGATCAGTTTATTTCCTACCTCAAGGCCCAAAAGATGATTTCTAAGGGGCGTATCTATTATATATGAGGAACAGAGAGGTGGAGCCTGAGTCAACTACTCTTGAATCGGTTTCGATGGTCAATGAGTTTCTAGATCTGTTTCCTGAAGGTTTGCCTGGCATTCCTCCCGATAAGAAAGTAGACTTTGGCATAGATCTCCTCTCGGATACTTAAAATATATATAGTTATCCTCATCATATGGCACTAGCTAAATTGAAGGAGTTGAAAGATCAATTGAAGAACTTGTCGGAGAAAGGCTTTATTAGACAAAGTATATCACCATGTGGTGCTCCGGTATTATTTGTAAGAAGAAAGATTGGCCTCTTACGATGTACATTGATTATAGGCAATTGAATAAGATAACCATCAAGAATAAATACACGTTGCCAAGGATCGATGACTTATTTGATCAACTTCAAGGGACCACCTATTTCTCAAAGATTGACCTCTGCTCTGGTTATCATCAATTGAGGGTCAGGGAGTGTGACATTCCCAAAATGGCTTTCAGAACTAGATATGGGTACTTTTGAATTTGTGGTGATGCCATTTGGTTCTATAGTGCTCCGACTGTGTTTATGGATCTTATGAACCAGGTGTTCAATTCATTCCTTGATAGTGTTGTGGTTGTCTTCATCGATGATATCCTGATTTATTCCCGAAGTGAGCAGGAACATATAGAACATTTGAGGTTGGTTCTTCAGACTTTGAGGGAGAAACAATTGTGTGCTAAATTCAGCAAATGTGAGTTTTAGTTGGGTGAAGTAGCCTTTCTTGGTCATGTGATATTGATGATAGTATTACGGTTAATCCAAAGAAGATCGAGGCCATGAAGAAATGGCCTAGACCATTGGCTCCTTCAGATATTTGAAGTTTTCTTGGGTTGGTTGATTATTATAGAGGATTTGTTAAAGGTTTCTCATCCATTGCATCTCCATTGACCAAGTTGACTCAAAAGAAAGCCAAGTTTTTATGGTTGGATAAGTGTGAGAAGAGTTTTTAGATTTTGAAAGATCGACTTACATTGGCTACTGTTTTGACTATACTAGATGGATCAAATCGTTTTATTGTGTAATATGATGCTTCTCCAATTAGGTTGGTTTATGCATTTATGTTACATGGTAAGGTGATAACTTATGCATCATGGCAATCGAAGGTTCATGAGCGTAATTACCTAATTCATGATCTTGAGCTGGCGGCTGTGGTGTATGCTTTGAAGATTTGGAGACATTATTTGTATAGGGTTAATGTTGATATCTTCACCGATCACAAGAGCTTCCAATATGTGTTCACCTAAAAGGATCTTAATATGAGGCAAAAAAGGTGGTTGAAACTCCTTAAGGACTATGACATGAGTGTTCAATATCATTTAGGCAACACAAATATTGTGGTTGATGCTCTTAGTAGACTATCTATGGGGAGTGTGGCTCATGTTGATGAAGGGAAGAAAGAGTTAGCAAAGGATGTTCACTGGTTGGCTAGGTTGGGTGTTAGATTAGATGACTCTAATGATAGTAGTGTTCATATTCAGAATGGGGCTGAATCTTCTGTGGTTGCTTATTTCAAGACTAAACAAGATTTGGACCCGTCTTTGGTTGAGTTGAAGAAGTCGGTTGCCGAAAAAAAGGTAGAGGTTTTCTCCCAAAGGGGAAATGGTGTACTTTGGTATCAAGATCAGTTGTGTGTTCTGGATGGCGATGGTTTTGAGAGGTGGTCATGAGTGAAGCCCATATCTCTCATTATTTCATACATCCAGAGTCTACCAAAATGTTTGGGGATTTGAGGGAAGTGTATTGGTGGCATGGTATGAAGAAGGATATAGCCAAGTTTGTATTTGAGTGTCCTAATTGTCCACAAGTAAAAGTGGAACAACAAAGGCTTGGTGGTTTGGCTCAAGATATTGAGATTCTCACTTGGAAGTGGGAAGATGTAAATATGGATCTTTTGGTTGGTATGCCCTGAAACTGAAGGTAATTTCATTCGATTTGGATTATCATTGATAGGATGAAAAAATCGACTCATTTCCTACTCGTCAAGACTACCTTCAATGCTGAAGATTCTGCAAGGTTGTATATTCAAGAGTTAGTGAGGTTTCACGGTGTGCCTAGGTCTATCATATTGGATCATGGGACCCAATTTACTTCTCACTTTTGGATATCATTTCAAAGAGAGCTTGGCACGAAGGTGAAGTTAAGTACCACTTTCCATCCTCAAACCGATAGGCAAGCCAAAAGGACAATTCAAATTTTGGAGGATATGTTGAGGGCTTGTGTGCTGGAATTCAAGGGTAATTGGGATAATCATCTACCATTTATCGAGTTTTCTAACAACAATAGCTTTCATGCTAGTATTAGTATGTCACTATTTGAGGCTTTGTATGGTAGGAGGTGTAAGTCCCTGGTGGGATTGTTTGACCTAGATGAGATGGCATTGATTGCCCTGGATTTTGTGTTGGAGGCCATGGAGAAGGTGAATTGATTAGGGAGAGGTTGATAATGACTCAAAGTCACCAAAAGTCTTATCCAAATGTTAGAACGAGGGATCTTGAGTTCTTTTCTGTTGATTGGGTGTATGTGAAGGTTTCACCCATGACGATTATAACGCGTTTTGGTAAGAAGGGCAAATTAAGTCTCCGGTATGTAGGTCCTTATGAGATTGTTAAGCGGATTGGGAATGTGGCTTATAGATTGGAGTTACCTTAGGATTTGAGTTCTATTCACCTGGTTTTCCATATGTCTATGTTGAGGAAATTGATTGGTAATCCTAGTTCAATTGTGCCTTTGGAAGGTGTTAAAGGTGAGGAGAACTTGTCTTATGAGGAAGTTCCGGTTAAGATCTTAGGTAGACAAGTAAGCGGCTTTGCAACAAGGATGTGGCTTCCGTTAAAGTGCTTTGGAGAAATCAACATGTAGAGGGTGCTACATAGGAGCTAGAGTCAGAAATAATGAAGCGATACCCCTATCTTTTCCAATCTATTCAAGCCTAAGGTATTAGGTTCTTTCTATTCGAAATAGTCCTAATTCTTTCACTCTTGTGTTTCATGACATGACATGGATACATGCGCACAAAAATGATTTAAAAGATGTTTTTACATGAGTTTTAATGACTTTATGATTTTTAAGTAATGAATTATGCATTGTGTCTTCGTGTAGGAATGTTTAATGTTCAAGTAAGCCATGTTCTAGCACATTAGAGGACGAGTGTTCCCAAGGGGGAGATGATATAAGGAACCAGAATTTCTAAGGCCTTAATGGTGCATCGAAAATTAGTTACAAAAAGTTTTTGACCAAGGTGTCACCACAAGACTACCTCCACGAGATGTGGAGTGGTCCACGAGCCGTGTGAAGGTGTCTTGAGGTGGCCCTTGGCCTTGTGTATAGTGTGCTTGGGCCCATCGTGGAGTTCAAGCCTAAAGCACCCTTAACTGAGCCCTTCACGAATCGTGTGACATCTCACTGGCTGTGTGGTGGCTCGTGAGAGGAGCCTTGGGCTTGAAAGCCACATTTTGGCTAAGGCACCTCACACAAGAACTCCAACATGAGTCATGTAGCACCACACATGTCATGTGTTGTCCCATAAGAGTGTTGGTCTGAAAAATTTCAAAGTGTAGAATCACCATCTCAAAACTTGGTAAGTGAATAACTTTTTTAAGTAAGGTCTCATAGATAACGATACAGTCCATCTGATATCACATAAGTCGTGAGGCTTCATTATGGGATCCTTGACAACTTTCTAAAGCTCATTTCATAAATGGCTTTCTTGTGATTTTGTTCATTCCTAAGGGTCATTTGTGACTTTCTAACCTATCCTAAACTCTTGAAAAGACCTATACTCCTCTATTCTTATTCAAATTAATTCCCAGACTTAGAATATTTGAATTCTCTCGTCAAAAGACTCCTCTAAAGTGAACCATTGAAGGATTAGCTTGGAGCTTAAGGAAGGGGCATTTTTTTCAATCAATTTCCTCTTGACTCTTCCTTATTAGCTAAGGTATGTGGGATTAATTCATGGTCCCTTTCAACAATGAAGACCCCAAACTCTTTTACTCTTTGATTTATGAATTTCAAGCTTACTTTGAATATCAGTCTTTCGAATTATTGTTTATTTGATTCAATTGAGATATAGGCTATATTTAATTGATGTTATAAAGTGAATTAAGTCCTAATATGTTGAATTGCACTGATATTATGAAGATTTGAGTATGCATTGTCCCCTTTAAATGTTGATTTAAGCATGAGTAATCTAAAGTATGATTTAAATGTGAATTTACTTATGGATTTACTTGAATTTCTTATTATATTGTTGATTTAAGTATGAATCTCTATTGTCCATGCTATTCTCTCATCATTCATAGCATATGCATGCATGAGCATTGATTTTCACGAAGATTATGAAGTGCTTACAAACCCAAGTATGTTTATGAATATGATTTTGACGAAATATGGTTATGACAAGACAGTGATCACATAATGTCTGTGATATGACTCTATGAGCAACTTTGGGCGTTTATACCAACATGATATATGTGAATGAGTTATTCCTATGCATGAAAGTATGAGTAGAAGTATGATTTGGCTCTTTATCCCAAGTATGATTAATTATGAAGAATGTTTGGCTTTTATGCCTAAGTATGCATTGAAATGATTTGAAATGGCTTGTGCCTCTTTTGAAAGCATATATGTGTATACGTACTCCTGTGGGATGATGATGTAGCACCGAGTGGATTTGTGAGAGGGGGGTTGTCTCCAAGGTTCCAGAACCCATGTCTCATAACTATGTGCCAAACATAGGTATATGTTTATGGTAGCCTTTTTACCAAAATGGGGGTGCTCGTCAGGTATGGTTACAAATATGTTATGACGAATAAAAATCCTATCTCAAATGGGGGTGCTCGTAAGGAAGGTTATTTCATCAAAATGGGGGTGCCCGTAAGGAGAAGTATGATCTAGCTTTCGCAGGTGCATCACCTCTCCATTCGGTTTGGAGAAAACAGCGAAATTCCATGTAATAGCTCGCACAACTGGTTTTATTACAGGACAGCTCATGATGTTCATATCGATCTATTATGCGCCCCTGCATCTAGTATTGGGTAGACCTCATACAATAACTATCCTAGCTCTACCATATCTTTTGTTTCATTTCTTCTGGAACTATCACAAACACTTTTTTTATTATGGATCTACTACCAGAAATTCAACGCGTAATCTCAGCATTCAATGTGTATTCCTGAATAATCTCATTTTTCAATTATTCAACCATTTCATTTTACCAACTTCAATGTTAGCCAGATTAGTCAGAATTTATGTTTTACATATCGGTTGAGGCCACATCCCCTCTATGTTGAAGTATTAAGGCATTTCATGTATCATGAAATTCATGGCATATTGATATATTACTATCTTTGCTCATAAACTTCTTTTTATATATGTACCCTTGTCATCTAACATTGAATTCAGGTTTAATGAGCTCATATGCATTGCATACCTACATACTTAGTACATCAAACGTACTAACGCATACTCTTTACCTACATAATCTAACCATGAGGAACCAGAGACTACCTTCATCCACCTCTTGACAGCTAGCTTAGATTATGAAAGTTGTTGTGGTGAATCCTGTTATCCAAAGACAAGCCACCTTCTATCTACCTTCTATGTTGGTTCTGCTTATGTTTTATTTACTTTGAGGTTAAGCTCAGGACATGTCTTGGCCCCGTCTTATTCTATGACTTAGAGGCATTGTTGGACAATATGTAGACTCTTTTATGGATTTGTGCTATGTCTTGTTATTTGGAGATTTTGATTATGGCTATTTATTGAATATCGGTACTATGATGATATGCTGATGATGAGATGTGGAAATGTGAAAAGTCCTACGTCTCATTCTATCCCCAAAGCATGACTCATACTTACCTGCCCATTGGTTCCTATATGCTATGTGCTATGTCGATCATGTTAATCTATATCCCGATGACATCTCCTTAGCATGAGTCATACTATCCCGTCCCTTAGAACTATATGTTTACTACTTCATTATGCACTTCCGAATTGATGGTGAAGATACTTTGATACTCGTTTGGGGACTCTTAGGTTCCCATAAAGGAATGCCTTATATCATAAGAGAATGTAAAGTGTAGATGAAAGCATACATTGTCTTAGCAAGCTAACTACATAAGCGGGATGCTAGAACATGTCTCTAGCTAACCCAATATAAGAAAAGAAATAGGTAATGTTTAGAAAGCAACAATAAATGTCCTCGAAGCATAAAGATTCATCTAAAAAAGTACTAGAAATAGTAAGCTCAAGTGATGAATCTGATATATGGACTCTATATTCTGGCCTAAATAGAGCATAAGATTGTCCTCAATGCATCATTTTGCTTTGAAAACTAACTTAATGTTGTGTCAAATGATAGGTTTGGTGACCAAAAAGGAGACAAGAGCAATTGAGAACAAAACAAGGCAAAATAGGCAAAAAGGCAAGAAAAGTGAGATAAAATTACATCATCAAATGTACTCGACAGACTAATTTAAGCCCACCTAAGTAATTGAACCTGACGAGAAGGGGAGTTAAAATTGCATGTCAATTTGATGATGTTGATAAACACTCAGCGCATCGCCGACCTAATTTTGCAACCTTAATGTTCATCATCAAAAGTTATAGTCATGGTTTGATCAAGATCGAAATTTAGGTACGTAATTCAGCAATAAGTGTTGTAGGTTGGTGTATCGTCGAGCACATCGAAGATAATCAACTTATTTTGTCTAGTTGCATTTTAGGACAAAATCTAAGATGGTATTAAAACAATTTTAAAGAAAAATTTCAGTATATTTTTGTGGAGAAGTACTTTTAAGTTGTACTTTTTCTTCTTAGAGTGGTTGGTACTTAAGTTTTTGCACTAGGGGAAGAAGATCTTGGAAGAATTTTGATTTTATCTTGTTTTCTCAATTCAAATACAAAGTTATGGATGACCATTTGGGTATAATTTTTTGTTCCTTTACTATGAATGCTCAAGAAACCCCATGCTTGGGGATGTGCTATATAGTTGAATGATGAATTTATGAATAAGAAACTTATTGACTATTCATATACTAATTTGCATAGATTTATGTCTTCTACCATGTAGCATTAAAAACCTGAGGTTGCAAACTCATGGTTATATTTAGATCTTTGTATGCTACATAATTTTGAGTATTTGGCGTGGGTGGGTAACATAATAGTCGTGGATAATTATGATTTGAGCTGAAGTCTTATTTGTATTTAGCTGACTAAGATTTTGGATTGATTAGCTATTTAATTACATAAATTCCCTTAGGCTTCTTATGTGATTTGTGCGTGCAATTGTTGTTGGTTGACATTGAGATATCACTTTCAATGTATGAATAATTGTAGTTACTTGCTTTCTAACCTACCCATGCATGATTAATACTAATTTTCAATATCCAAGACCCATTTATGTAATTATGTTCAACTATGCACACCCCTAGCATGTCCCCTTTTGTTGAGTCCAAGTAAAGCAATCATACTTCAATTTTATTAATTATCAAACCTTAGATAGCTAAATTGTTACACTATTTTATACACCTACAATTGATTAGATCAAATTTTACTTTGAATAATGAATTGTTACAACATTCCTCGTGGGATTGATCCCCACTCTTTTGTTGGGTATATTATATTGCTAGCGACCATTGCACTCTTTAATTATTTTGGAGTACATTTGAGCATCATCAAATAGCACCATTGTCAAGGAATGGTGTATTAATCCTAGTTAGAAGTATTTCTTCATCTAATTTCTTGTAGTTAAATTTACTTATTTTTCTTTTGCGTCTGTTTGCCAATCACCAATGAAGATATGAGTGCACAAGGAAGTGTGGTTGGCGATGACGTTGGTAACATGAATGATGTTAAATTGAATCAATTAGGAAGTACCAGTGCAATTTGATTGCCTCCCATTATGGGCAATGGAGTGTTCCATGTCACAGGTATAATGCTTCAATTGCTACAACTGAAAGGATTCTTTAGAGGCCTCGCTCACGAGGACTCTCATGACCATATTCATAATTTTTTGGATGTATGTGGCTTGTTTATTTTCATAAACATCTCACAAGAGTCTATAAGGATGAGTTATTCAAATTTACTCTAGTGGGAGAGGCAACAAGGTGGTTGGATGAATTACTAAGGGACTCATTAACTTCATGGGATGAGTTGACCAAAGCTTTCTTTGAGAGGTTTTTCCCTCCATCTAAGATGCTGAAACTTCATGATAAGATCTAAAATTTCAAGTGTATTGAAGGGGAGCCACTTCATGAAACTTGGTTGTGGTTTCAAATGTTGTTGCTCCAATTTCCTAACCATGGATCGGGAGGCCATTTTTTGCTACAATATTTCTATCAGAGTCTTGATGCAATGAATAAGGGTATTATGGATCAACTTGTTCGTGGTGGTATTATGAAGCAAACTTTTATAGCTATCTTGACTTTGCTTAATGAAATGATGAAATTAACTAGGCATAGTATACGAGTCATGACCTCGTTACTCCACTGAACTTAGGAAAGAGTAAGGAGAAAATTAGGAAAGATCATGAGCGGAACGAGAACATGGTCAAAGTTATGAACCAACTTGGTTTTTTGACAAGCATATTATTGATGGTGGCTAATGGCAATGTTATTAGTACTAGTGGGGGTGTCAATCTAGATGAAGCTAACTTTGAGCCAATGATAATAAAGAAGTACATTTTATTAGGAATCAAGTAGGGGTTCTCGGCCTACCTTTCAAAGGCAAGTCGAGAATCAAGGTTGGATGAATGATCATGAGAGAAATTGATGTGATCAGGGTTGGAGAGATAGGAATGAAAGGGGGTGTGATGATAGATATGTGCAACAACATGACCATGCCAAATGAAAGGGCCTATTGCTAACCTGAAAAGTTTTTGTACCGAAGATATGCTTGGTCGCATCCTCAACAAAGGTGAAGAAACTGACAAGGCGATCAAAGAACTAATGTCGGACTTCTACTCCTTCAATTAAATAGTGACTTATCATTCGTCCTTAATCAAGCAATTAAATCAAAGGCAAAAGGGATGTTTTCCAAGTGATATTATGGTGAAACCCAAAGAATGACCCTTTGCGGTGCATTGGCTATCACTACTAGAAGTAGTAGAGTTGTGGGTGATGAGGTACCTAAAAGTGTGTGGATGCTAATGCTAAAGGGAAGGCCTCTATAGTTGTTGATGATGATGCATCCGAAGATGTCGACGATGTCGACGATGGTGTGCAAAATGTGGAAGATCCTACTCTCAGCAATTTCGCAAGTGATTGTAAGCTAAAAGTGGGAAAGAGGTCTTCAAGCAAGACCAAGCCTTCCAAAATTCTCCTCCCAAAGTAAACACTCCACAAAGTCACAATCAACCCACCTTTTCCTCAAAGATTTAGGAAGAAAAATGATAATGCTAAGTTCCAAAATTCTTGTCTATGTTCAACATTCTATCGATCGACATTATTAGTGGAAGACCTCCTTGAAATGTTGGACTATGATAAGTTTATGACAGAGTTGGTCACAAAGAAGATAAACTTGGAGTTTGAAACTATTGAAGTATCACATCATTAGAGCGCTATCATGTCCAATGAGTGGTTGTAAAGAAGGGAGTCCCAAAAGCATTCACAATTCCATGTACAATTGGTGTGTTTCAATTTGCCAAAGCCTTATATAACCTTGAGGCAAGCATTAATCACATGTCACTTACTATCTTTAAGCAACTAGGCTTGAAAGTTCCATTATTAATTACCATGCAACATCTCATGGTGGATTGTTCAATTAGAAAGCTAGTAGGGATACTTTATGTGTAATCACCTGGTTGGCCATTTTTGACTTTATATGTGAAAATTACTATTTTACCCTTTTATAAATAGCTTTGGGCCTATTATGAACTATTTGTATTGTTAGAACAGAAATCCTAAATTTTAAAAGTTGCAAATATGAGTTTTTGCATTTTTAGAAGCTTAATTTGTTGAAAAAATGAGCTTTTGTGTCATTTTGAGTTTCGGGTGTCAGACCGGAAATTCATCAACTCCATCAACTCTAGAATATCAAATTTATTGTAGAAGAAGTTATAGAACTGAATTCGAAGTTAAAATGAGGTTTTTAGGCCTATAGTTTCATTTTTAGTCATTTTCAAAGACAAAGTTTGAGTTTGGTTAAAATTTGGAGTTTGGAAGCTCGGATCAAAGTTTCAACAGTTCTAGTAGTTTCAAATGGTGAAACTATCTCTAGAAATGATCTCGTCATAATTTTTAGAGTTGTCGAGGGTAGTATTGGTTTTTTGAATTTTAAACTAGTTTATTTGACTTGCATTTGTAAATATATCGTGGAGACTTTGAAATTGATTTTTGATGATTTCGTTGAGTCTGGATCGCTATTTTTGGTATGGATACATATATGATTTGTGAAATCCTAAATCCGGATAAGTTTGGAGTTGGGAATCAGACTAGGCATTGCTAATATAACCAAGATCTAGTGCAGTCACATTTCTTCACGTTCGCAGAGGTATGGATATCATTGCACTACATGTTCGCGGAGGGATTGTGTAATTTCCCTTCTCCATGTTTGTGGGATGGTCTTCGTGTTCATGAAGCATACGTGTGGGTGAACCCCCCCCCCCCTCTATTATTCTTAATGTTCACGGTATGGGCTCCGCATTCGTGGAGGTCTTAAGTCAGTTCTCCTCGGCGTTCACGGATCTCTATCCTCATTTGCCGAGTGTATCTTGACTATTCAGTTATTAAAACTTGAGAGTCATCATTTTTACTCAATTTTCGAACATGTCAAGATTTTGAGGAGATGTTGGAAGAGAATTTTCAAAGGATTGTTTTGCGAAAGTGATTCCAGCACTATTTTCATTATTTTCCATGAGTTTTATCTTAATTTTGTCTTGAATTTCAAGGTTCTGAATATCCAAAATTGGAGATTTTTAGGCTTTGATTTCAAAACTTTAAATGATGATTTAACCTTTGATTTGAACTTGATTTTAGTGGAATTTCACCCACAGACTCCATTTTTTTTATGTAGAATCGAATTTCAAAGTCAATTTTTAGATTCGAGAACTTTGAATTTTAGCCCTAATTTTGACCATTTTGCCAATAAGCCTAAATCGTGCCAATATGGGCATCAACATTCACCTCTTAATACGTAGTATCTATTGTTGATAATGATTGATCAATTCAAAGACCGTTTGGAAGTTTGAGTTGATTGAAAGCTTGTTCAAGTGCGATTTCAGCATCGAGAATGGTTTGAATAATCTTTTTGAGACTGGATTTGAGTTATTGAATATGTTCATATAATAATTGTAAGATTTAGATAGAATTATGAGCCAATGGTATTATATGATAGAATTTGATAGTAATGTGATACTGTTATGTCGAAAATTGAGTAAATAGTGATCATATTGATAAACTAAGATGAAATTATAGAAATTGAGATAATTTTGGATATCATGATGATGGAGTGGGACTTGTGATATCTTTTGGTCAGTGTTGTGATTAATTGATGATAATTGTGATAAACTTAAGACTTATGAGCTTAATTGGGTATTTGCGGAGCCTTGTTTCATTGACATCCTGATTATTGATGAGATAATGGTGATACGAGATATAATGATGGCCCTATGGTACTAGCTTATTAACATGATGTTACCTTTTTGATGTGAAGGCTATTGTACATATCGGTTGTTATTTATATTGCTCTTACATACATACTTGAAAGGTTGCATTGTTATGCACATATTTTATACTTAACTAGTTGCATTGGTATGCACATCTTTGATGTCGGCCAAGTTACACCTCCTTTTTAAGGATAAGCAATCATTGTCAAGAAATAGAACCTAACCAAGGTTAGGGTTGAACCCAAGGGAATACATAGATTTATGAGAATTCAATTAACGCAATTTGAGTGATTAACCAACTTACTTCCCCAAAGGGGGGGGAGGGAGAGGGTTGCAATAATCAGTAGAAAAATAAACCTAACTAACACAGGAGTTAAATTAATATGGAGAGAAGCTAGGGTATTGTGTTTCCCTAACTTAGTATCACCGGATAACCTAATTCTTTTCTAGTGTAGCATGCAGGATGGTAAGTTATGTTCACCAAACCCTTTAGTCCAGGTGAGAGTCGAATTTCAATAAGTGACTTGGCCCATCTCTGTAGTGTATATTACTAACCGTTACCTATTTGTCCCAGTACAATCTCCCCTTGGCCCAGTTCGGTTGATTAGACGAGAACACATCAATCGAATCCAGTTAATTAATCTTTTTTCTTATTCATTACTACCTTGGTCCAGTCAGTAACACTAGGCAGGTTCTAATGTTGGCCACCACTAGAAAACATGCAAAACGAAGAGAGTTAATTAATATATGCATGCACACTTTTCAAGAATTATGAATTACCTGATTTTACCTTATTAGTTCTTCATGGTTCCCACAACCCTAGTTGTGGATTTAGCTACTCATGATTTGTATAGATGCAAGACTTATGAATTGGAATAACATAATAGAGCACTTACACAATTGAATTAGGAACAAGCAAATCCAACTTCAAAGAGAATCACAAGATTAAAGATCAAATCAAAGTGCAAGTGTTTATCAAAACTCCAATGTTATCTCACTATTTTTCCTCTCTAATTGTTGAGTTCTCTGTGTATTGTGTGTAAAACTTCCTAAAAATAACATAAAAACCTATTTATAATATTTAAAATACAAGTCCTAAACACAATAGGATAGTCAACACGCCTCACGAACGGGTTTACGGATCGTCCGTTGTATGGCTGACCGGCGATTACTAGCGATTTCGGCTTCATGCAAGCGAGTTGCAGCCTGTCTCGTACAATGCTGTTGAAAAACTGGACTTCAAGTCTACGATACCCCTGTACAACCCGTAAAGTGATTTACGACCCGTAGGGGATTTCGTATGATGAATCTTCAGAAAGTCACTCATCTCCAATCCTCAGGGAACGAACTATGTTCTACGACTCGTAAATCAATCCATGACCCGTTTGCATGTTCGTATAATCAACTTCAGAAAATTATCCCCTCACTGAAATTGTCTACAAAACCCACTTTACGATCCATGGAGTGAACTACGACCCATAAAGGGTCTCGTACTGCATCAAAATTAGCAACTTCTGCACTTTCTTCCCAAAATCGAGGTCACCCCTAGAATTCTGCAAATATAACAAAAAAAACACATAAAATCAACTAACATCGCATTGAGAACACACAAAATTCTAAATTCTTCAACTTTTTTTGAGCCTACGAATCTTGTATAGAAATTATTGTGCTCATTTTCAAGAGATGATTTAGCTGCAATTATAAATAAGAACTTTCTTTTTAATATAGTATGAATCTGGACTACTCAAAGTCGGATAAAAATTAATTTGAAGATGGGTTAAAGTTGAATTTTTAATAGAAGAGGGATATTTTAAATAATAACTATAAAATTTTAACGGAGGGATATTCTTCGGCCGAAAACTATCGAAGGGTTTTTTTCGCTCCATTTCTAATAGTTAAGTGGTATGTTTGACTATTTTTTCATTTCTGTTTGGACGAGGTGTTTTGAGCCAGAATTTATTGGAGGGGTATTTTTAGCCAAAAGTATAATAGATGGGTATTTTTGAACCAAAATGTAACGGGGGAATATTTCTGTTTTATTTCAAATAGTTTAGGGGTATTTTTGACCTTTTAACCTTTAATAGATAGTTTGTCAAAGAGAAGGGTATTTTTGACATCAAATGTGAATGAGAAGGCATTTTAGGCCCATAAACAGGACGAAGGACATTTATTGTATCATTTTTAATATTTAGAGGTCATTTTAGGTCTTTTCCGCTGTATATATTATTCTTCTCCGCTGTATATATTATTTATTATGTATATGCATGTATTTTTTTCTCGTTTAAAACTGGTTTGTAAGGTCTTTTTTCATCATTTGGAAGAAGCTTATTTTCCATATAAAGCTTATTTAGAAATAGGTCATTCACCTTGTTGTTTCGGGCGACGATGACAAGCAGCAACTGCCGATTTCTCTTCAAAAATGGCTTGATTCCAAATTTGGCTGAAAACCCATCTGTAACAACCTTACTTGAAGCCCACCAAGGTATTTTACCTTCTTTTGAATTCTTCTGTTGTTTTAAGGAAAACGTTTCCTACACAGGAATCTTGGTTTTTGAATTATTCAACAAACAAAGGATAGAAACTTAAAAGGTGCAATTTTTTTTTCCATTTCAGGTGCATATACAACAACTAGGACTCATAACGGTGGCTCACTGCTGTTGTTTTGGGAACGGCATATGAGCAGACTCTCCAATTCTCTAAGAATTCTCTTGAATTCTAACCCAGAACTTTTATTCAATTCAGAAACATGTAGAGTCCCTTTTTCCTTAGTATCAAAAAAACCAACCATGTGGGATTCATTGGTTCAATCTCTTGTGGATGATTCAATGAGAAAAGCTCTGCCTTTTGTATTGAAGAAAAGAAGAAGTGGGGAGGAATTGGCCATTACATGTCTTGTCAGTGGAAATGTTGATAGTTTGGTGGAACTTGAGGGAGGAAAGGAAAAGTTTTCTACAGCTTTTGATGTATATGTCCATGTTGGTTCCTATGCTCCTCCACTCTTTGGTATCCATGAAAATGCAGCACATTTGGCAGTTGTAGGTCGTGGTAGGCACGTCGCTAATGCCAAATATGCAGACTGGGTTAGGTAATTATGCATGAAACAAATGGTTGCTATGCTTTTAACCGTGATATACTCATGGAATTTCCTCTTGATACTAATGAATGGTGATTTTGCTTGACAAGAGGGAGGTGCTCGGATGGTAAGCATCCCTCACTTCCAACCCTAAGGTTGTGAGTTTGAGTCACCAAGGAAGCAAAAAGGTGGTAGCTTGGGAGGAGTAAAAAAAAGAGAAAGAGATGGTGATTTCGCTTTAGTATCTGATTTGAGGATATAGGGAAGAGATGAACTTAGTTGACACAATCGTTGTTGGTAATGGGAATTTGTTGTTTTCGTTATAGGTAGGCAAAGGAAACAATTGGAGAAGCTGAGGCCACCTTCTGTCAATGAGCTCCTGTTGTCAAACAATGGTGATCAAATCTTAGAGGGTTGTTTGACAAATCTTTTTGTTGTTTGCCACAAGGTGAAAACGTCATTACCAAATTGTTATTAGGTTGACCTAGTCCCTTTTTGTTAACATTTGATGCTGCACTTAGAAGAATTGGAATTTTTCTTATTCCATATAATCTTTTATCATGGTTAGATTTCAGAGTACCAAACTATTTTTGTTTAATTTATTTTATTAGTAATTACTGGTACTGATCTCTAATTTGATCTTGTTAAAGGTGTACCAATTACTAGTTCATAGATGGTTTTTCTGGGAAGTTGAGTTTCAGCTAATTGAGCTTATGCGTATTTTTTAGTGCTTAAGAAAGGGAAAGGAAAAGACTGCAAAGTTGTGGCTGTTTTATAGAGATTTCACTTATTGAAGGGAACAACTGGTTTTGTTAAGACAGCCACTGTTTCTGTTGGGGTTGATTTATAAAATTTGAATTTAAAATAGATTTAGAGTACTCGCTGTTGTAATTATGCAACCTGATTTTGTAGCATCTTTCAGCCATACATAACTAATTCTTCAGCGAATATAGTGATTAGATTGAAACCTTTCTATGAGAAGAAAAGATCTATAGTGGTGGGCTTTTCTTCTAGTTGTACAGGATGAGTGTAGCTTGACAAATTTTAATTTAGTCAATTACAGGAAGGTTATTGACTGTATATGGAAATTTAGTTTGGACAAGCGCCATCTTATTGCTGGTGTTCTAGCAATTAATGAAAGTTCTTTTTGATAAGGTAACAGTTGTTTAAACTTACATTTTACTGATGAAAAAGTGCTAAGCTTTTCTTCTGGAGGCACACTGGAATGACTTGGACTGTGCCGGACCTACTCCCGAATTGTAAGTTTATTGGGGCTATAGAAGAAAGATCATGGGGGCAATAAAAGTTTGAGTAAAGATTGAAGAAAATATGGAACATTGAAGAAAATATGGAACACAATCCCTGCATGCACTTAGTGGTCCATCTGAAAAGAAAGTAACTTGAGGTGCTTTTGAGTTTCGAAGATGTTCCAACTCCATGCTGAAGGTCAAGACCGCTTATATAGTTCTCCTTTCTATTTGATGTTACCAATTTCAAAAAAAAAAAAAAAATAGTTTTGTCTATTTGGTGTAGGAAATAATATTTACATGAGATTGAATCACCCCTGATTGATTTACTAGGTTCTTTCTGTTGGGTATGCAAACTCCTCCCACATCGGTGGAAGAGAAGAAAATGAACCTATTTAAATAGGTTCAACCCAATCCATTAGTATGAGGCCTTTTGGGAGATGCCCAAAAATAAATCCGTGAGGGCTTGGCCCAAAGCGGACAATATCATACTAATGTGGGGTTGGGGTGCGGGTACGCACGGTCGCTACAAGTGGTATCAAAGCCCAGGTTCAGAGAGCAGGAGTCATGGACCGACGTGTGTGGTCACCGGTGTGGCATTAGGACCAAAGATCTGCAAGGGTGCATTGTATCGAAAATCTTCCTGTCATGTGATGGTACAGGTGGCGTGTCCGCTGTAATGCCGTGTGTCGAAAGTCTTCCCGACAGGATGGTCGGGCGGCGTGTCCCGTTGGGCAATAACGGCGGTGTAAGATGATTTGGCGGATCAGATGGTGTAACTTAGCAATGTGGAGGTCTGCAGTAATGTCTTGTGTCGAAAGTCTTCCCGACAGGATGGTCGGGCGGCGTGTTCCACAGGTTGTTGCCGCGGTACAAGATGGTGGTAGATCCAAAATCCCGACAGGATGGTCGGGCGGCATGTTCCGCAGGTTGTTGCCGCGGTACAAGATGGTGGTAAATCCAAAATCGATAATCGCTGGAGGGAAGGTCACGAGATTGTGTGTGGTAGAGTTTGAGGGGAGGTTTGTTGGGTATGCAAACTCCTCCCACATCGGTGGAAGAGAAGAAAATGAACCTATTTAAATAGGTTCAACCTAATCCATTAGTATGACCCCTTTTGGGAGATGCCCAAAAATAAATCCGTGAGGGCTTGGCCCAAAGTGGACAATATCATACTAATGTGGGGTTGGGGTGCGGGTACGCGCGGTCCCTACACTTTCCTTTGTTAGAAAGAAGGAGCTGTACTTTTGATTTTTGGATGTACATGATACAACACCATCTTAGTGCTGATATCAAAAGAAAAAGCCTTTTTACTGGTCTAGTTGAAAAATTGTTAAGCTTCACTTTAAAATGGACACAACATCTATGCTGAAGGCATATCAACTTCTATCTAGCAGGAGTTGCAGCAATTACTAATCAATCTATCCGAGTAATGCATTAGTATTATTTTGCTGAGGATAAGGTTAATCCTCCGTGACGACATTCCAGCTTCTCCTTTACAAAGTGAATGCAGGATGATCTTAACTTTATGTGAAATTATCTTGCTCACTTATTATGTAATGAGATAAAAATTTATATTTTGGAATTGTAATCTAGTGTATGAGTCAATTAAGGGTGTGTTTGGGATGAAAGAAAATTTTTTCCTAGAAAATGTGTTTCGAAAAATAAGTAGTTTCTAACTTATTTTGTAGTATTTGTTATGTAAACAAAACATATTATCCTAAGAGTATTTATGTGTTATTTAGAAAAAACACTATGGAGGTGGGGTGGAGTGGGAGTTTGAGAATGGTGGGGTAGGATGGTCAATGGCTGGGGGTTGGGGGCTGCTGGGTGTGGGGAGGAAACTAACTCCACCGATGGAACTTGTTTTTCCTACTTTTATTATTTAAACATTCTCGTCATTTTTAAGGAACTTGTTTCCCTAGAGAATATTTTGATCAACCTAACATGAGAGAATTGGAAAACATCTCTCCATATCAAACACACCTCACGTCCTATCATTTTGCTTTAACTGTATGTGAATAGTGTATAACTTTTACAAAGTTTATCATGTTTTATCATACAGAAATTACTTAAAATTTTGTTGCAGTATGTTAATGGCAATTATCACAAGGCTAGCCAAAGAGACGATGAATCTACAGTTTCAATTGAATTGCAGACTGCCCCTATAAGAGATGGTGTCCTTCCGGGAGTCCTACGCCAAGTAATTCTTGAGTACGTTCCTTCTGTGGCCTTTGGAACTTGACATATTTAAAGTTAGAACTTCATGTTACTGTTTGGAACTGTCTCGCATTTTGCAGCAACTTATTCATCTTTAGAATGTAATAAATGCTGATGAATTTGGAAGGGGTTACTGTTGTATTGACTCGGTTTTGCCTAATTTTTGATACGGTTGGTACAGATTTATTCTAGAACATTCTATGTTTCCCTAATCCTATGTGTTCCGCACATATTAAGTTCTATACCATAAAGAATTTCCTTTACTTGTGGGGAGTCTTATTGAAGTAGATCTTCAAGATATTATATAATATAATAATAGGAGGTTGTTTTATTAATAATAACTTATTAGTTAGTAATTTCTTTTAGAAGTCCATCTTTGGCGTTTGAGAATTTTTATCTGCAAGTCATCATATGTGTTCCCAAAGGACTGCTCTATAGAATGGTCTGCATTTGTCATTGTGCGCGATGCCATATTTGAACCACAAGGACAATATGAAGCTATTGAGGGTCTATGGTATATTGAAGAATTTGACAGAAACAAGAAATATGGAACTTTTGAAGTTTGAATCGAAAGGATTAAATCATGTTGTTTCAATTAGGTTCAAGTAATATACAACAACAACAACAACATACCCAGTAAAATCCCACAAGTGGGGTCTGGGGAGGGTAGAATGTACGCAGACC
>JAPFFP010000080.1:11519154-11540627 GCA_026153255.1 Solanum medicagineum
CATCAATAAACAATATACTTTACCTTTCAATTACCTTTGAGATGGTTCTTTTGGTGGTCACAATATTGGAGCTGTAGACCTGTAGATGTAACATGTGACATGTAGATAATCATACAAGACAATATGACAATGAAAATAGTACATTACATAAATAATAAAATGCGTATGAGATGAGATAACTCGTGAACTTTATTTGGGAAAAGGAACCCATGCAACTTGGTATCCATGTATGTATGCAGATTTGAAGGTGACTATGTATAGGAGCATGTGAATATGTCAAAGAGTGGAGACACGGTTAATAGTCGTGTCAGAGTTATCAAGTGCCTTTATGTGCCAATGAAGAATCTAGGTTTCATGTCAAGTAATACGAAATCAAGTAGCCTTACATACCTCGTTGTATGACGTCGTTACTACCTCGAGATAACCTTCCCTTCCTCCAAATATTTATCTACAACATAGTAGGTGATAAAATTAGCATTAATAGCCAATAGACACACCTTGGCAGCCCAATCACATAACAAAACAATACACGGACAACAAGCGGGTATTGATAAATCCGAGCTTATTCCTTCAACTTTTCCGCCCCTAATTGTATTTTTCTAATACATATTTTCATGTACACATCATGTGCAGCCTGGTTTAGTGCCACAACAGTCTTACAACAACCCACAAAGCACAACACAACAATTCTACACAACTTACAAATGGATAGCATAACGTTACCTCCCTTCGCTACATTTCGACGTTGACAACTCCAAACCTATTCCAACTCTAACCAACTGTTCCAGCAACATTTACACATACAAACAGTACTAAAACAGTCTTAGAACAGCACCCAAGAAGTCATGAAGGACGTGAGCCAATAACCTTCCATCCAATAGCCCATAAGTTCCAATCAACATTACACATAAGATAACACAATAAAACGCGTTTGTTAAATGAAACCAAAAATCATGGCAGCAACCTTGGGGTAATATTTATAACTCAAACCATGTTACGAACATAAACTTCTCTTTAAAATACAGCTCATAAACCATAGAGAAGTCACTAAAACAAAAGGCAAGTGTGCAGCAACTTTTCAAACACATGCTGTCCCAAATTTTCAGCACAAACATACTAGCATATACTTGTTGTTTTTCATAAGAAAACCATACTAAACACATGTGTAAACTTACTTACCACTAACTTCAAGGTTTAGGTCTTCTCCAAGAACCCTAGAAGTCCCCTTGTAGCTGCTTGCTAGGTCAAGAAAGAAAAATACCAAAGTTTTGAGAAAGCTGAAACTTTTTCCAAGTCTAAGAATGAAGTAAAATTTGCTGCTTGTAACCCCTTTTTAAAGGACCATTTAGGCCGACTTACTCTTGACCTTTTGACCATCTTATACCACATATTAATAAGCTACTTATGCAGCAGCTTGACCTTTACACTTGGGCCTAAATGGGTCTCCAAGTTGATGGGCTTGGGCTGCCTTTTTTCCAACTTTCTCTTCACTTAGTTTAGGCCCAATTAGCCAAGTGGGTTGTGGTGTCTTTGGGCCCTTTTTAATAACTTTCTTGGGCTGAACATATAGACCATTTATGATGCTAAAACATGGGCTAAAGTTACACCCTTAACACGGACTTTATTCATAATCGGATTTGGACTAATTCGACGTCGAGTCTCGTTTCTGTTAAGCTAGCAAATTTAAGCTAAGCAAGTAGGTGACTCACCTGCTAGCTTACTAAGTCCTACAAGCACCTCAATTATCTTACTTGATTTAAGGCCGTAATCTCCTCAATTTGACACAAAACATGTATACACTCGACCCTCTTAAGCGTTAAACGCGCATGTCCCCCTATAACATGAAATTCGAGCACCTTTAAAAATGGGCGCTTGACCAAACCATATCATGTTTCATTTGCATTGTACTAGCATCGTAAAATGTGGGGTGTTACAATGAGGAAGATGACACAGAACCCCAAATAACTTTTAATAGCTATATTAATTTGATGGAGGTTTCTAGAGTGTCTTTTTAACTTTAAAAAAATAAAATTATTAGCTGTCAACCTTAGTTGTATTTAATTAATGTCAAATAGCTGATTTTTATAATGTGATAAATATTGCACATAAAATAATAAATTAGCTGATTTTTAAAATGTGACAAATTTTTATATTGCTAAAAATGTGATACTGCACATTATTATAATTTATGAATGAAAATAAAGATTATAATTATTTAATTATAAATTATAAAGTACTCCTTTTATTAATGAGAATAAATACTGTAATTATTTGTTTGTAATTATTAAATAATAAATTATTTAAATTAATCCTTTTATATTTAGGAGGCTTTTTCACATTAAATTTTTAATCAATTAATTATTTAGCTTCTAACTATTAAACTCCAAATTTATTACTTTATATATTCGTAAACTATTATCATAAATATAGTTTATAAGTAATTCCAATGGAAATGTTTGATGTTATATTATAATTTTAGATTTTTCTTTGCCGAGTCCCGGCACACGTATCCGTATCTAGATCCCTATCCCCGAATCTTAAAAATTATATCATGAAGAATCCGACATGCAGATCTGCACCTGTGTCGGACACTCGCACCCGAGTCCGAGCAACTTAGCTAGTGATTATCTAAAAGAAAAATAATTCAAGGTAGGATTATATTGAGCTAGGATAATAGTTATAAATCTTGAATGTAGTACTTTATCAAAAGAAATCTTGGATGTAGAAGCTTATAGTAAATTGTCATAAAAGTTGTGAGCCATCCGGTAACAAATCCAGTCATTTTTAATCAGAACTTGGGATAATGAAGAAACTGATCGATGATTTCTTTCAATCATAAACGATAAAAAAAGTAAATAAGGAAAACAATGGACCCTTGGGTTTAGTAAAAGTGGGGAATGGTTGAGAAATTTGTGACTAAGGTCACATGTTTGAGTCCTGCATCATGTGAGTCAACTCTGGTATATAAGTGGTGTAGGATAGAGGGCAGGCTTATTATTTCTGAGCTTCAAAAGTCGCAGTTGGTCCCAATGACAAACTTATTTGTTATAAAAGAAGTTAAAAAAAAAAGAAAAGAAAAGAAAAGAAAAGTAGCTTAATATGGTTAAGGTCTTTTGATGTCCTTCCTTTAAAAAACTTCAACCTTATGTTGCTTGAACTCGATAAGGATATCCGATACAAGTGCAGGTCTAAAGGTTGGATTTTTTATCATATAAATTTTAGGGTTCAGGGTATGGATCCAAGTGCAGATAGGGGTGCTGGGATACAACCAATAAATGGGTATTACGACCTATGTAAGTACAGATTCCCCTAATTAAAGCTATTAAGCTAAAAGTAATAACATTTGTAATTATTTTGTAAAACACAATATTTTATTTATAAGATATGTCGTGTAATAGCAAAATATTCTCATACTTTATATTACTATATGTATGATATACACCCAAAAATTAAACTAAATACCAGATTGATCTATACTTCTTGATCATAAATGTAGTCAAAACAGCCAAGGTAAGTCGATCAAATTCGATGTAGATCCCACACCTACATCCACAATCAAATCGAACATGGATGAGAGAAGGATTTTGAAGTGTCCAAGCAACATAGCTCCAACATACTTCAATTGATCTTGGCTTCCTTCCACCTCTCGCCGTATAGTTATTGATTCTTCTCAAAATTTGATAATTCTTGGGGTTCTTTTGTATTTTTTATACTTACATAAATGTCAGCATATTACAGCACTCTTTGAGTCTCGATTGCTCTCAGATTCATTCTAATTGGCATACTTCTCTTTGTAGCTTATTCAGTTTCTAATCACATTTATTTATTTGTTCATGTAGGATGAACAAAGAACTTGGATACGTACCAAAAAAAGGTACATAGGTGACTTCTTAAACTTGTCTTTTTTTCTTTTCCTTTTTCATTTTGACACCTAAACCTAGTGTAGTACCTGTTGAACATTTGAAGTGAAGACAAATTGTGTCAATTAGACACACTTCTTACATGGTACAGTGTGACACCACTTTTGAGCGTGTGAAAAATTCTTTTTTCATTTTTTTTTCAATCTACTTATTTTCTGCTGCTGTAACTCGACCCACCATAGCCGTTGCAAATTACCTCCAATCCACCACCACCATGCTGCCTCCACCACTGTGGAAACTACCCTATTTCTCTCTCACCAAACTCCTCCTCCACTTTGCAGCATTGCCACCACTGTGAAGCCCAAGCTCAAACTGAAACCCCACACCTTCCCCATCTAAGTTCATGTCCATAAGAAACCTATGCTAGTTCTCTCTCCAATAAGCTATAAAATTTTCAAATTTTTACAACAATACCAGAGGCAAAAGATAGAATATCTAGGCCCAAGGACCTAATGGGCATCTAAAGTCGTCGATGGAGGACAATTTTAAGCTGTGATAGAGGTGGTACTGTGATTTTTGGGAATGAACCAGTGGACAGGGCTACTAGAGCACTTATCTAGTGAGGGACTACAGTGGTGACACTATGCGTTTGAGTGCCCCTGATAAGGGGATCCCTGTTGATTTTCGTTATCGTTTCTCATTTTCTTTTTGGCTTTTGGTTTTTTTTCAGTGATGTGTTCTTATTGGTCTTTCTTTCCATGTTGACAATACACACTTTAGTTTGTTTGGAGCTGCAACATTTGTGTCTAATTGATACGATATGTATTCTTCAGGTGTTCAATAAGTACTAATCTTGATTTTGGTTTCAAAATGAAAAACAGATTGGCAATTAGGAGGCTGCTGATATAGTCAGCCAAAAAAAAAAAAAAACTTCTGACGCATGCTATTATAGCATCTAGTTTGCCTTGACTTGTTTTGTGACATGCTTGTCCTCACTTTGTGCAATTGTAAACCACTTCTACTGCTTCTCTTCTCTATATGAAGCTTTTAGTTGTAATTTTGTCAAGTTCTCAAACTTCCCCTCTTTGTTTGGTGACGCGAAATTTCATCTTATTCCTCATTTTAGATCTTTCCCCAGAAGTAAAAAGAGAAAAAAACAACATTTTAGTGTTACCTAATTTTTCCATAATAAACTACCTTAACCTGCCAATTTTAATTGTCTTTTGTCCTTAACTGTAACTAGATCTTACCATCATGTACAAACACAAATTTGACCTTAAATATCCTGCCAACTTCCAACTGGTTATTCATGAGCGTTAATGGCAGGCCTAGAAGTGATGGTGGGAATTCTTATGTGGAACTGTGGATTATGGAGAGCCCTATTGTGGTTGCAGGACTAAGATTTGGTTGTGTTAAATACTTCAGTCTTTCTTTGGAGCTTTGAAAGATTTTTCAAGAAAAGGCTCCTTGCATGCAATTTCTTTGGAAACTGATCAGAAATTAGGAAATGAGTATCTTTTAGAGAAAGGAAAAAATGAGAACATTTTCTTTTGCTGAGAGGAACTTTAGGTTATTGTCTTTTTAAGAGAGTCAATTGAGATGTATGTTTTGAAAGTTTGACACAAATCCTTTCTTTCATTTTGCAGAATAGTGATTAGTCTTTTGATGGTAGAGATGCCAGAGTATCTTCCAGTTTCTCTTTTTGCTGATCTCTGTATTAAATTGCTCAGCAGCAATGTTGATGCTTGTGCGAGAGGGACTAGACACCTAAAGGATTCCTACTAATTTCTGGTTCAACTTCTGCAAATATTTTGTTTGCTATACTTTCATTTAAATTCTCTTCTGCTCTGTACATACCGTTTGGTTTCGAATGTCAGTTGGAACAAATCATCTATCGTAGTCTGTACAGCACCTAAAAGTGCCCAAACATTTGGATCTGTTTTATTCCAACAGTGTTTTTTGATATTGATTTTCTAAAAAGAATGTTGCATGGATTTTCTAGTTTCTACTATTTGCGCCTACTCAAAATGTCTTCCTCCCTCCGATCCCTTCTTAGACAACAACAATAATATACCCAGTATAATCCCATAAGTGGGGTTTGGGGAGGCTAAAAATATATGCAGATTTTACCACTACCTCTAGTTCTTATTTGTGCGAGCTATGGTGAACCCAAACCGGAAATGTGGCGACAGTTCCACCGGGTAACCTATTTGGTTGCATCTGTTTTACCTGTATCTTTTTTTTCCCCAAAAGTCAAGATTCACACTCAAAGTATAGGTAACTTTAAGACAATTGTTTCTGCTCAGTTTTTTATCTTTGGTTCCTTAGTTGTAAAATTATTCTCTTTTTGTATCAATTTACATGACATTATTTGACTTGACAAAAAGTTTACGTTAGAAAAGCTTTTGAAATTATGGTATGAGACAAATTGTATATACTGATGTCTATAAATCATTTCAATAATATTAAGAGATAAAATATACAAAACACACCTAAATTATATAACTTTTTTGAGTTTCATGCCTAAAGTATTGAAAGTTTGAGAAACACACATAAACTATCATTTATTAGTTTGAGAAACACACCTTGTGTAATGCACTCTCTTTTTTATTGGAGAAAACGTTGTCACATGGCATGCCACATTGATAAAAATTAATAAAAATATTACTATTAGTTAAAAGTAAAAGATTAAGTATAAATATTCTTTCGAAAAAATATTATTTTTTAAAAATAAATTTAAAATATTTTTCTCACCTATTTTATTGCCTCCACCCTCGTGTACCGCGCACCCACCCCCAACAGTTCTCGGCCCTTTTAATATTTTATCTCTTTTTATAAAATGTTTTTTAAAAGTTCAAACTTCAGTCTCTATTCGACTCCTACCTAAAAAAATAGATTTTTCTAAAAATAAATAAAATTCTATCCCACTTGCATCTAATCCTCCGCTCCTAATTTATTTTTATCTTTTTTATAGATATGTACACATATTTTAGAAAAATATTTTTTTTACTTGTTTATCGAGTAACAGAGAGAAAAAATTTATTTAAAAAATCTTGCGACAAATAAAAATTAGGTTATTATTTTAAGAGGGAGATGAAATATTATTTTTTTTAAAAAATTTACAATTTTTGTTTGGGGGCAGAGAGAGAGGGGGGGTACGGTGAGAAGAAGTGGTGGGGTGGGGTAAGAAAAATACTTATATTTTATTTTATAATTTTTTTTGAAATAATAATATTTTAATATTTAATTTTAGCTAATACTATAATTTATTTATTTTTTGCCAAGGTGAAATGTTTTGTCCATGAGAGTGATGTGACATTTTTTAAACGTAAAAGATAGAGTGTAGCACATACACCATGGTGAGAGTGAAATAAAAAATAGATGTGTATTTCTCAAACTAATAAGTGATAGTTTAGGTGTGTTTTTCAAACTTTCAATACTTTAGGTGTGAAACTCAAAAAAGTGGTATAGTTTAGGCGTGTTTTGTATACTTATCTCTACTATTAAAAAGAAAATTTTGAAGTTAATTCTTTTTCTAGTTGTGAAGGTTGATATTTTTTTGGGGATGAATTGGAAAGAAAAATGTATCACATATTTGAGATAGAGAAATTATATTTTGAATTCATAGCAATTGAAGTATAATATATTGATAATTGGAGTTGAATTTTAAAAATGAAAAGTAAATTTAAGTCGTTGTGTGTTGGAAAAGTTCGACAATGATAACATATTGTCATTGTTGTAGAATAAGTTAGATTTTTTGTTTTAACAAATTGTGGATTGACGTTCGTTTTATGATATATGAACTTATGTTTAAAATTGAGGATATAGATCTAATTCTTATATTACATATTGAATTGTTGAAATTTAGAGAACAATTGCTAGTTGTAGGCAGCCAAGAAGTCTGTAGTGCAACCAAGTACACATTGGACTTCTTTGTTAAAATGTATGAAGTGCAACATAATATTTGAAATTTGGGCTCGCCAAGGTCATAACTTCAGCGGAAAAAAAAATCAATATTGGCTTTGACAAATCATAAGGATGTAATTTGATATTACCAAGGCCATAACTTTCATAAGGATGTTTGAAATTTTGGTCATCAGGGCCACAACTTCAAAAATGTCTCAAGTCCCCACACAAATACATACAAATTTCAGGTGAACATGTCTAATGTTTGGCCTTGACAGCATCACACTTCAGAAAAAGAAAAGTAAGTAATTTGCCAAACTTCATATTAGAGCTTTTACAACCATAGATGTTTGAAATGGTTTCAAAGTGATATGTTTGCAGAAGAATATTTAACTTCGACTATAATTTCAATACCAATCTCAATATATGCTATGAGGTTAGAATATAATCAAATTTGACAAAGTAATTAGAAAATAGATACAATTTTTTTTTTTTAAAAAAACACAAATACTCGCATCTATTGTGTTTGCTCTCAACATAAAAAATTATTCTTTTGGGGTTAACAATCGCTCGGTTCTTTGTAATATCACCTATGAGGGTTTCAAGATAAACTATTAAATAAGGGGCTTTAAATACCAAATACTCTATTACCCACCCACTTCTTCGCGATTTTAGCTTCAAATCATTAGTTTTGAGCTCAAGTTTTGAGGGACTTTTTTATGAACCTATGTTTTGAATAAATTGGAGTTCCAATTGTGATTTCAACTCATTTTTAACTCGATTGTCACTTGTGAGTTTCAAAACCTTTGAGTATCATGATTTTATATAAAAATTTCAAAATTACCCTCAACCCTAAGGAATGACTTTTTAGGTCAACTTGGTTCAATTTCCAAAATTAGCATTATACGTATCATTGTTCATATTTTCTTATGAAAAAAATTCTATATTTGATTAGATTTTATGAATTTCGGAGGCTTATTATAAATAGAAGGCTCAAGTCCTGAGTTGATTTTACTCTCTTTTAAGGCAAGCACACCTCTTTGACCTTCTGTTAAGTGTATTGGACCTTGTATGCTCGTGTGTTTGGGAGTAATGAAAAATGATGAGGGTCCTCATAGATAATTCTTGTTATTAATTTTTATCCGATTATTAGTAATGATTATATGGGAATAAAACAATGAACTTGTTGATATGATAATGTGTGATATGCCAGAGATGACTTCGACGAGTATATTGATTCACTTTTGATGATGTGTCATGATCATGTGTGTTAATTGATTACTTTCACGATCCAAATTAGGCCCTACAAGTGACACTATGAATAGAATTTCAAGGGACTCCAACCAAGCCTAGTAACATCGCATACATAAGCTAAGAAAGAATATCAAATACATACTAGAATATGGAAAATAATTCTCCAAGATAGAAGTCTCAATAGAAAGAGAATCATCCTAGACACCAAATAACGGGAGCTACAACAACTTCCATAGTCTAACATACCTCTATTAGTCTAGATGGAGGCATGGGACAAATCCTAGCTCACCCTAACATAGGATATAAATTTATGACAAGAAAACATAGAACTCATATTGGATTGTCCTCAAAGCATGAAGACTCACCAATCAAGTGAACTTTAGCAACTCGAACTAACCATGAGTAGAAGGAGAATAATCCTCGAACCCTATATTATGATACAATGTAGGCAAAATTATGTATTACTACATGAAAGGTACTAATTATACAAGAAATATGCATAATGGATCATGATATCGAAATGAACATCAAGAGTGAGATGCAAGACTAATATTCATTAGGAAGTATGAGATTTAAAATCATAAGTCATAACATATGGTCAATGCATCATGAACAATCATAAAGAAAAGCTTGCAAGTAAACATAGTTGTTCTTGTGGGATGTCACCTTTAACTGACATTTAAGACCATATGAGCTATAATATGAAATTCAGTGTTACTCCCACACGGAAAATAAAGAGGCTGCTTATTAAGGTAGACTCCATGAGTAACATCATTTATCATCATGCGCTATATGGATCCACTAGATAGGTCAATTAAGGCAAAACCTATGGGGGCACATATTGTGGAACTAGGGGTTGCCACTAGGGACTCCGTTACCAAGTCTCCACCATGAAATTCTCTCGATGGTTAGTCAATATCGCAATAGAATAGTTAATTCATTAAGCATATCATGTGGAATGACAGTAATTAACTAACAATCCACTTCATAAATCATAAAATAGAATAACTTATTAAAACCACTGATTCAAGTAATATGAGAATTGTCCTTTCAGCATTATGAACCATAATTACATGAGAAAACCTTTCATCATCATTCATCAGAGAAAAACTTTCACAATCACTTATTCTTTCTTGAGAAACAACATAAAACATAATTCATTATTTTCATAATGCATACATGAAACTTTATCAAATAATGATCATAATCCATATGGAAATTAGGGCCTAATGCATGTGTTCATGTAGGAAACCTTGATATAATAACAGTAAAGTTAATTGATGCATAATTAAATAAAAAGAACGCATAAAAGCATAATTGATTGAATCTAATGCTAGATCATCAAAATCCTAGGTTTCTATATTGAGAATTCATGAAAAGTATATAATTCTTTGGGCTTGATAGATGAAAGAAATCCATGAATGAATATCTACATACCTGAGGTGAATTATAGCCTTGAAATTGAAGAAGAACCTTGAAACCTTGAGGATAATTCAACTTAGAAGGATCCTTGAGAAAGGAGACTTGAGAGAATTTGCAAATTTGAGTGAATGGACAACTTTAGGAGTATAAAATTAGTTATAGGGCTTATAAATAAATTCAAAACAATGTAGATTTATATTAAAATACTGAGAAATGTCTAAAATATTTCTGGAACAAAACTACTATCAAGGACCACAGGCTAATCTACAAATCATATTTCTTTTTACAGTTCATGGGTGGTCGTCCTTAGAAGTCTGGTCTGATTTTTGATTTCAGGATCTCAATCATGAACTCACTTTCTATGGCCGTAAAACCAACAATGGACCATCTTTTTCATTCGTGAAACCTAAGTACTAAAATTATAAATCTCTGAATCTAAACCACAATGTGAAAATGTAGTACCCCATAAGTTGAAAATTCAAAAATTGGGAAGAGTGTGCAGATTTGGTTTCTGGTATAGTGATGTATGAGCATCATCTATGGCTCGTGGATGAGTTTACAGGTTATAGATGGGGCTCGTGGATGGGCACCAACACTTGGTGAAAATTTGAAAAGTTAGTTGTAAGTATGAATTGTCCTTGCAAACCGTAAGTGGGTTTGCAAGTCATAATATCCTCAATTCTTTTCAACATCGAGAGCTTTTCAATAGTGACCCCAAGTCATTTATGACTTGTTGCTACTAATAGTCACCTGATCATTTGTTTGGTTTTTGTTCAGCTTTCCGTGTTTGGAGGTCCTCATAACTTAAAAAGTTGACTTTGATAAAACAGAATATAGGTAAATAGCCTCAGAATGACATTTTGATAGTTTCATCAACTCTAAAGTGGCTAAATTAGGCTAGAAGCATGGTCAGCTTGAGTTTTAAGGCTTTCGATATGAGTTTAATGCATTTGGCATTTAGCCTTTCAATACTGGTCCAAGTTTTACTTTGGTCAATATCCTTGGACATTGTACTTGGTCATTAGTTCAGCTAGCTCTAGAATGTCAACTTTGGTCTAGAATGACCTTTCATGTGTGTCCAGAGGTTTCTGATCTCATTTCGAGCCTCTTTGTGGATTTAGGTTTAAAATGGTGCTTGGGCATGGGATACACTTTTTGTCGAGATGATCTCTATTGGAAATTTTGACTGCGCGATATAGTCTAAAATGATAAATTTATTGGGGTAGCATAGTTTGTTTACATGCACAGGTTTCGAATAAATATCGAGCACCCCATAAAAAAATTTAAACTTAGCCAATATTATTGGTGCAACCAAAATCAGGTGCAGGAAAAATGGCCTTTATGCTAGCGAGCCTAGGTGCAGGGTTCACAGAGGTTATCCATTTTGGCCTTTGCATTCGTGCATGCCAATTCACATCCGCAAAGGTATAGATTCTAACCCTCCATGCTAGCGAGCCAAGCACTACCTTCATGAAGCTTTGCAGGCTCAACCCTCCGCGTTTATGGGGCCTTCCCTATAAGGCCTTGCGAGTTAGAAAGTTGAAAAGTGTAGAAAAAATGGAAATAAAAATGTACAGGCCAAAGTATCATCCTCATTTACGGCTCATGGTTCAAACCACGGGTTGTAAACAAGGATCATTGATAGGATTAGTCGGAATGGAAAATTGGCTAAGTGTAGTGGCAAGGTACAAGGGGTAATTTTGGTCCATAAATAGAACTACAGACCATAAAGAGTATTCGGTGTTTGGGTTCTTGAGTTGGTTAAAAGTTGGGTCTTTGAATTTGAACTATGAACAAATACAACCACTCGTAGTCCTATTTATGAGTTGTAGAATGCTCTCGTAGATGGAGCCCTGAGATTGGAAATTTTACTAAATATTGACAGGAACCATGAAAGGGTTCTACAACATGTAGATCATTCCACAAGTTTATAGAATGGGTTCACAGATGAAGGATCAAAGGCAGTTTCAGAAGTCCAAAAATATAACTAGGAAAAAACCCTAAGTTTACGAGCTGTGATTCTTTCTACGACCTGTAAACGAGGGCCGTGGTTTGGATCTTGACAATTTTTAATGAAGGGTATTTTTGACCTTTCTCTATAACCTAAGCCTATCATTATGTCATTTTGGGTTCTTTTCCTCCCATATCACCCCAAATTTCTCTCCCACTCCAAAGTTTCCTAAAATTTTCTAAGGTGAAAGTTCCCTCCAAGGAAGAAGATGAAGCTAGGGTCTCTTCAAAGTCCCCAACCAATCCTTAGGTTTCTTTAAGCTTCATTATTAGGTATTTGGGTTGATTTGTGGATTCCTTTCATCCACAAAGTCCAACAATGTCCCTTTTTACCTTTCTTTAAGTTATGGAATTTTATGAGTTTCATGAGCATGATTATATGTTTTTATAATGATGTAGTTTCAATTATATTGACTACATTGATACATCGTAGTAAAAAATGCTACAAATTCCTATAGGTTTCAAGTTGAATTTCATGATTTTCTTACCTAGGATTTTGAAGGATGAAGTGGGTGGTCTAGAAGTGGTTTTAAATTAGTGAAATTTCGTATGACATTGCATAATACTCTTGAAACATATGTTTTAAAGTTTGTACATGAGCCCATTAAGTTTTAATATAAGTTCCTATATGATGTTGATGATAAAGGATTATAAAGTATGTTATGAAAGTTTATGAATATCATGGAAGTTGTGAGAATGATATGAAGTCCTAAATGATATTTATGATGAACCCTCAATGTGAAAGGTCAATTCTCACTTGATTAGATCTCTAAGTTTATGAGCTACTCTTGTGATTTCAATGTATGTTTCAAAATATACAAATGGTCATGTATATATGATTATATTATAAGTGTTTCATGGGACATGACTAAGCTCTAAATGAGGCATTGAGCTGGGAGCCCTTGTAGGCTAAGGCTAGTGGATCGACAATAGCAAAGTTAAAGTTAAGATATGAATGCATAAGTTGATGGAGTTCCATACAACAAGTGGACTCACCGTGCTAATGTCGGAGGTTATGTTGGATTCCATATAATAGCTCACATGGCCTTAAATGTCAATTACGATCTCCTCCCACAAATCAATAAATATGATGTCTACGTTACTTCAAGAAAATGTGTTTTCATATGATGTATTGGTCATTTACTTCATATTGAGCTATACACTTGACTATGATTATGCATGTTTAAGTGATGACATTAAAATTTCCTTCATGACAACATTACAATTTTATGAGTGATGACATTACAATTTCATATATTCCATTGCACCCCACAAACGTAGTATATTCCAAAATACTAAAACATATTTTGCCTACATGATATCACCATGTTGGGACCGGCGTACCTCCTCCTCCAGCACATGGCTAGACTTCAACATTCAAGACTAGTTTGATCCCGCGAGTCCTTTAGCTCAAGGACTACACCTTCTCCTTCATGCTTATTGTATTTTGAGACTTTTATTCTTGAGTGATATTTTGAGACTTTTAATTTTTATGTTGTATTTACTTTTGATACATTTTGCTTCAGGGTGAGTTTGAGTATGTCTTAACCCCGCAAAGTCATTTATTTAGATGGTATGATGGGATGATGTGAATGGAGTTTTAAGTTTTTTTGCTTTCCATGGATTTTAAATTATTGATATCCCTTGGTTCCATTCCCCAATTTAAATTATGCTTTATTCTAATCAAATGCCTATTAATAATTGACGAGTTCTATGAGGCTTGAGTGAGGTGCCTTCAGGTTCCTCATTCACCGTGTTATGACTAGGCCCTAGTCCTGAGTCATGAAAAACTTGGTATCAGAGTGTGATGTTTTAATATGTTCCTTGGATTTCCAACATACCACATCGAATAAAGTCTTATTCATGGTTTCGAAGCACGTTACAATCTTTAATGAGAGGCTATAAGGCGTTTAGGAATCTTCCTCTTCTTCATGATTGATGTTTTTCCTTAGGAAGTTGTCTAAGGTTTCCCCTTATCTAATGACATTCTTTTCGTCTTTTTCTAGATCATGCTACTAAGAAGAGCTCATCTATAAAAGGACATGAATAAGGACCAAACCCCTCCAGTGCCACAAGAAGAGATAGTCTCTCAAGCAGTGTTCCGTGTTGCCTTTACTATGTTGGCCCAAGTCTTGGCCAACCAACCCAATTGGGAGGTTTCCTTTCTTTTTCATATATCTACACCAATGAATAGGGTTCGAACTTTCATGAGAATGAATCCTCCCAAGCATCATGGTTCCAAATTTGAAAAGAACCCAGCGAAGTAAGAGGATCGTGATCAACATAGGGGTACCACCAGAACAGAAGGCCGAGCTTATGGCCTACCAACTCAATGTGCCAAGATTTGGTATGATCAATGGATTATGGAAAAAGGTGAGGAAGCGGGTCCAATTGCATTGGAAGAGTTTAATGGTGATTTCTTGGATTGGTTCTTTCCATTGGAGCTAAGGGAGGCCAAGGTGCAAGATTTCATCAACTTGAAGCAAGGCAACATGAGTGTGAGGGAATAGTCCTTAAAGTAAAGTTCACAAATCTCTCAAAATATGCACCATTAATGGTTGTCGACCAAAGGGCTAGAATGAGCAAGTTTATCTCAGGGATGGTGCCCAAAGAATGCAAAACCATCGTGCTTGTGAAGGAGATGGAAATTTCCTGCTTCGTGACCTATGTGGAAAATAGAGCAGGAGAAGTTGAGAGTGAATTCTAGGGAGTTCAAGAGAGCTCGGGCTGAAAGTGGTGGATTCTTCCACCAAAGAGTTAGTAGCCATGACAAGTAGTAAGGTGGACAAAATAAAATGGACTAAGGTTCAACCAACGTCCCTCCTCCAAGTTTCAACAAGGGCTAGGGGTCCAACCCCAAATCACAAGGAGGTTTGGGTGCTTAAGCCTCCCCAAATTGTACAACGTGTGGAAGGCCCACAATGGGGAATGTCTAGCTGGCTACAACACATGCTTTAAATGTACCAAGCCCGATCATTATGCTAGAGAGAATAGGAGTGGCAGTGCTAGGCAACAAGGCCAAGGTGTACAAGGTTATGGTGCTGCAAGCGCCAATTAGTTCTGTGCTTTCCATGCTCATCAAGAAGTGGAAAAGCCCCCAGATATGGTACTGGTATGTTGAATGTTTATGATTTTGATATATATGCCTTGTTAAATCTAGGAGCCAATTTGCCTTTTGTAACCTTATTCCTTGCAAATAGATTCAATGTATGTCCTGAAGTCTTAGGTGAGCCATTTGAAGTTTGACCCCGTCAATGAGTCAGTTGTGGCAAAAACGTTTATATGGGTTGTCCTATGTATATCTTGCATAAAGTTGTCCTATGCTATCTAGTAGAGCTTTCTATGGTTGATTTTGATGTCATACTCGAGATAGGTTGGTTGCATGCCTTCTAAGCTTCTATATTTTTTCGAACTCATAAAGTCAAATTCCAATTCTGATGTAAGCCTATTCTTGAGTGGAAGGGTTGTAGTTTGGTTTGTAGAGGTCAGTTTGTCTCCTATTTTAAAGCCCACAAGATGATTTTTAAGGGGTATATTTATAACCTAGTTAGGGTTCGAGATGTCATTTCTGAAATTGTACCTATTGAGTCAGTCCCCATTGTTAATGAATTTCTTGATGTCTTTCTTGAAGAATTTTCAGTGTTCCTCCTAAACGAGAAATAGATTCCAACATAGATTTTCTTTTCGGTACTCAACCTATCTCTCCTTCCTATCGAATGGTCCTGGTGAAGTTAAAGGAATTGAAGGAGCGATTGAAGGATTTATTGGAGAACGATTTCATTAGGCCATGTAGGTCTATTGGGTGCTTCAAAATTTTCTATAAGAAAGAAAGATGGGTCAATTCGAATGTTTATAGACAATCGGTAACTCAATAAGGTGATCATAAAGAATAAGTATCCCCTTCAATGAATAGATGACTTGTTTGATCAATTATAAGGGGCTAAACATTTCTCCATGATTGACCTGATGTCTGGGTATGATAACTAAGGGTGAGGGAGTGTGAAATTCCTAAAATGGCTTTTTGGATAAGGTATAACTAATGCACCGACGACATTTATGGACTCATGAATAAGTTTTTCAATCCCTACCTTGATGCATTTGTGATGGTGTTTATAGATGACATTTTAGTATATTCTCGAAGTAAGCAAAAACACATGGATCATTTGAGAATTATACCACAACATTGAGGGAAAGGTGATTGTATGCCAAGTTTAAAAAATATGAGTTTCGGTTGGCAGAGGTGGTATTTCATGGGCATATGGTGTCCAGTGAAGGGATTCAGGTCGACCCTAAGAAGACGGAGGCAGTGAAGAATTGTCCTAGACCATTAACTCCTTCAGACATTAGGAGCTTTTTGGGTCTAGCTAGGTATTATAGGAAGTTTTTTTAAGGGTTCTCTTCTATTTCTTCACCATTGACAAGGTTAACTTAAAAGAAAGTAAAGTTCATCTAGACAAATGAGTGTGAGAAAAGTTTCCAAACCTTGCAAGATCTGTTAACTTCGGCTTTAATCTTGACCTTGTTGGAGGGTACCGAGGTGGTTTATTATGATGCCTCTCAGGTTGGTTTAGGTTGTGTTGATGCAACATGTGAAAGTGATTGCCTACGCTTCAAGGCAATTTAAGATGCATGAAAAGAACTAACCATCCTACACACGATCTTGAGTTAGCGTCCGTGGTATTTGCATTGAAGATTTGGCATCACTACCTATATAAGGTACATATTGATGTATTCACCGGTCATAAGAGTCTCCAACATGTGTTTATTCAAACGGACCTCAATTTAAGACAAAGGAGGTGGTTAGAATTTCTCAAAGACTATAACATGAGTGTGAAGTATCATATGGGTAAGGTTGATATAGTAGTCGACGCACTTAGTAGGGTGTCTATGGGTGGCGTGTCTCACTTTGATGATGTAAAAAGTGAGCTGGTGAAGGAAGTCTATAGGTTGGCTAGATTTAGGGTTAGATTGAGTGATGTCGACAATGGTGGTATGATAGTATTGAATGGTTTCGAGGCTTCATTGATTGTGAATGTCAAATCAAAGCAAGATCTTGATCGTCTTTGATTGAATTGAAGGCATTGGTGAAGGAAGATAAAGTAGAGATTTTCTCGCAAGGGGAAGATAGAGTACTTCATTATCAAGGTATATTGTGTGTACCAGATGTGGATGGGCTGAGAAACTTGATTTTGAAAGAGGCTCATAATTCATCCTGGTTTCACTAAGATTTTTAGAGAACTATGAGATATGTTTTGGTGGAATGGAATGAAGAAGGACACATCAAGGTTCTTGGCCGAATTTCCCATTTGTCAACAAGTTAAGGTTGAACATCAAAGGCTGGGTGGCTTAGTCCAACACATTGAGATCCCACTTGGAAGTGGGAAGAGATCAATATGGACTTTGTGGTTGTGTTCCTAGGATCAAGAAGTATTTCGACTCCATTTAGGTGACAATTTATAGAATATAAAATTCAGTTCACTTCATATCGATCAAGACAACCTATAGCGCCAAAGACTATGCTAAGTTATATATCCAGGAGTTGGTAAGGTTACATGGGGTTCCATTGTCTATCAGATCGTTGAGCTCAATTCACCTCTCATTTTTGGAAGTCTTTTCAAAAGGGTCTTGATACTAGAGTAAATTTGAGCACTACTTTCCATCCTCAAATTGATGGACAAGCCAAAAGGACCATTCATACACTTGAAGATATGTTGAGGGGTTGTAAGTTAGAATTCAAGGGAAGTTTGGATGACCATTTACAACTTGTATAATCCACCTACAATAATAACTATCCCTCTAGCATTAAGATGGCACCATTTAAGGCCTCGTATAGAAAGTGATGTAGATCTCTGGTGGGCTTGTTTGAATTTGGTGAAATCGCCTTTACAGGCCCCAACTTGGTTATGGATGCTATGGAAAAGGTTAAATTTATAAGGGAGAAGTTGAAGATGGCTCAAACATATAGGGAAATAGTAAGCACATAGTTCTAAGGGACGGGAAAGTAGGACTCACGCTATGGGGATTCATAGGGATAAGGGATTACATATTCACATAGCACATAGCACATAGCGCATAAGAACTAAGGGGTGGATAAGTATGACTCACTCTATGAGGGAAATACATGACTTAGGATCTTCTACATTTCCATATCAAATTATGCATACTTACCTTAATTCTCATAATCAATCCATAATAGTCTTATCCAATAGATAACTATAATCGTAAGCTCCAGTTACAACACATAACATATAGATCCAACAAGAGTCTACAAGATGTCAAACAATGCCTCTAGTAATAAGATAGGATGGGGGCCAAGGCATGTCTCGGGCTTACCCTCAAAGTAAATAGCAAGATGGAAATAACATAAGGTATTATCCTTGAAAGATAGGTCTCACCACAACACTTTCTCAAAGCCGATCTAGCCGTCAAATTGTGGATAAAGGTAGTCTTCGATCCCTACATGGTTAGATCATGTTGGCAAAAGTATGTCTTAGTATGTTTGAATGTACTAGTATGCACACATGCAACGCATATGACTTATCAAACCTCCATTCGATGTTAGATGACTAGGGCACATAATACAAAAAGAGATATATAGCAAGGAAAAGTAATAATATAATATGCCATGAAATACATGATGTATGAAATGCAATCATGCTCATATATATTGGGGACAGACTATAACTAAAAAATCAAACTCATGCGAGCTGTTACATGAATTAGTCCGATAAAGACCTCCCATTGGTAAGAAAAGATTACTTGTGAAGTGTAATCTAAATCACACCTTACGTCTCAGTCATTTTGGTAGATGGATACCTTCCGTACAACCCAATAATTTCAAAAGGATTTCAAATATCATATCATATCAATGTATAACCATTCCTTATGATCCGATCATTTTGATAATCACTACCATTCATATAATGGCACATAGTTCAAACAAAAGGATAGGACCCTTGGGATAACCCTAACACCCCCAATCCATCGGTGCTAAGTCAAACATCTCGCAAGAGTACTTATACATATACATGCTTTCAAAAGTGGTGTAGTCATTTCAAATCA
This sequence comes from Solanum medicagineum, assembly GCA_026153255.1. Lineage (NCBI taxonomy): Eukaryota > Viridiplantae > Streptophyta > Magnoliopsida > Solanales > Solanaceae > Solanum > Solanum medicagineum. The sequence goes on from JAPFFP010000080.1 coordinate 11,538,669, forward strand.
TTTCAATGCATGTTTAGGCATAAAAGGCAAACATTCTTCATAATCATTCATACTTGGGCTAAAAAGCCAAATCACAATTTAATCCATACTTTTTATGCATAAGAATAGCTCCTTTACTTAAAAATATGGTGAAAGCACCCAATATGTTCAAAGAGTAATAACAATAGACATTTGTATGATCACATTCTTTAACATAATCTTATCAAAACCATTTGCACAAACATAATTGGGCTCAGTCTACTTCATAATTTTCATAAAATCCAATGCTCATGAATGCATATGCTGTGAATGATGTGATAATATCATGGATATTAGAGATTCAATCTAAAATCAATAATACAATATGAAATTGAAGTAAATCCTTAATTAAATCCACATTTAAATCATAATATATATATTACACATGCTTAGTTCAAACTTTAAAGGGACAATGCATGTTCAAATATTCATAATAATCATGTAATTCAACGTATTAGGGCTTAAATGAACTTAAAATCATCAATAAAGCATCACCCATACTTCAGTTGACTTTAATAATCAATAATATTCACAACCAATATTTAAAGTAAGCAAAATTCCATGAAATTTCAAGTGAAAAGAGTTTGGATATTCTTGGATGAAAGGGACCAATAATAAATCCCACATACCTTAACTAACCAATAAGAAATAGGAAGAAATTTGATGAAAAAGAAGACCCTTCCTTATGCTCCAAGCTAATGTCCAATGGCTCACTTGAGGGGAGTTTTTTAGATGAGAGAATTTGAATAATTCTAAATGTGAGAATGAATTTGAATGAGGGGAGAAGCGTTTAGGTCATTTTGGTGTCTTAGGATAGCATAGAGCCAAGAATGGCAAGGAACATATCGAGTAGGCTGGTACCAATTTCTCCAACATAGGCATCTGAAGGAATCTCGAAGCTCGAAGGTGGAAGGGAGAAAGAAACCTTACCTTCAAGATCTTCCCTACCCAACTATTAAGTTTTTTGTCTCGCTCTCGGCTGGAATCATAAATGAGTTGAACATAGTGAAGAAGACACTCGAAACCGGCGATTTCCAACAAGTCTTTCTCTTTTCGAATTGGAAGAGCAAGAAGGGGAATTCTTAGCCTTCGTCTTAGAAACTGAGCTCTCACAAAGCAAGTCATTACTTATAAATTTCTTTTGAAATTAATTTTTTCAATATTCAATATTTATATTGACAGAAGTCACAAACGTCCTTGAGGAGTAGCTATAATTACAAAAAACCATTAACGAAGTGGAATAAAATTTTTTGCCAGGATTACCATGAGAAGGTCTCACGGTCCGTACATCTCCCATGAGACCATACTTAGCCAATTCATAGGAAACTCTAAACAGATGGACTTTATGAAAATGGGCATAACCTCTTGACCCTAACTTAAAATGAGGTGAAATCAGATATGTCGGAAAGCTAATTCAAAGAGCTTCAATTTGATAGATCGTGGGCTACCCAGTTCATTTTGTGCTAAGAGATATGGATCATTTAAAGTTGAACCTTTAATTAGTTCTTATGAAAAGCTTAAGCTAAAGGAATTCCATACTTAGAAAAATGCACAACAATACACATACGGAGGGCTACACAGTCCGTATCAAGGTATATAGACCGTATGCCTTCTCCGTGAAGCTTCACTTTGAAAATTCATCAATGACCAAGTTTTGAGACAGTGATTCAACACTTAGAAAATTTTCACTCTGACGCCCATACGGGAGGCTACATGGACCGTAAAGGACTATACGGTCTGTGAGAGGGTCCATGCATGAAATGCCTTGGCCAAAATATGGATTTTCAAGGCCAAGGCTACCATACATCCATCACATGTATCGTGAAGCCACACACTGACTGTGTGGGGTCTATGTGTGGTATGCCTGTCACACCCCATGCCCCGTTAGGGTGGACTGGCACCCGTTGCCGATAAGGCCCGGGAGAACCAACTCGTACTATA